>CM053600.1:151108410-151180924 GCA_028646575.1 Pseudocheirus occidentalis | reverse complement strand
AAATAAGAGAGCAGAGCAGGGGAGGGGATTTACAGTGGGATTGCTATTTTAGGGTTGGGACAGGGGCAAGACGGGGAGAAAATGTGTAATTCAAAAATGTAATGAAAATGAATTATGTAAACAAGAAAACAAATAAAAATAAATTTAAAAAAAGATAAAAAAAATTCAAGACATTTAAAGTGATGAAGAGTAAAAGGAGCAGCAGCAGGAGACTAAATGATACAATCAGAAGGCTGTACAACCCGACAACTTTGAGAACTGTGATAATGCTGATTAGTAAGACCACTATCCATGAATGATGATGAACCCTCCTGCTCACCTTCTGAGAGAGAGTTCAGGCTTTAGAGTTCAGGACGACATATGTTTTGGGAAAAGACCAGTGAGAGAATTTCTTTAGTTTGATGGTGCACATTTATTCTAAAAACAGTGTTTGAGGGTGAGAACATAAAATTTCTGTTAATTAAAAAAGTTTTGTTGTAGAAACTGAAGACACAGTACATGACGTGCAAGTCCAATATCCCAAGCTTGAAAGAAATGTCCCTGGCTGTTTAAACTCAGCCTCCATGAAACATAAATTTGGAACCAGATACTGACCTACATTTTTCTTCTGAATTAAATATTGATGATATTTAATTCTGGTTTTATTAATAACAACAAAAATGCTTAATGCTTCACCTTGAGAATACCTTTGTACACAAAAACATTTCAGGCAAATGTTTATAATAGGTACTCAACTGTGCTATATTCCTGAATAGTAATTTTGGCCATTCTTGAGTAGCTGACATATATACTATCATATGCTTACAAAATATCGCATTCAGGTGGTACAGTCATAATTTTGCTTAGTTGTTTTTCAGTTCTGTCTCAACTCTTTATGAGCCCAATAGGATTTTCTTGGTAGAGATAATGGAGTTGTTTACCATTTCCTTCTCCAACTAATTTTACAGATGAGGAAACTGATACAAACAGGGTTAAGTGACTTGCTCAGTGTTACACAGCTAAGAAAGTGTCTGAGGCCATATTTGAACTCAGGAAGAGGAGACTCCCTGATTCCAGGTCAGGCACTCCATCCACTGTACCACCTAAGCTGCCCCTAGCTATAGATAGTTATCCATGTGTATGTGTATACATATACACATTTATTTAGTGGGAAAACATAGGATTCAAAGGGTCAAATATCTATTCTTATCCTTTAGAAAATACAGGGTTTCCTCAATGTCCTTTTGTGGACTTGCTGTATATGAGAGACCATGAAGCATGAAGTTCTTGGAGTCAAGAACAAAGAAAGGCAAAAGACAGTTCTTGCCCTTAAGGAGCTCACAGTCTAATGGGAGTCAACACAGTAAACACATATGCACTAACAAGCTACTTACAAGTTAAATAGGAAATAATTAACAGAGGGAAGGCACTGGAATTAGGAAAGAATGGAAAAGGTTTCCTGTGGAAGATGGGGTTTTAGTTATCATTTGAGAAAGGTCAAATGAGAAACAGCAGCACTCTAGGCATGGAAAAGAACAGGGGAAAACACCTAGACCTGAGAGATGTTGTGTTTCTTTTTATGGAAGAGTGTCAATGTCAGGGCATCAAGAAGACTGGGTAAGCCTGGAGGTGGTGTCTAGCTTATGAAAAACTTTGAATGCCAAGCAGAGGGTTTTGTATTTGATCCTGGCAGTGATGGGGGTAATTAAGTATGGGGGTGACATGTCAGACTTAAAGTAAACCACTTTAATACCTATTAGCTGTGAAACCACTTGCAAAATGTTTAAACTCTCTGTGTTCTAGGTGATCGGGTTGCCAATTGTATTTTGGTGGAGGATGCGGCCCCCAACAGAGTTCTCTAAATGGATAAAATCATAGATGCAGACAACCAGACTGAGAATGTTTGTGTCATCCCCAAGCCAGGTACAAACATTAGCTAACTTTTAGCCTATGGCCAATATGGCCCCCAGGCCCATGGAGCTCCTTTATGTTCTGTTGTATAGAGTATGAAAAAATTATTAATATAATTATGATATTGCTGAATCTCCAGATAGGAAAATTCCTAACATTTAGGCAGGTGTTTGGCTCTCTTTTTTGTGTGTCTTCATGTTTGAGGCAAAATCAGGATATAGAAAATGTTTAAGTAAAAAAGTATATTACAGTCTATTACTAGATAAGGAAGGGAGGTTGAGGGGAAAAAAAAGATCTTTTTGGAACTTCAGTCTTTGAAGAGGTAAGTTCAACTGATAATTCATTAATAGTTCCTCCTTCCTCTCTAGGTTGCACTTGGGACTTCCTCTACCATGCCCAAGAAACGTCTTCATCGTGGAAGCTTATGCTGGCCTTAGAATTCAAACACTGAAAGTACCCTTGTCCCCTGCAACCTCTTCCTCTGAATGGAGGACACCTCCAAGAACCTTCATTTAAAGAGGTTACTCAGATCATCCATGTCTTCATTCCTCTCCAGGCTGCCCTTTGGACTTTCTCTGCTCTTCCCCCATGCTGATAGTTCCCTCCTATGTGTTATTCTTCCCCCACCCCCCTTAGAAAGTAAGCTCCTTGAGGGCAGACGCTATCTTTCTTTTTTTCTTTTTCTGCTTGTATTTGCATTTCCAATACTTAATGTGGCATTTGGCAAATAGTCAGTGACTAATAAATGTTGATTGACTAACTTCTCCCCTAATCTACTGTTTGCAGATGCTTATGAGGTCCTTTTTCTCCTGCAGCTCAGCTTTCTGGTTCTGCTTTCAGTTTTTCCTTCAGTTTCTCCTTTTGGTTTTTGGCCACGTGCTGTTGATTCCTTCTAGCTCAACTCTTTAAGCCCCAGGCATCTTTCCAGAACTGCTGTTGCTGCTCATTTCTTTCAGTCCCTTCTCTTTCCCCTAAGTCTCTACCTTCCCCAGACTATATGCTTTCCTTTTAGAATGCCTGGTCCTAACTCAAAATCTGCCTTTCAACGCAAAGATCAAAACAGCAGCGAACCTTTCTTAAAATTGAAAGGTAATCCTTGTACCTCTGAACTACAAATTCCATCATGCAAGTCGGTTCTTCAAATCCTATCACATCACCATTCCTGAGAAGTTTCAGGCAAAGATCTTACACAAATGTGCTTACTCATTGAACCTCATTCTAGATTAACTATGCTGGTTTGCTTAGGACATTTTTGTTATGTGCTTGTAATTAGTAGATGTCATATTTCTGATCCTAATTTTCCTTTTGAATATAAACCAACGAGGTGTGTTGTATATGGTCAGAAAGGCATGCATTACCGAGATGTCAAATTCAAACATATATCTTTGGAGCTATCTTGCTATACTCTACAAAGGTTTTTCAGTATCTCACAGATTTCCTCTCTTCTGTTGTGGTCATTTCCCTCAACTTAGCATTTCTATTGTAGTTCTTCCTGTAAAGGAAGTTTTGGTTTTCCTCCAAATGGTAGAAAATTTTGCCCATTTTGATTATCTGATGCTGATAATCTTTCTGCTGGAAAGTTCCCATCTGGCTCAAAGTATAGCAACTGTATTTTTTTTAGGTATGTGACTATTTTGCAAATGACCCAGTGGGGGCTCCCTTTTTATGAAGAAAGAGGAAAAAAAATGCTAAAGTATGTAAACTCCAAAGGATGTGAAATGTGAGAAAAAGGTAAGTACATATAAATTCTCCAGTTCATTTTTATTACTTTCACCACACAATTCCATTTAACATTTTCAGAAATGGCAATAAATTCTTGAATGGTAAAACATATAGCATTTCTAGGACACCGAGAGAAAAATATTATTTAGATAGTGAATTCATGCAAAAAAAAGATGTAGCATTACATTACTTTGGCCTCTGTTTAATAAAGTGGGAACTTCTGGCCTTTTCCAAATATGTGGCTTTATAAATATGTACTAACAGGAGGGCACATCTATAAGTAGAAATGATCCATATAGCTCATAAGCAATATTTTTTAGTGCTGAGTCAACTAGGTAAATAGGAATGGGCAGAAGGAGTTTGCTGGCATTTCCTTTAACAATTTTTTAAAATTTTGTTCCGAGTATAGAAGAGGAGGTAGAATTCCTGTTTTTATAATCATAACTCTTAAAACCATATTTAGGTTTTTGATTTCTGTGTCTATTTCTACAAATAGCTTGCATATTTTTATGGAATATATGTTAGATAATAACTAAGACCATTATGTGGGCAAATATAATCTCAATTAAGTGGGGGGAGGGGGCAGGGAACTTTCCAAAGACTTAGAGCAGTTCAGAAAAGAAATCGGCTGTTTTAGAAGGTAGAATTTTCCTTTACTTGATGTTTTCCAGAGAGCACACATTTATTGAAGATGTCAGAAGGATTAAAATATGGGTTAGATTAGATAACCTCTGATTTACCTCCTAATTTAGAGATTCTACACTGATTTTTTAATATTTAAAAATTACTATCATTAACATTAAGGTATTTTTTAGCCCAATACTTGTTTTTCATTAGCGTAAATAACTCTTGATGAGGAAAGGTTCTTTACCAATGCAGAGGGACATCTGTTTTTCAATGTAATATTAGAGAATTGTCTGGGGCACTGATAGATGATGTGATTTGCTGGGATCACACAGCCAGAAACTATCAGAGTCAGAACTTGAATTCAAGTTACTCTGACACCAAGCTATCTCTCTCTCTCTCCTATGTCACACTGCTATAACTATTATAAATGAATATTAATAATTATTAATATCCATTACTATTTGTTGTTGTTGTTTAGTCATTTTCAGTTATGCCTGACCATCATCCCATTTGGGGTTTTCTTGGCAAAGATACTGGAGTGGTTTGCCATTTCCTTTTCCAGCTCATTTTACAGATGAGGAAACTGAGGCAAACAGGGTATAAGTGACTTGCTCAGGGTCACACAGTTAGGAAGTATCTGAGACTGGATTTGAACTCTGGAAAATGCGACTTCTGGATTCTAAGACCAGTTCTTTATCCACAGTAGAGAACTGGGCTTGGAGTCACAAAGACCTCTATTTAAATCCTTCCACAGTCAATAGCAAAGTATGTGACTTTAGGCAACTTATTTAACCTTTCTCTATCTTAGTTTCCTCATTTATGAAATGAGAGGCTTGGATTTGATTATCTCTAAGGTGCTTTCAGCTCTAAATGTATGACTCTGGGTCAGTCACTTAACTTTGCCTCAGTTTCCGCATCTGTAAAATGAGCTTAAAAAGGAAATAGCAAACCACTCTATTATTTTTGCCAAGAAAACCTGAAATGGGTTCACCAAGGGTCAGATCCCACTGAACAACAATGCTTATTACCTATGTAACTTGTTATTTTCCCTATTGTAAATTATTTATTCTTACATATACACAGAGGATTTAGGGGACATCAGTCCATTTAAATGAACACAAACCTGAACAAGAATCTCTTCTCCTTTGTTCTACAATCTCAAGTAAGGAAGGATCCACTACTTCCCAAAACTGGCTACTGCACACTTGTAAAACTCTACTTGTTAACAAGTTTTTATTGATACCAAAACCAAATTTTCAATTATATCTTTCTCAGTAATCAAGCAGAACAAGTTGAATACTTCTATAAACAACTTGATATATTTGAAGATACCTATCCTATCTTACTCCCTTTAGGATTTTCAACATTTCACATTTTTTTTCTGTAGTAGATTGCCCAAATTATTATTTAACATAGAATTTATTCCCCTTTGTCTTTAAGTTCAAGAATGGCATTTTTGGTAGATTGGTAGATGCTGATAGGATGTCGAAATTTTTCATTTTATTAGGTACCATAGTTATCTTTGAGCTGAAAACAGGTACAGATTATTTTGTCTTTGTTATATCTCCTTTGTCCAAATATTGGGTGATTTTGACCAAGAGTATTAATGATTAGATTATAGGTTGCTAGAGGGCAGAAATTATACTCTATGTGATTGTAAGCTTCATAGTATCAACCCAACCCTTTGCAAACAGCAGATGCTCAAAACTATTTGTTGAATAGAAGGATGTCTACTTTATTTTCTTCTTTGAAACCCTAATAGCTAATAGTTGTATGGTATTTTAAGGCACAGAACTTTGGGGATATTTTATCATTCAAGCCTCACAAGAATTCTGGGAAGCATGTTACACTAATATCTGCATTTTTCAGATGAGCAAACTGAATATGAGAAAAGGTAAGTGATTTGCCCAGAGACTGTAGCTATTAAATGTCTGAGGTATCATTCAAAATCAGTATTTCCTTCCTCCCATTCCAGTTTTCCATCTACTCTGCTGGGATAGAAGATCATAAATAACCTTGTGCAAGTCACTTAACCCCTACTGCCTTGACTTCTCCCCCCCCCCAAAACATAAAGAAGATAATAAATGCTTTTTGTATCCCTAAAGCCTTATGATTCTACATAGGTTGAAATAGTTTACTATGGTAAGAATAGCCTGTAATTATGCTGTGATTTACAATTTATAAAAAAAAATGTTACATGTGTTATGTCTGTTTCTCACAAAAGCCTCATAAAACACCAAAAATGTTACTATGGAATCTTTGCAGAGAAGTAAATTGAATCTCAAAAACTTGAGTGATATGATCAATATGTAACAGAGACATCTTCAATGCAAGTCATCAGATACCAAATCCAGTGATTTTTCTATTTTAACATGACCAAGTCACCAAGCTCTATTTTACCAATTAGAATAAAACTGTAGGAAACTGAATCAAATATTCTGAGGCATATTTATGTTTTCATATTCATTTTGTATAAACATATTCAATCAATATATGCAAAGATTTATGGAAAGCTACATCAATGCTGTAATATCATAGAATTTTAATGTTGGAAGGAATGGACTTTAAATTTTATTTAGCTTAAAGCTACCCTTTTATAGATGAGAAAATCTGGGCCCTGGTTGCTCAGATTAAGAAATCAGGACTTCCATGATTAACACCATAATTTCCCGACCCATAGGCCACTTTTGTTTCAGTTGTTGAATGCTTTATGGCTGGAATGACACAATGTGCATTTGATGGAGCCTTAGGAATGAGACTCAAAAGTGTTGGCTTCACTATTCTTGCTGCATTAAGCCCAGACATGGCAAAACATTACAGCTATATTATAAAGTTATGCAATTGTTTCGCCCTTGAAACACAGACCTGGCTATTAATAAAGTATATTCATATGCAGTTTGTGTATTTCTATGTTAGTTTCTACTTTCTGGTTTTGTTACAATTATTTTCATAAATCAATATTATTTATCCTAATTCTTTTTGAAAGAATATATTCCTATAAATATGCACAGTAGAGCTATGTGATCTTATAATTTCTTCTCACTGTTTAACCTTGCTTGTCTCATTTGTTACTTGTCCCATGTTAAATATCTAGCAAAACTTTTTTTATTTGCTCTTTTTGCCATTAAAATTTCTTCCCTTTTATTCTCCTGCTTCCCTTCCCTCCAGTATTCTCACTACTAGTTAAAGAAAGTCATGTAACTTCTGTTTCAAATCAGCACCATCTTTTTCAGTGCTCAATGATAAATAAGTTGTTATTTAATGATTAAACTACTAAAATCATTATAAATAAATAAAAATTCATTGAATCCACAGTCAAAGAAATGGAAAGATATTAATGAAGAAGAATTGAAAATTTGCAACTAATTAGATAGAGGGATGTGGGAAAAGGAGAACTCAGAAGAACACAGAGTTGAACCTGGGAAGCTAGGAGTACAATGGTATAAATTAGGAAGGAAAGGTTTGAAAAGAAAGACAACAACCTAGCTTAGTGGTCTCCAAACAATTTTGATCACATACCATTATTAGGTAAAAAATATTAAACTAATCTTCAAACATGTATATATTTATTTATATGTAAATTATTTACTCGTACTTTTATGTTGTAAACCTTATACAAAGTAGGAATTAAACAAGAATGAGGTATAGTTGAAATAGCAGTTGATCCTCCAGCCAATAGGGAACTGCTGGATTATACTGAGCAGAGTGGTGACATGGTCAGACCAGTGCTTTAGGAAAATCTCTTTGGTTGCTGTGTGGCAGGTGAATTGGAAAGGGAAGAGAATTGAGGCAGAGAAATAAATTAGAAGCTATTGTAATAGTTTAGGTAAGAGGTGCTGAAGACCTGAACTAGGATGGAGGCTGTGTGAGTAGGTAGGAGAGGGATAAGAGATGTCGAGATAGAAATGACAGGATTGACAAGTGACTGAATATGTGGGGTGAGAGAAAGGAAAGACAGTGATGTGGTACCAAACATGAGGACCTGAGTGATTGAAAGGTTGATGGTGTCCTCATATAGAGTCTGGAATAGAAGTGGCTTGAGGGAAAAGAGAATGAATAAGTTAAGTGCTGCACATTTCAATTCATTCATGCCTCTTGTCCTATATAACTCACTGTTACATCAAAAATGAAAATGAGTTTGTAGAAAATACTCTTATTTACTAGGACTGTGATGGAGGCATCGATTGATCTCTGAGGGCCACTGCCACAGCTACAAAATAGTTTGGGGGAAGGGGCTGAGGCACAGAAATGTTTGGTGGGGGAAGGGGAAGAATTTTCCCAGTGGAACCCTGCTGTGAGTACCCTGGAATGTTAAGGTCATACTTGGGTTTTGACTGCTCTGAAAGCTAACTCGTGGTGTGGGAAAGCAGTTTGTAGATATTTGCAGAGGGGAAATGGGATGGAGTTGGAAGTGTTGGAAGATAAAGACAGCTATAGGTGTGTTGGAGACATGTCTAACAATTGACCATTATGGGGAATGGTGAGATGTGACCCATATTTCAACTCTGATTGATCATTTACTCTTGACTCAGACAAGAGGCACTGTAGGTGACTCCAGAAACCCAATCTAGAGAACAGTGACCTAGATTTATGGTAAATTTAAGGTTCTGACAGGACATTCAGATAAAGGTGTCCAGTAGATAAGAACAACAATAGTAGTTAACATTTTAACAGTGCTTTAAGGTTTATAAAGTATTTTTTTATATATTATTTCATTTGATCCTGACAAAGACCCTACAAAGTATATTTATTTGATAGAAAGGAGAACAGATGCCGGGATAGGTTAAGTGAAATGCCCAAAGTTACATATTTACTAAGGGCCTGAGGAAGGACTCTTACTGAAGCTTTTCAGCCTCCCAGTCCACTGTGCTACCTGAATGGTTAGGTAGTTTCCAATGTGCTTCTGGAGCTTAGTAAAGAAAAACCTCAGGGTTAGAGGGATACATTTGAGAGCCATCTGCACAGAGATGATACTTTCACTTATGAAAAAGAGTAAGATGCTTAAGAAAGGGTAGAAAGAGGAAGTGGTTGAGGGCAAAGCTTTCAAGAATGACAAAATTTAGGGCACAGAAAGAAATTAGAGAAGAAATAGAATGGCTAGAGAAGTAAGAGGAAACTCATGAAAGTACAATATCCCAGAAACCAAATGAAAAGGGATTTTTAAGGAGAGAGGACTGATACATCAGATGTTACAGAGAGGTCCAGGAAAAGGATGTCGATTGCCTTGGGGAGCCAGACATTTCCAATGTAGTAAACATTAGGCATGAGATAGAATTGGCACAGAATAACAGGTCAGGCTTGGAAGAGGGCTCAGAGTCAGTCATTATGAATCTATTAAGCACCTACGGTGCCAGCCCTTGTTTATTGTTGTGGATACTAAGAAAGTCCAAATCTCTACCCTCAAGGAGCTCACAGTCCAGTGGGGGAGTCAACAAGCAAATGACCACGTATGTTCCAGAATTATTCTGTATAAATGGAAGGCAATATTTGATGGGGGAAAAAGGAGTGGAAGGTGGTTTTCCTGCATAAGGAGAAGTCTGAACTGAGTCTTGAAGGAAACAAGGAAAGCCAGGAAGCAGAGTGAAGGAGAGCATTCCAGATAGAATTGTATAGCCTTCACAATCTTAACTCCTTAAAATTTGTTTTTCTAAAATTTTAGAGTGTTTCTCATTAACTGCTAATTTTTCCTTTCCTTTATCAAAATTTGAAGGTATAATGGACACTTACCGAATAAGGTTCCCATAATTTTCATCTCAAACACCATTTTCTCCTGGTTGGTAAGAATCAGATATAGAATAATAGTTCCCCTCATTAAATGGTTCTTCTATCTTTTGCAGGATTAAATTATCATTAAGGCAAGTAAAGTCTTTGTTAATAGCTCTGTGTTAAGCAGAGAGATAATTCAAGTAGGAGCCTAAAGAAGTGAAAATTTCCCCAAATACAATAAGTTGCTTCTATATCAGACTTGTGACATAAAACCAGTTCTGCTATCACACTTTTTCTTTTGAAAATACAAATTTGTTCCAATGAGATTGGTAAATTAGGGAACAATTTGAGAATAACAAGCATTTCACATTTACTTATGTGCAATTTCATTCATGAAAAAAGTAAAAATATAGCAAACTGCTAAGTATGCATATATATACATGCATATATATCTATATCTATATCCATATATCTATATATATACATGCATATATATCCCAAATTGAATACCTATGTATGTGTGTACATGTCATATATGTGAATACATATGTACTTATTCAATATCCCAAACTGAATAAGTCTTAGAGTGTGTGTGTGTATCTGTGTGTGTGATCACTGAAAAGCACTCTACTATGCAAAGTTGTATAATAACAACCACAGGGCTTACAAGGAAAATGGCATTAGAGACACAACACTTGAGAAATTCATCAGCAAAACTTTAGAAAAAAGAAAATAAAAATGTTAACATAGTTTTATACATATTGAATGGTTAAGAAACACATACATATTACAATAAATAGTGGTGTTACCCAAAGCATCAGCTGTTACTCAAGCTACCCCTGGTTCCAACAAGGCTCAATTAGCAAAACTGAGGCCCAAGGGTAAAAGGGTGGCCTCACTGGGCCACAATTCTAGGACTCATTCAATTTGGATACATATTATGTACAAGCATATATAATTTATTACATTATCACATAAGTATATATGTAATATAATGGTATATGATATATTATTGTAGAAATTTATTTGTGCAGCATGTATATATGTGTATGCAGGTGCACATGTGTATGTACATGTATGTGTGTATGTATGCATATTGTCTGCATCTGTATATATACAGTGTGTGTCTGTGTGTGTGCTGGGCCACAAATCTAGGACTTATTTAATTCAGGATATACACACAGAAACATGTATGTATACACACACACATATATATGTATATATACAAATGCATATATATAATATATCCCAAATGAAAGATATGTTAGACAGACAGACAGACAGACAGATAGATAGATAGATAGATAGATAGATAGATAGATAGATAGATAGATAGAGAGAGAGAGAGATAGATAGAAGGACAGATAGATATGTACTCATTCAGTATCCCAAACTGAACAAATGCTAGAGTTGGGATCCAGAAAGGCTGCCCTCTCACCCCTAGCCCTCAACTTTGCCAATCCAGCCCTTTTGGAATCTTGGGCACCCTGAGCAGTAGCTGAGGCTATGGATAGAATCACTATCATAATATTTATGCATTGCTAAACTATTTGATATGTACAAAACTGTTCTATCATTTTTATGAAGTTCCTACTTGAAAAAAAATTTCACTGACTAATCTCTCGAGTGTTGTCTCTAGTCCCACTTATCCAGTAACCCATATGTCTGTTATTGTGCAGTTTCTCAAAACATAGCGCTTTTTAGAAAAACAGATATTGTGTTATAGCAAGACTTCCAAAAATCTTCACCCATTTCATCTTTCTGTCTAGATGTTCTATAAGCTTTTTCAATAATATGTGACTTCTCTTTCTACCTCCAGTGATCTTTACCCAGATGCTCACCTCCATGTTTTCCCTTTCTCCTTTCTTCATTTTCTCATATACAGCAATCCCTTTTCTTTGTCTCCCTTTATCTATGCTGATTACGTGAATATGGTACACCCTCCCAGAACCATATTTTAGTTATGGGTTCATCCTGTAAAACTAATCTAATTTAATCTAATCCAATCCAATCCAAACATTTTAAAAAATATCTTCAATGAGTCAGACACTGTGTTAGGTGCTAAGAAGATAAATACAAAAATGCCTACCCTTGAGGAGCTTACATTCTAATAGGAGATTCAACAAGTTGTTATATTGGAAATGTTAGATATGTACAAAAATAAATTTACCATAATGGAAAGGGAATATAAATTGAGGGAATCAAGATAGACCTCTTGTAGGAGGTGGTACTTGAGACAGATTTTTAAGGAAGGTAGGGTGTAAAGTGGCAGTGATTATGATGGAGAGCATGGAGGACCTGAGAACAAAGGCATGGACATGAGAAATGTGAGATTTAAAGTCACATATAAGAAAAATAAAGAAAAATAAAAAGAAGAGAGGAGCTGAAAAGTATGCAGCTATGAAAATTCAGGCAATTTTCTCATTCCTTTGCTACATTACATAAAAGGGCAAAGATGAATGGGAAGTGCTGACTATGAATGGAATTGGTTGGAGCACAGAGAAGAGACTAATATAGAATCCACATGAAAAAATGGTCTTGAGAGAGAACATGAAGAATCTTAAATGTCAAACAGAAGTTTAAATCTACCTTAGAGACAATAGGGAGCCATTGGGGTGTCTTGAGCAAAGGAATGACATGGTTAGACCTGTACTTTCAGAATTTCAATTTGGTAGCCATTTGAAGAATGTATTGTAGAGGGAAGAGATCAAATGTAGAGAAAATAATTAGAATTCCAGATGAAAGGTGAAAAGGACCTGAACTAGGGTTATTGTGCTATAAATAGAAGGAAGAGATGAGAGAAATGCTGACACCAAGCTGGACAAGGGCAGTGAAGGACTGTGAAGAGTTGCAACTCTTAGGTTTTGGATCCAAATGTACAAAGACAAAATGAAAAATAATCTCTGACCTCAAAAGCTTTTGGTCTACTGGAAGGACATACACAACATACACAGGTGAGTATATACAGGAAGATTTGAGATAGAGGGAGAGATATGTAACAGCCAAGGGAATGAAGAAAGGTTTCTTTTGAAGATGGTACATAAGCGAATCCTTGAAAAAGAGAAATAAATAGGGATTCATGTGATAGAGGTGAGGAGAAGGTGAATTCTAGATATGGATATCAATCTATGCAAATACATAGAGGCAGAAATGAAATGGTAAATTTGAGTAATGCAGGAGTTTGATTACAAGTTAATGTGGATGCTAGAACTTCCTTTATTTTCTTCACTTCTGTATGTTTGGTTCTTGGTTTCCATGCTATGTTTATTGTAAATGAGTTAGAGAATATAGAAGAATCAAGAGGGAGGGGAATGTTTCAATTGTTTTCAATTGGCCCAATATCAACATAACATTATTCTTTGCTATGACAATAAGGTAGAAAAAGATGTATAAATATTTTGTCTGAAGTTTTGGATATCTTCATGGTTAAAATTCTATAATGTGAAAGAAAAAAAGTATAGCATAGGTAGCAAAAAAAAAAGAAGAGAGGAGCTGAAAAGTATGCAGCTACGAAAATTCAGGCAATTTTCTCATTCCTTTGCCACATTACATAAAAGGGCAAAGATGAATGGGAACTGCTGACTATGAATGGAATTATGGAATTTAGGTAGTAGGTCATTTAAATCTTCAAATATACATCATACCCCCTTTCTGCACACACACAGGTGCACATATATTCACACACATGCACATATACATACATTTAATTCAGAGCACATCATCAGTTTTCTAAATAAACTAATTGTCTTATAAAAAGTGCTAAAACTGTCATCTCCAACATGGACATAGTTATCGGTATCTCATGTTTTAAGACCATCCAGTAATAATTATAAATTATTTGTATGTTGGATTCAAATGTTAAGTTCTCTGTTAAATATGCAAGGTATTTATAAAGAAATAAGAATGTTTCTACAAGCAATCAAGAACAAGTTGTCTCAGGTCATTATACAACATATAGCCACATTTCTTGAACTGAAGAACCAAGAAGAACAAATACGGATAGAAGAAGGTGATTAATTCTAATTATGGGCCTACTTTTGTCTCACTATCTGATCATAACACATTTTTATCTTTTTCTCTTCAAAGGGGTTTTCTCTCCTGTCCTCTGATCGGGTCTACTTATAAAGCTCTGACAAAACTACCCATGGATATTATGAAGCCTAGAAGAAAGGTCTCATAGTATAGAGGCCCTGCATTCCACATGACCTGTAATAAATTTTTCTATATCAAAAAGTGCTGCTAAATATTGAGCTACTGTAATGCTGATCCAATATTTATAACCACATTCATGAGTAATTACATTCACATCATGGTGGAGTATATCAAGTATCATATAATTATCATCATTAATAATTCCAGAAATTCCACTGGAAAAAAACCATAGCTAATTGGGGCTATACAACATAATCATTATTAGATGAATAAAAAAAATGAAGTCAGAAATTGGTGATACAACAGCTCTAATGATATAAGCAGTTAAGATATACATCCATAAAAGTCATTTATATCTATAAGGAAAAATTTAAAATCAGTTCTCTGTACATGAACTTATATTTCCATAAAAATATGATAAACAATGGTATATGTTAAATCCTGGCCTTTCAACCACTTCTTGGCCAAAGGGTCTTGGTACCCTTTAGAAAATCTCTCTATATACATACTACGTAAACATTGTGGCAAATATTCATGCCTTCCATTTAACATTCAATCTTGTATCATTAATATCATTATCATCACAATCATCATCATTGTCATTTCTTTCTATATTTTATATACATAAATATTATAAATAAATGCATATAAATATAAAGTATACATATAGATAGGCATATTATACAGCCTATAACCATATTTCTTGTACTGAGGAACCAAGATGAACAAATGCTGATGGACGAAAGCAATTAGTTCTAACTATATATGTGTTCATATATGTAAATATGCACATAGTACATATACCAATACATACACAAACATGCATACACACATACATGCATATGTATATAACCACACAACAAAATAAGATATGAATTTGCAAAGGAACCAAGGATGGGGTTAACGAGAGGGAGGGCTGAAACTGGTATATAAAATTTGTCAAAATCAAATCCTAAAGTTTTAGCCTTATCTCAAAGAAGGAGAAAAGATCATACCTGATGAATCAAAGGCCACCTCATTGCCTGGGCTTGGGCCTATATCAATAGATACCATTGGTAGAAGTTTCCGAAAGTCCCATATTTTTGTCACACCACAAGTGTCACAGGATGCAATCATGTGGCCCTTCAAAACATAAGAGAAAAAAAAGTTATTTACTCTACCTCAGCAGAATTCTACTACTATGGATCATTTTTAAAAAATTCTATATACTAAATTTTAGAAAACACCACAGTGACCTTGACAAAATCACAGACCTCCCTAGGCCTTAGTTTTCCTCATCTGTAAAATGAGCATATTGACATCTGAAGTCCTTTTAATATATGGCCAAAATATTCCTAGTACTTAAAACACTGAATACGGTTTGCTTTTTCTTAAATTTCAAAGGGATTACTCAGTTTAAACACACAGAAACTTTACTAAGTTTCAGAAGAAAATCTTTCAACAGACTGAGTTTTAGGGAAAATTATTCTCCCCGAATCCCCACCAATTTTGATAATGCCAAAACACCAAAGATTTCACTTTTAGATGTAGTTAATGAAAACAAATACAATTTCTAAAAATTTGGATGAAATATCTGAGACTTTTCTCAAGCTCTTAGCAATTTGCCAATCTCTAAGCATGGTATTAACAGTTGTAAAGGGGCTAGATGATACAGACATTACTGACTTACCATGGAGACGTTGATACACCAGGAAGAAAATCAGAGACAAGAAGACATAAACCTATGCAGAAAGGTGACATGCACTCAAACAGCTACAATTATAAAGAAAAGTACTTGAAAAGGCCACAAAACTATGGAAATGGGAAGGACAAAAGGGGGTGGATTGGAAGGACACTTATGTTTACTAATGTGACTAGATGGAGTGGATCCCAGTGAGAGTAATGATGAACCAACTATCATTTATTTTTTAATTCTGTAACTGTTGTCACTGGCAAAACAATGGCCTTGTCACGAATCTAATAAATGTGATACTTAATCTTTTTATGACTTAAAAGGAACATGAAGGACTTGGCCCATCTTCAAGAATAAGAGCAGGTATTATTGTGATACTGGGGAGTTGTTCTTTAAAACCAGAAAGCAGGGAAAGAATAAATGGCAAACTCTGGCACAGATGATATTGGTTAGAAATTCCAAATAATCCTATGAATCTAAGCATTATGAGAAACTAGCAACCAAGACTGAGAAGGTACTTTTTGAACTGTAGGAGCAGGGAGGCAGCAGCAGTTCTAATGAGTGTGTCAGCATCTTCCTGACTCAGAGATTACTTCCCCAAAGTAAGTAAAGGCAAGTATAGCCAGAACATCTGGACTAGTGTTTCCAAGCTCATTCTTACATGGTGACTATGGAGATGGTTTTTTGATGGCAGAGTGAAAGCAGGAGAGCCATGTAAGGTCTAATTATGGTATGTATTCCTGGGTGGTTTTCCCTGTGAATCTGTATTTTTCCTATATAAGTATGTGCCCTTGGGGAAGACAGATGGGATGTAGCAAGCTGCCTAAGGTCCAAGGCACAAAAATACCTTGAAGGGCTGAATAATGATTACTCTGTGTCATGCGACCAGTGACAACTATCTTCTTGACAACATGTTTAGTGCTCTTCTCAAGGTACTTTGACAATCAGAGCCTTAGACAAACACCATGATTCTAGAACTGTAGCACTCATGCATTATTCACAGCAGCCACAGTCCTTATAAATATACCTGCATAGTTCTCGGTCATAAAATAAAACAGCCTCTCCATATAGAATACAGAAACAAAACATTTAATCAGACACCAGAAAACCGAACCCTAAAATCAGTAAACTGATTCTATCATAGTAGCAAAGAAGTTAATAAGCCACAACGGCACAGAGAGTCACACCATCCTTTGGTCTTCCCAGAAATAAACACAAGATCAATATTTATTCACAAGCCTGTCTCCCTCAGAAGCATCTTTTCCTCCCAACCATCTAGCTTGCTCTGACTCCCAGCTTCCTATAGTTTCTGCTCCACTCTTCAGCAAACTTCTCCCACCACAGGCTCCATGTGACTACATTCAGCCTATTAAAGGGCAGAGTATATTTTCAAAGGAGGGAAAGTCTTCAAATTTCCTTGGGCTTATTAAGGGGCAGGGAAGATCTTCAAATTCCCATTCTCATTTCAAGAGTCTATCTGTCCCATAATCATAGAGTGTTCAATGGAGGTTACTGATTGACTGAATGAGAAAATGTAAAAATTTCTAAAGGTGGTTGCTTGGATGATGCTGAAATAAGGGTTTCATCAGTGCCTCAGGTAGAAGGTACACCACTATTTAAATCTGACCTTTGTTCTTCATGCTTCATTCCAGAAGTTTTAGGAGCTGACTGACCCAGCCTCAGACATTTGCAGTGGGTCCTGTTTGAGCATCCTATATGTTTGGTAAACTGTGGCAATGAGGGATTCCCACAAGTCAGTTCTTCAAATGGAGACTGAAAGTCATTTCTTGAGGGACTGCTAGAGTTTTCAGTCTATTTGCTTTATCTTATTTATACTTTAGAATGTTATGAAGAGTTACAATTTTTTGGAGCACTAAAGAATTGAATAGTTCCCTAGAACAATTAACCACATCTCTGCTGTTCTGCTGTAAGGCAGTTTCTTCAGGAGAATACATGAATACAGGTCCATAAGGAGATCTGGGGATCTATGAATTTGAGAGAAAAATTTGAAAAATGTACTTCAATATCATTAGTTTCTTTTTTAATCCTACATATTTTATTTTGTTCATTCAAAATATTCTGAGAAAGTATAAACGCTTCACCAGATCAAAGGGCTCCATGACACAAAACAAGGTTAAAAAATCCCTTGCACTACCAGATAATTTCAGTTTGGATGATTTTCTCTCTACTGTTCTATTTAGTATATATACAGCTTATCTCAAAATTTACTTACAGATATCTGTTCCATATCTTAGTTTCATGAAAACATTGAAACCAAGCTTTTAACTATCCATATCTTGGACTGTTGGTCCTCAGAGAACAATCTGCTAAGTTTGTTTGAATATGAGAATAACGACTAAGAGTGTCTTTAAGAAATGCTAGTGAGTATAGGTTATTTTTTCCTTAAATGTTTCCTTTAAAGTATTTCAGGGAGGGAGGGAAAGAGTTGATTTGAATGTTAAGAAATTAGTATAGTGTTTTCATGTGAATGTTAACTACTTGATGAGAACTTAAGATGGTGATAGTGATAATTGATTATAAAGATGGTACTTTACATTTGTATAGCATTTTGCATTTCTCAGCCTGCTTTCCCATGCATCATTTCATCTGATCCTTTTCAACAACCCTATTAAAATAGTTCAGACAAGTGAGATTATCCCCATTTTTCAGGTAAGAGAATTGAAGTTTGAAAAGAGTAAATTAAATGTCTAAAGTTACTCACTCCAAAATGATGACAATCTTTTAAACATGGGTCAAAGCTTATTCCTAAGCACATATCATGTTATGCTACTTCTTGAATTTTCGGATTCTTAGAATTCTAATGTTGCTAAAAAAAGCTTCATCCCTAGAGTATGGGTGACCTTGAGCAAGTCACAACCTCTCTATGTCTGTTTCATCTACAAAATGAGGGGGTTGGATCTGATGAACTCTATGATTCCATTTAGCTTTAACATTTTATGATACTATGCATAAAGAAAAAAAAAGTACAACAACCTTGTGGGGTCATCAAGCAAATGGCAGAGTATTAAAAACTAGAAATTTCAATTGCTTTCAATATGTGAAGGTAATGACCTGCAACTCAGTATTAAGGTATAAATATAATAAAAATGTTTGGGCTCATTAGAAGGAATATTAGCATTTCCAAACATTTTTAGTATTGATGCATTAAAGAGAGTCCCTCAGGCTGGGTCTGAGCAGCATGAAAGGACCAAACACATTGCACCATATCTCAGAAGTGATGGAAGTCTCCGAGACACCCATTTGGGGAGAGGAGATAAAAGAGCTATGTGGGAAAGCAGAAGCCAAAGGTAGAGAGGTTCAGTATGTGGAGGAAACAGAATACAGGTAACACATGAGGGACAAAGGATCCCTTCAGGGAAGAGGCACTGGAGAAAGGCATATAGGAGCTTCTAAGACCTCATCCAGCCATATTCCTTGGGATGCCATTTACTGAGAGATAGATGGCAAGTGACCATCCTTAATGATGATGGGCCTGCGTTCTGACAAAGGTATGTCAAAAATGTTTGTTAGAGCTCTTACATATTTTCAAATATGATTTTGAATTCCTTATTTTCCAAATAACCCTTTTTTGCACAATATTCTTAAAATGTGTTAAAAGTAATGGATATACAAATAAGTGGGTACAACTTTCATAAGATCATTGATTTAGGATAGTGAGGGACCATAGAGACCTTTGAATTCAACTCCCTTATTTTATATAAAAGAAAACTGAGGCCCAGAAAAGTTGAGACTTGTTAAGGTCACATATACAGTGAATTAAAGAGCCAAGATCTGAACCCAGGTCCTGGGATGTTAAAGTCATCGTTCTTCCCACTGGACTGATATGCCTTTCAATTTATGCTAAAAGAGACAATGAATTCAAAACAATCAGTGACTATTAAAATCTTACATAAATATCAGCTGTCAGTCACCTTTCTCCATGGTTATCCTTTCTAATTCTCTCCTTCATGAAATCAAGGCACTATCTGAACTCTGTAGCCTCACAGGTGTGGCTTAACCTAACTAGTTTAAATGCAAATTTTACCTAAATAAATCTAATTCCAAAGTTGTCTCTCAAAACCAATCCTCTACAAAGGTTGTCTGAGACCATGGTAAATACTAACCAGACCAGAAGTATCTTCCAGAATCAAGGACAACAGATAACTTTGAAACTTCTAGGATGTTATATTCAAGATACTTGAGAAGGGCAGAGAGAAAATGGGGTGAAGGGGAAGTTCTTTTCCAAATGGACATAAGTCAACATTTTTTGAGGAAGAAGGAAAAGCAATAAAGTAGTCATTTTTCAGAAGAGATCACCTAAAGAGAACTCTCCATGAAACTTACACTATTATAGATTTCAATTAAAAAAAAAGAGGTGGACATTCTCTGCCAAGATGAATGAATAAATGGTCACAAAAGATGTTTCACTATTATTCTATGCCTAATTGGCCCCAGTCAAAATTGTGTGAAGAGATCATCTTCCAAGTCACTTCTCCAAGAAATGTCTTGACCTTATTCTCTATAATGCTTCTTCTAAGTGAAGGTTTCACCAATTATAGTTCTTTTTCTATGCTATATTGCTATAGATAATGATATGACTTATTGAAATCATAAGGATTTCACAACAACTGAAATGTTTATTCTGGTTTTTGAGAAGTAAGAAATATTCTTTCTTTAGATAGGAAACAGACTATTTTATGGGGTTTAAAGTTAGGGAGTTTGAATGATTGGTCACAATGACTATAACAATGCAAATGGGAAACAAACTGAACATCATCATCATCATCATCATTATTATTACCAAGTTTAACCTGAGAGAAGAGACAAGAAAGTACTTCTTTGCAGAGGTGGGAGCAAGGCATATGAATAACTGAATATGCAGTCAGGTTCAGGTGATGGGCTGTTTGGTTCTATTGATCAGCCTTTCTTTCCTCTTTTTTATTATTTGTTATAAGGAAGGGTTATTTGAATGGAAAACAGGAGAGAGGTATTTGGAAATGAAGGTGGTAGAAAAATGTTAAAATATTTTAAAAGAATATATATGTATAGAATTTGTGTATATGTGTGAGTATATATATACATGTATGTATACATACAGAAAGAGAAAAAGAGACAAAAAGATTTAGTTCAAATCCTCCATTAAAATAAGTAAATGTCTCATTGTTACATAAAAGTGACTTTGTATTCCAAAAGATAATGCCAGAAAATAATTCATTTTCCAGGTCTAGAGAGAGAGGATTCAAGTATGGTTTAAGTGATAGACTATACACCTATCCTTATAAATGTTAACATGTCTAGTTTGAAAAGAACTTCCCCTTCACCCCCTTTTCACTCTGCCTTTCTCAAATATCTTAGCTACAACATCCTAGAAGTTCCAATGCTATCTGTTGTCTTTGACTCTGGAAGATTCTTCTAGTCCAGTTAGGATTTATCATGGCCTCAGACAACCATTGTAGAGGATTGGTTTTGAGATACAACTTTGGAGTTATATTTATTTTAGGAAAACTAGTTAGGTTAAGCCACACCTGGAGTGAACTCATAGACAGATCGAATGTGATCTTCTAAAGCTTTCCATAATCTCTTCATTTTCACATTAGAATTCTCATCCTTGAGCATGGGGTAAAACTCTACCAACTTTAGATGATAAAGAAAAAAAAAACCACTATTCTTTGTCATTCCTTTATGTCTTATCACTTTACTAGGGCAAGCAAAAAGACTTATGTTAACATTGGTCTAAAGGATATAGAGTCAAAGACATCTAAAAAAAAAGAAGACGTCCATATGTGTCTCAGGGACTCCAGTCAAAGACACTCTAGTCTATGCCCTTTATTGTGTATAAAGGGCTATGTAAGTATTTTAGGAGACTGATGGGAAAGGATGAGGAGATACCAAGAGATAGTCCATATTCTTAAGGAATGTGTAACTCTCTAATAGAAACAATACATGATGAGTTAAGAACAATGAAACAGAGTAACACATCAATCAGTGTATGGTGATCTACATAAAATGTGAGATGGAACAGACTGAGGGATTGAGCCCATTGAGCAAAGGATGGCTGTAATGAAAAACAGCATGTGAAAGTCATTCTAGTTTGCACAAGGAATCATTGTAGACAGAGGCAATATGGGAGAGTAGGTGGAATCCCAGACTTGGCCTCTGGAAATTTTACCTCCAACACTTATTAGTTGTTTAAGTAGGAGTACCTTTAAAACTTAGCTTCCTTGTCTTCAAATTGGTGATAATAATACCTAGTGTATATTCTTTAGAGAGCATTATTGTGAGGTTCAAATAAAATAATGTTTACAAACATCTTAAAAACCTTAAAGCATTATATAAACACACAGTCATGCTCATTGGGTCAAAAGTTATGATTTAAGTCCATCAGGAACCAATAGGCTTTGATTTCTTTTATTGGCAAGAGTGTTTCAGTAAGAGAGAATGAATGAATTCAGCCAAGCCCATGACCAGTACTTAAAGATATGTCCCAATGTAGATGTGTCCTTGTCTTTGGCAAGCAGAAGTATTCTCCTATACAAAGAGTGATGATCCAAAATTAAATTCTAGCAGCTATATGCAGAATATACTAGAAGAGACCCCCTTGGAATTTTAAGAAGATTAATTAAATACAAGAGTTCTTAACTTGGGGTCTGTGAATTCAAAAAATAGTTTTGATAACTGTTTCAATATAATTGGTTTCCTTTGTAATCATGAATTTTATATGTTTAAAAATATGACTCTCAGAAGGGATCTATAGTGTCACCCGACTGCTAAAAGATCTATTACACACACATATACATATATGTATATGTACATATACAGATACACATATAATACATATGTGTATATACATACATATGCAGATATAGATATAGCTATATAGAGAGTCAAGCTCTAATTTAAAAATCTTTGCCAATTTTCTAATGATGTGATGAAAGACAGGAGTAGGATTGAGTAAGGTTATTAAAATGCACATAAAGGCATGCTGACACCTATTGAGCAAGGTCACAGTTTGATTAGTGGTAGCAATGTAATCTTCCACCTAGAATACCAATCAAGATTCCAAGAGAGGAGGAATTAATCCTCATTTAACCCTGCCTTTTGTTGGTAATGTTTATGTGTGCATGTGAAAAACCACATACTTAATCTCACTAACTAGAATGAGTATGAACTCCATGCAAGTTTCTAACCCCCACTACACCATGCCTTACTCATCTCTACATCCCCAAAATCTAAAACAGTGTGTAGCACATAGGAGATATTCAACAAATATTTATGGATTGATTAATTTCCTAGGGATATGCTAATGTGTCAGTATATATATATATATATATATATATATATATATATATATATATATATATATACACACACACACACACACACATACATATATGTGTATACACACATACAAACATATGCATATACACACATATACCTACATACATATATGTGTATGTATACATACACACACACATACACACACACACACACACACCAGACAGGGTAAGTATAGGTTGGTCTAACTTCATTTCATGCTCAACAAGGTGCTCAGACAATGAATTTATGCAAGTAAAAAGACTGGGGCTCAACAAAGCACTGGAAAACCTTTGTATTATAAGAGCAATTCTTACAACTATGTTTTATTCAAGGAGAAATGGAAATTACTAGCATGGTGTGTGAAACTAATGCATTCTGCCTCTGGCACTAAGCCTCTCCTAAAAGCTCTAAAGATATATTTTATAATTCTTATATGAGTTTCCTTCATTCTCCTTCTCATTATTGGCATTAATTCAGATATTCATGTGTGAGATCTTTGTCTCTGCAGTGACGTTTCCTTCTGATATGCTTGGTTATATTACAGCATCCTTTCTGTGACTAAGGTACATAGTAACATATTGTAATGCCAAATCAGGAGACTATGATTTCTGAAATATGAATGAATAAGACTCAGAGATTTCAAGTTAAAACTAAAGCTTTGAATCCAATATCTGAGAAGTGAAGCTGTGTTGAATTGGTTTTGCCTGTGCCTCACTGTTTACTTCAATGGAGAAATTTCAATTCCGTTGCTGGTCCTAATAGTAAATATTGAATCACACAGCCTCTTTTACATTTCCAAGAGATCAAATGTCATAAATTGGTTCTTCTTCTCTCCCTAGTCTCAATCCTTCTTCACTGTCTTCCTTTGTGATTTCATCATTTCTATGGCCTCAATTCTTACCTCTATATTTGTCACACCAGACCTTTCTCATGAGCTCAAGATAAACACTTCAAGCTTTCTGTAAGATATGATGACCTCAATATCCTTCTAGAACTCATACTCAACATGTCTAAATTCACAGCCCTTCCTTTGAACTAATCTTGCTCCTAACTTCCCTCTTTCTGTAAATCTTATTACTATACTTTCAGTTACTAGACTTCTTTGAATCCTTTCTCTTTTGTTTGAAAATATCCAATCAAGAGCTAAATTCTATTAATTTTACCTCTGTAATGTTTTTCCCATTTGTTACTTCTATCCACTCCTACTGTTAACAATTTAGTTCAGAGTCTCCATTGCACCTTGCTTGAGCTACTGTAATATTCTCCTACTTGATGTTCCAATGTATCTCTCTGTGTGTTCTTTTCCAATCCATCTCACACACATTCTTCAGAAATAATATTTCAAAAGCAAAGTACTCTATCAGATCACTTCCCCAACCCTAAAGAATCTAATTATTCCTTATCACTTAAGGGATGGTCAAAATTCCAAAGGATGATGTTAAAGATCTTCTATGAGCAGACACCAATCTCAATGTTATCTCTTTCCCTTCCTTAATTTGACACTCAAAATGAATTTGAGATCATGTCTGATTTCCTAGAAGTGGACTATTCTCCATTCTTGAATACACTGTGTAATTTTCTACTTCTGTGTCCTTATGATGGGCAGCTAAGTGGCACAATGAATTGAGTGCTAGGGCTGGAATTAGGAAGACTCCTCCTGAGTTTAAATTTGACCTCAGACACTTACTGGCTATGTGATCCTGGGCAATTCATTTAACTCTGCTGTTTGCCTCAGTTTCCTCATCTGTAAAATGAGTTGGAAAAAGAAATGACAAGCCACTTCAGTATCTTTGCCAAGAATACCCCAAATGGGTTCATGAAGAGTCAGACATGATTGAAAAATAACTCAACAACAACAATATCCTTATTCCTTACTCAACTTCCCTCTACTTAACAATACTACTCCCCCCACTTGACCTACTAATATTCCATCACTCATCTCTGTGCCTTTGCACAGAATGTCCCCCATTCCTGGAATGCCCTCCCTCTTCAACTCCATCACTTAAAATCAAAATCATTATTTTCTTTTAAAACTTGGCTCAGATACTTCTACATACTTAAAGTCATTTATGCTTTTCCCAGGTATCACTGATCTCTTCTTCCTCTTAGGACTTTGCATTTATTGATCTGTGTATTGGTGCACAGCAGCAGTTCTCAACTTATGGGTTATATTCAATTTGTAACAATGAAAATACATCCTGCATATCAGATAGATTCATAACAGCAGCAAAATTACAGTTATGAAGCAGCAATGAAAATAATTTTATGGTTGGGGGTCACCCCAACATGAGGAACTGTATTAAAGGGTTGTGGCATTAGGAAGGTTGAGAACCGCTGGTGTAGAGCAATGAGAGCTGGGTTTGAGTTAGAGGACAGTGGTTTAGATCTTTGATATGTTACTTGTTCTCTGTGTCAACTTGACCTGACTGGGCCTCAATTTGCTTATAATGAAAATGAGAATGTTATAGATCTATCAGATGACTTTCACTCTAAAACAATTAACTAAAATACAAGTTGCAATGTGAAAATTGCAGAGGAAAGGGCAAAGAGAGTGCCATGAGATATGTAAGGAGGGAGAGATGAATATGAACTGTGAACATGGTAGAAGGACTCATGAAAAGGGTGGTTACTGAACTAGAATGGGGACTTTAATATAGGGAAAGTAATCAATGAAGATTTAAAAATAATCCATTATAAGCATGACAGACAACATATACTGAACCATAGAGTTATGAGGGAGGAGAGAGTGTCCCAAATTTGAAGGACTTAGAAGGTCATATTTATGTTTATACTACTTCTGCAAGGTTTTACTCTGACATCTCATGGTACTGTGGACATGACTCTGGGTTCTGAAAGGTTATGCCAGTAGAGGGCAAGTTCCATCAAATTCTACCATGCTAGAAAGGCATTAAGTATGGCCGTCTTGACAGACAATATTGACTTATCAAGAACCAGCCCCCGTTAGCTAAATGTGAAGAGATCCATCACCAGTTGCTTGGACACATAATAATGAATTATTTGGCCACAGGGACTCATGAAACAAAGTAATACAGAATGGTCTACCATCCTGTGTGACACCCTTTCTTACATGCATGATAGGTGGCAGGATAATGAAAAAAGTAGGCAGAGAGGACTTTAAAAAAATCACAGTTTTTGGAATATTTGCAAACAGCTAGGCGGAACGATTGATAGAGCACTTGGCTTGGAATCAGGAAAAAACCATATGAGTTAAAATCTGTCCTCAGACACTTACTAACTGTGTGACATTGGAAAAGTCACTAAACCTTGTTTGCCTCAGTTCCTCATCTATAAAGTCAGGCAGAGAAGAAAATGGCAAACCACTCCAGTATCTTTGCCAACAAAAGTCTCCAAAAGGGGTCATGAAGAGTTAGACACAACTGAAAAAATGACAGAAATGAAAACATCATCTTAGCTACTTGATACTTGAAATAAAAAAAAAGAATTTAAATCCTTTTGAACAATCAAAAAGTGTGCATAGTATTGGATAAAATAAAATATTAGTCTTGACATTCTAACTAGAAATGGAAGCAGAAGAAAAAAGGGAGTTATAAGCAAATGGAAAGATGGTTCACATTTTTTTCTTGGAGAAGAAAATAAAGGAGTTGGACAAGTTGGTTTTATCATGTGTTCAAAAGCAAAAAGAAACATCTTTTCATGGGCTATCTGATCACTTTTTATTGCAATGTTTATTATAAGTATTTACAAAAACTCTACCATGAAAATAATATCACCGACTGGTACAAAGGATGAAGGGGTAGGGAAATTTCATTAATAACCTGATGAGATCCTCCAGAATTAAATCATCACATGCTTGGATGTGAATTTAATGCAAAAATGGGAACATAAAAGGATGGTAAAAAAATATGCTGGAAAATATGGTTCAGGCACCAGGAATGAGAAAGCCCAAAGATTATTTATAGACTACATAGAAGTCTCAGACCTATATATCACAGATAATTTCTTTTAGAAATGCATTTCAGAGCACTGGACAATACAAACACTGAATAGTATTTTTAAAAAATGGAATGATTGTAAAGATTGGCCTATTGCTAGGACCTCACAAAGAAATAACTTTACTTTTGACTACTTATTGACACAGCTATGTCCAGGAAACTCTTCTGTATCTAATAACTGACTTGGTCAGCTAGAGTTGGGGTTAAGTAAGCAATTCTAGCAAAGCATTAGCCTAACAAACTTAATTTACGCAGAATTATCAAACTTTCCTAATCACAATGTGCTTGTGGCCAATAAGAGTGGAAGAGGTCAAAGTCCAGACTACCTAACAGGTGACTACCCCTTAGGTCCCTCTCCCATTCTATACCTGAAAATCTTCACCACAAAAACAATCATATATAAAGGCAGAGATCAAGAAATTTAGAATCTCAATTAGGCTGCTCATCCCACAGTACACTCAAGCCACCAATGCTTTCCATGTGACTGCTAGACTAGGGAGTTGCAAGCCTGCTTGTCTATGAGAAATAAACTGCCTGACTCATGATCCTTCTTGGTTCCATCTCACCTACAGTCTCCTCATAATGATATTTTAACAATAAGGAGATTACAGGAGGCAGTTAGTGCTATATAAATAACAGTATTTCTGAAATCACAGGACCTGGGTTAAAACCCCACTTTTGATGCTACTACATTGGGTAAGTGTCTAAACCTTCCTGGATCTCAGCTTCTTCACCTATAAAATGAGGGGTATTGGGGGCAGCTAGGTGGAGCAGTGAATAGAGCACTGGTCCTGAAGTCAGGAGGATCTGAGTTCACATGCAGCCTCAGACACTTGACACACTTACAAGTTGTGTGACCTTGGGCAAGTCACTTAACCCCAATTGCCCTCCAAAAAGCAATAAAATAAATAAAATAAAATGAGGGGTATGAACTAGACAGTCATTAAGTTTCCTTGTAGCTCTCTATTGAGAATCCTATGATTCATATTTAAGCAGCTAGGCGATGTAATGGATAGAATGGAGTTAGGAAGACCTGTGTTGAAAGACGGCCTCCAATATTTATGATCAGACAAGTAATTTAACTTCCCTTGCCCTCAGTTTCCTCATATTTGAAATGAGGTTGAAGTTACTACGCTGTAAGACCTCTTCCTAAATCGATAGCCCATTGATGATCTTATACTCATTACTGATATGAGAGTTATTTCCTGAATCAACTGTCTATAGGCAATCAGAGCACTGGCTTTTTAGAACAGACATCAAAATTAACATGAAGTAAAATTAAAAAAAAAAGATTTGCAGCTGAAATAACTCTGACGTGACCTATTTGGAGAAGTTATTGATGCTGAAAGATAAGAAAGAGATGGTGAAAAAGATATCTATACTGATTATAATAATACCATAACAAAATTTCAACCAATATAAATTAATTGCCAAAAGTGAATATTCTAAAAGAGTTTAAAAACTGTCTTGCAAAGAGAGCTGAATGTTTTCTAGCTAAGCAGTAAGAAGTGGTGATAAAGGTAATGCTGATTTAAGAAACATAATGGAACAGAACAGAAAAACAACATATAGAAGGAAACATATCTAGTAGCCTAATATTCAATAAAACCAATCTGCTCGAATAAAGAGGTGATATTTTTCTGAAAATTCCTGGGAAAATTGGAAGAAACAGAAAACCTCACATCTTAAATGTAGACAACTTCCAAATTGATATACAACCTAGATATAAAGGGTCCTACTATAAATGAATGAGAGAAATGGGGGAAATTACCTATAAGGGATATGGACAGAAGAAAACTTCATGGCCATACAAGAAAGAGAAAGTAATATAGAAAAAAATGGATGATTTTGATGACATAAAATTTTAAAATATAGGTGGAGCCAAGATGTTGGAATCAAACCAGGGACTTACTTGAGATCTCCCCCAAACTTCTCCAAATATCTTGTTGTAAAAAACAACTCCTAAGAATTTCTGGAGCTGTAGAGCCCACAAAATGACAGGATAAAACAAATCCCCAGCCCAAGACAACCTGGAAGGTTGATGAGAAGGGTCTATCTCATTGGGCTGAGAGCAGAGTGCAGTCCAGCCTCAGCTGCACCAGCATAGATGGGCCAGAGCAGGCCTATGGGTTCTGAATCACTGGCAGTTGTGATGGTTTCCAAATTATTTTTTAACACACAGATGCCAAAGACAGCTAAGAAGGTCAGTGGAAAAACTCTGTTAGACTTGGGTAAGAGAGAAATGTGGTCTGAATACCAGCCCTGGGGCAGTGGAGGTGGTTGTGGTGGCAGCAGCAGCCACAGCAGTGGCTACTTCAGAGCTCCCAGCCCACAGACAATATGGGAACGGAGTGGCTGATCAGAGGACAATTGCAGGGATCTCTTTGATGGCACCGAGGCAGGATCTTCTTTCTTTACCTGTGTTTGGAACTCGGTTGCAGTCCTGCAGTGTGGAAGAGCACTGGTGTGGCAGAGCTTTTGGTGCAGTGAAGAGGGAATCCTCCTCACAATTCCAAGGAAGAAAAAAAGTGTCATCACTCATAGACCAGAGCACAGGTCAGGAAAAGAGTGAATACATCTCCTTTGATTATACCATGTTGGAAGAACCAAAAATTTATAAGTCCCTAGAATTATCTCTGAAAACAGCTATACAAAACCCCTGAAGTACATGTTTCACACAGTGCAGTCCAGTGTGGGCTGCACTCCTACCTTAACAAAGACTTAGAAAGGCAAGTGTTTTGCTAGGAAAATGAGCAAACAACATAAAAAAAATCTCAGACTATAGAATCCTACTTTGGTGACAAAAGAGATCCAAAACATACAACCAGAAGAAGACAACAAAGTCAAAACTCCTGCATCAAAAGCCTTCAAGAAAAACATGAATTGGTCACAGGCTATGGAGGAACTCAAAAAGGATTTTGAAAATCAAGTCAGAGAAGTAGAGCAAAAAATGGGAAGAGAAATGTGTGATGCAGGAAAATCATGAAAAACAGAACCAACAGCTTCTAAAGGAGACCCCCACAAAATACTGAAGAAAATAATGCCTTGCAAAATAGTATAACTTAAATGGCAAAAGAGGTCCAGACAAAAGTAAGTGAGGACAAGAATGCCTTAAAAAGCAAAACTGCCCAAATGGAAAAGGAAGTTCAAAAGTTCACTGAAGAAAATAATTCCTTAAAAAATTAGAATGGAGCAAACAGGAGTTAATTATTTTAGGAGAAAACAAGAAATTATAAGACAGAACCAAAAGAATGTAAAATAGAAGACAATATGAAATATATCGCTGCAAAAACCACTGACCTGAAAAACAGATCCAAGAGAGGTAATTTCAAAATTATTTGACTACCTGAAAGTCATTACTAAAAAAAGAGCCTATACAGCATCTTTCAAGAAATTATCAAAGAAAACTGCCCTGATGTTTTAGAACTATAGGGTAAAATAGAAATTAAAACAATTCACCAATCACCTCTTGAAACATATCACAAAAGGAAAATTTCTGGGAATATTGTAGCCAAATTCCAGAGTTCCCAGGTCAAGGAGAAAATATTGCAAGCAGCCACAAAAAACAATTTGAGTATTATAGTATTGTAGAAACATAACAAGGATAACACAAGATCTAGTGGCTTCTACATTAAGAGATTGGAAGACTTAGAATATGATATTCCAGAGGTCAAAGGAGCTAGATTTAAAACCAAGAATCACCTACCCAGAAAAACTGCATATCTGTCTATATTCCCCCTTCAGGGAAAAATATGGATATTCAACCAAATAGAGAACTTTCAAGAATTCCTGATAAAAATATCAGAGCTGAATAGAAAAAAATTGACTTTTAAATACAAGAATCAAGAGAAGCATGAAAAGGTAAACAGGAAAGAGAAATCATAAGGGACTTACTAAAGGTGAACTATTTATATTGCTACATGGAAAGATGATAATTGTAACTCACAAAATCATTCTCACTATTAGGGTAGTTTTGAGGGAATACATATATACATACATACAGCTATATCTATCTATATATCTCTATCTATCTATAGACAACAGGCACAGGATAAATTGAATAAGAAGGGATGATATCTAAAACATAAAATTAAGGATGAAAGAGGAATATATTGGGAGAAAGAGAAAGGGAGAGATAGAATGTGATAATTTATCTCACATATAAGAGACAAGAAAAAGTTTTTACAATGGAGGGGATGAGGGGGAAGGTGAGAGGTAATGAATGAACCTTACTTTCATGGGATTTCACTTAAGGAGGGTATAAACATAGGCACTCAATTTAGTATCTTGCCCCATGAATGATAGAAAGGATGGCAGATTTGGGGATGGGATAGTAACAAGCAAACCCTTTTGAAAAGGGACAGGCTCAAAGGAAAGAATAAAATAAATGGGGGGTGGGATAGGATGGAAGGAAATATAGGATGGAAGAAAAATTCGTCTTTTACAATATGACTATTATGGAAATGTTTTGCATAATTACACGTGTATAATCTATATTGAATTGCTTGCTTTCTCAATGAGGTTATGTGGGGAGGGAAGAAGGGAGAGAATTTGGAACTCAAAGTTTTAAAAAATAAATGTTAAAAACTGTTTTTACATGCAACTGGGAAACAAGATGTACAAGCAACGGGATATAGAAATATATCTTGCCCTACAAGAAAATGAGAGGGAATGATAGTGGGGAGGACAAAATGGTAGAAGGGGTAATCAGAAAGCATGCCATCTTGAAGTGGGGGGAGGGGAGAGATGAGGAGAAAATTTGGAACTCAAAATCTTGTGGAAATGAATATTGAAGACTAAAATAAATAAAAAGAAAATAGACAAAAGAAGACAAAAATTAAAAAATATTTTTGCATTAACAAATCTAATAAAGCTAAAATCAAAAGGGAAACAATAGGGAAAATCTTTGCAACAAGCATTTTTGTCTGATAAAGGTCTCATTCTCAAAATATATAGGGGTTTAATACCTGAAAACTATACATAAGCTTTTGGAATTCTCTGAATAGGGAAATAATTCAAATTTAAAATTACAGCCATTTTCCAATTGATAAATTATCTAAGGCAGCAGTTCTGATTTTTTTAAATCTCCAAATGTCTACACTATTAAAAATATTGAAGACCTCAAAGAGCTTTTGTTTATGTCTATTATTTAGATCAATATTTAACAGGTTAAACTTCTGGTCTGAGGATCAGAGTCAAGAAGATGGAGTAGAGGATACACTACAGCTGAGTTTTCCCAACATTGTTCCGCCAAATAACTTTAAAACCTCAATCTCGAGTCAAATTCTGGAGAGGTAGAACTAACAAAACTTTAGGGTGAGACATTCTTCCAATCCAAGAAAATTCACAAGATCAGAAGAAGAAATACTATTGATGGGATGTGGTGGTGGAGACAGCAGCAACAGCAGCTTCAGGAGCTCTTGAGTCAGAGAGAGTAAGGGGTCTTGGCAGTGAAAAAGATTACAGAGGACCCCAGTGCTAGTACCAAACACAGGATCAGATACTGTTTGTTAACTCCATTGTCTATATCCACTTACAGGTCACAGTTCAAGGGTGGAGAGGAACATTTTAGGTTATGAGGGAACAGGGACCATGAGAAACCTTACTGATTGTGATACAAAAGGAGCAGGGGGCCCTGAGGAACAGTATTGTTTCTAATACCAAAGGAGTAGGGGTCCTGAGGAATAGTATCACTTGAGTCTGCAAGGATCCGAGGCTCTTCCTTGGTAAAGACCAGAGCCCAGGCCAAGAGAGCAGTGAGCACACCTATTTCAAGATCATATCACCCGGGAAGTACCCCAGCTCTGAAAAAGAAAAGTGCAAATAAGCTTGAATCTTAGGACAAAGCTCTTCTTCCCACCTCTGCCACTCCATGCCAGGAACAGAGACCAACTTAATAAAGTTCAAAGGAAAGAAACAGGTTGGGAAAATAAACAAATGACAAAAAAGAAAAAAAAAAGAACCTGACCACAAAAACTATTACAATGACAGGGAATATCAAAACATGAACTCAAAAGAAGACAATGGTGTCATAAGAGCTACAAGCAAAGCCTCAAAGAAAAAAAATCATGTGAATTGGACATAAGCCCAAGAAAAACTCCTGAAGAACTAAAAGTAATTTTTAAATTCAAATAAGAGTTGCAGAGGAAAAATTGGAGGAAAAATGACAATGAGGGAAGAAAAGCATAATTAACAGCTTGATAAAAAGAGGCACAAAGATGCTGAAGAAATTAATACCTTAAAAAGCAGAATTGTCCAAATGGGGTGGCTAGGTGGTGCCATGAACAGAGCACAAGCCCTCAAGTCAGGAGGACCTGAATTCAAATATGCCCTCATACACTTAACCCAAAACTAGCCATGTGACCTTGGACAAGTCACCTAACCCCAATTGCCCTACCTCCCCACCTCCAAAAAGCAAAAAAAAAAGTTAGAAAGAAAAAGAAAAGAGACAAAAATAATTTTTTAAAGATTAGAACTGTGAAAGTAGAATGTAATGATTTGATGAGACATGAAAAAACAATAAAACAAAGTAATTTTTTTTAAAAACCAGAATAAAATGCGAAAGACTCCATGGATCACCTAATGAAAGACATCCCAAAATAAGAACTCCCACAAATATTATAGCCAAATTTCAGAGCTCCCATTGCAAATATAAAATACTGTAAGCAGTTACAAAGAAATCATTCAAATATCATGGAACTATTATTTGATATAGTGACTATAGTCACACAAGATTTAACATCTCCTATGTCATATGAATGGAGGGCTTGGAATTTAATATTCCAGGAGACAAAAAAGCTCAGATTACAAGTAAGAATCACTTATGCAGAAAAACAGAGCACAATACTTCAGGAAAAAATGAATATCCAAACATTTCTAATGAAAAAGATTAGAGCTGAATAGAAAATATGATTTTCAAACACAACACTCAAAAGAAGCAGGCAAAGTTAAACATGGAATAACAATTTTAATGGATTCAATAAAGCTAAAACATCTACATTCTATATGGGAAGATGACACAAGTAACTTCTAAGAACTTTATAATTATTAGAGCAGTTAGAAGAAGTACAAATACAGATGGCACGTGAGGGAATTGATGAAGTTGGGGTGCTCTAAAAATGGATGGGTGAGAAAAAGGGATACACTGGGCAAAGGGGGAAAGGAGAGGCAGAATGGGGAAAATGATTTCACATAAAAGAGAAATGTAAAGAAAAGCTTTTATAGTTGAAAAGAAAATGGAGGTGGGTGGGCAATGCTTGAACATCACTCTCAGCTAAACTGGTTTAAAGAGCGAATACACACACATATACATACATATACAAACACACACACAAGCACACACACACACTTGATTGTCTATAAGTATCTATCTTACGCAGCAGGAAAGTAGGAAGGAAAGTGGATAAGAGAAAAGGGGGTAATAAAAGGGAGAATGGCTAAAGGAAGTGGTCAAAAGCAAAAGAGACAAGAGGAAGGATAAAATAAAGAGGATAAATGAAAGAAAATAGGATAGAGGGAAATGTACAATTCATAATTATAGCTGTGAACATGAATGGGATGAATTCACCCATAAAACAGAAGTGAATAGCAGAATGGATTAGAAACCAGAATCTAACTATCACTTACAAGAAACACACTTGAAACAGAGAGACACAGGCACAGTTAAAATAAAGGCTTAGAGCAGAATTAATCATGTTTCAGCTGAAATTAAAAAAAAAAAGGCAGGGATGGCAATAATAATTTCAGACAAAGCAAATAATCAGGGAAACTATATCTTTCTAAATGGCAATTAAGTAACATCAATAATATTAACACATTAAAATTGAAATAGGTAAAATGTATATTTATTAATTGAAAATAACAATAAATAAATACATTACATGTTAACATAAATACAATTTTAACAAAAATATTTTCTAGAAGTAATTTTGAAGCACGACAATATTTTTCATTTTGAAAAATTCCTTTTAACATCCGGCTTAATTGAAGACAACTGGAACATCATACCTGTTTCTGCATTAATATGCTGTGGCAATGTTTTGGTTGATGTATTTGAAGAAAATGTGGACTCATAAAGATATGTAGTTAAGTGGTTTCTTAAAGGATAATTGCAAATGTCAATGAATTTTTCTTACTCAGTTACATTAAAAACTATTGGTTTATTTTGCACTTTGAAGAGATCTTCAAATGTTTCATTAGGCAATATCAAAATCCACTAATACCATCACCAGTCTCATCAGAAAAGTCTTTACACATTAGAAAAATGTCAAACCCACAGTGGGAGATACAAGTTTTTCAAATTCTAATTTGCTCTTCAATTTTATCATTGGCAACAAATATTATCAGTTGTTTTTTCTTGAAATGACCGGCTCATTGCATTCATTTTTGAAAAAAAAAGAAAAAAAATATCTGCCAAATACTCAAGTCTGAATAACCACAGTTCTGTTAGTCATTCTTTCACTATAAGAAACTAAAAAAAAAGTATGAACTCAAAGGATGTTTAACAATAGAGTAAGGATTCTTGGAAATCTAAACAGAATAGGATGCTGCAAGAAAATATGGACTATGGAAAAAATAGGTGGCTAGGAATAAAAGGGAGGAAAAGTTTGCTTTAATCAATGTGGAGCACAGATTAGGTGTACTGATAGCTGGAGAAGTGCCTATCAGTGTTTAGGAAAGAAAAGACTGCACCCATTCCAGGGTCCTTGGAGTACAGAGTCAATGTTGATGCTCCATATTTCTAATTCAGAGAGGGCTGGGTTTGGCTGGTCTCTCATAGTTCTGAGTCACTGGTGGTCAAAGTAGAATACTGTGGAGATCAGTTCCCCAAGGGCTTAGCTGAATGCATATTATGCATCCATCCAAAAATTTCATACCAAAATAAGTTGGCAAGAAGATAAGGGATACCCAGTAAATGGCCCAGGTGTGGCAAAGACACTCATTTCCCAATCTATAGTGCTTCAGAAACAAATGACCCCAGAGTCCCACAATCTAGGTGTGAGTTTTAGGGTCCTGGGTCTGAGATGACTTCATGTTCCATTTCCCAGACAGTAAAGGTTATAGTTTGCAGTCTTAGAGGAAACAGCTTACTCTTATGGAATCACAGATCCAATGGATGATTTATCTTCATATTTGTTTATATAAGCAACATTAAAAACACTTTAATATACTTTTCTAGCACTTCAGCTTCTCCAATCTTACATCTTACTGCCGACTACAACTACGTATCACCCTTCCTGATCTACTGGTCTACTGAACTCTATCATTGATCCTTCATTTTCAAGCTACTCTGTTTCATTCTCTTCTGAAATCTCTTGCTCCCTCCTCTCCACTATTCTACTTGTCTCTGGTCATTAATATCACAGTTGGGAGCTTTGTACATCACCTTGGAAAGTAAGTTGCAGCCTCCTTGCAGTGTAATGATAATTAAACTATTGTTTTGTGTTTTGACTATAAAGACATGATTTGGATCTGACTAATTTACAAACCTTGGGATATGAATAAAATGTAAGATAGTATCCCTTGATGGCTGCACTTATTGAGGAACTGTTGTATATGTATTAATAGACATTTTATTCAGAACACTGTTTCTCTTCCATCACTTCCACATTGAAAGGACGGCTCATTATTTTTTTTTTCCTCAACACGTACTCCACATGTTCTGTCTTGCTCTGTAAAACAGAGGGGATCTTTCTCCCTAGTTAAGTAAGACATTCCTCATGGGATTTGAAGAGAGCAGCACAGTATCAACTTGGAGCAGGTTTTGCATAAATTTGCATAAGAAGTCTAAGCTCACTGAACTTGAATAGAAAAAAGCCTACCACAGTCAGGACTACATTTGAAGCAGTATGCTAAAGATGACAAGTTTGATACTATGAGCACTTAAAATAATCAATCTGTTTTTCTTTTTAACTATGAATTTAATTCTTTTATACTTCAAGACCAATCAAAGGGAAAGAGTGAGGTGCAGCCTCTGGAAGCATGAGTGGCACCCCATCTTGACTGAAGGTCAGATGGCTAGCCTGGGAGTAAGGAACTCAGGATGTCTTGCAACTAACTTATTTCAGATTATTTGAAGAATCAAATCAAATTTCCAGAGCACATAGAAAACCTCATTTATAAAATTGTAGAGATATATGAAGAGACATTTTTTTTTGGTTTTCAAATATTTCCAGAATTAACACTGATTTTCTTTAGTGCAATAAAAATGTTCTTTTTGAGCTTATAGATAATAACAGAAAATGTGACATGTATAGACCTATTAAATATACTTTATGGTAGATGGTCCCAGTAACGTAAGGTATTACTTCACTTGTCCATATTCTATTTTAATGTGGCCAATTATTATTGATTAATATATTTACTGTAATAACATCACTATGGTAAGCTGTGATGAATTTATTTGGTATTAGTCTGCTTATCAATTACACAAATTCTGGACATAGGCACAGCAAACACCACAAAGTCAATTTATGAATGAGGTCCGGTCACCATTGTATTTATTTATGTTACAATTATGCATGTTTCATAAACATGCTTTTGTTGTTGCCATATTAAAGTGGAAAGAGAATTATCATTATTATATTTTATAAATTGTAGCAAAATAATAAATATTGTGCTTTCTCTGGTAAGCCTAAAAAGGACTACATGGCAGCACTTGGTTTTTGTATAAGAATATTTAGCTCAATAGAAATAATGTCATGTTCTCCTTCTACTAACTAGTTTTAGTAGTTTTAACACTAATATTAAGGGAAAATCACTAGTGTGATTTTTCTTTTCATATACAGAAAACAAGACATAGAATCATAGATTGAGAGCTGGAAGGAATTTAAAATGTCATATAGTTTAGCTAATTCCTTTTTCTTTTTTGCAGATAAAGACACTCAGGCTTCCAAAGTTTAAAAAGCCCTACCTAAGTCCCAAAGACGTTGTCAAAGCTGGACATGAAATAAATATCCTATGACTACAAATCCAGAACTCTTTCTGTTATACCAGATTGTCCAGTTCTTCTACCATGGCACTTTGGTTAATTAAGCATTTTTTTCTGCAGCTACTAAATTATTGTGTTAATAACTTTAAAACGAATTATAACCTCACAGGCATAAATTTTAGTGTGTGCATGTATGTATGTGTTTATATATGTATACATATATGTAGTATAGCGTATATACATATATGCTAGTAGCATAGTATATATACTAGTAAAATAGTATATATATATATATTCATTCATCTTATAAATATAAATATCCATTCATGTAAATATAAATATCTATTTATATATCTCCATATGTCCATTCATCATGTAAAAAACAATTGGAGAAATTTTTAGTAGGATTGTTTCTTTCAAAAATCTTATACTATAGGGCCACTAGGTAGTGCAGTGAATAGAGCACAAGCCCTGGGGTCAGGAGAACCTGAGTTCAAATCCAGCTTAACACTTACTAGCTGTGTGACTTTTGGCAAGTTATTTAACCTGAATTCCCCTGCCTTACCGCCTCCAAAAAATAAAAAATAAAAAAAACCTTATACTATAGACTTTTAACATTCACACAGTGACCAAATATAGTTCCAAATAAGTGGTGAGGTCATGGTATATAATAAGATATATTTATATATTTTTTCAAGTCACAGGCAATGTGCATTTTGTTTTGCTTGACTATGTATATTTATTTTTAATTAATGTTTTTATAAATATTTATTTGCTCTCCCACATGACACTTCCACCAATTTCCTAATTTAAAAAATAACCATAACAAAATTCATGATTCAATAAAGCAAATTTACATATTTGCCATGTCCAAACATCCATATATGGATGCCGTGGTAGAACAACTGGACAATCTGGTATAACAGAAAGAGTTCTGGATTTGTAGTCATAGGATATTTATTTCATGTCAAGCTTTGACAACACCTTTGATACTTAGGTAGGGCCTTTTAAACTTTGAAAGCCTGAGTGTCTTTATCTGCAAAAAAGAAAAAGGAATTAGCTAGACTATATGACCATCATTATGGTTTTTAAGTGCATCACCTCACTGGTATGAGGTGGGGGCTATGATCCATCTTCAGTCCTCTGGCCTCCTGGCTTATTTACTATGCATACATGTTAGGAAGTTTTGTTTTTCACCTTTTTAAAATGGGTGAAAGGAAAATAAATTTTTAATTGAAAAAAACTGTATTAAAAATCAATACAAAATCATATAGTTAAGTAATTAGAAAAGCCTTTAAGTATCTGAACTAAGCACCAAGTATTACTAATGGTCTTTTGTTGTTGTAATTCTGGTAGAATATAATATCTAGTCATGCTCTTCTCCTTTGGTCATGAAAGTGATTCTCCCAACACTCACCAAAATGGAAAGATAAGTCCATATTTAAGGCTCCATGAGAACCAAACAGCTGGCAGAGATGCCATTCAGTTTGCAGACAGATGTGAAAATAAAAACAAGAGGTACTTGGGGATCACTAACTCCTTATACAGGTAAGTCCCCAATCCATAAAAAAGTAATGTTAAAACCTATACTATATATTGAAACAATATTTTTGGTTAATTTTGGAAGATGTAGATACCTACTTACAGGAATCCGTGTGTGTGTGTGTGTGTGTGTGTGTGTGTGTGTGTGTTTTAACAATTGCTTCTAGAGAGTAAAAATTTGAGTTTTTTAAGTCAGTTGTTAAAATTTTTTAAAAGATGAAAAAAAAAGAAAAAGACTTAGGCTGGGCCCTAAGCCCACATCATAAATCTGCTATAGGAAATTATAACTCATCCTGCCAGGAGGTGTAATTTTTAAAACCTCTTTCCCCCTGCTGCAGTGCCTGCTTGGGATGTACAAATTAATTCTTCTCCTCTGAGAAGGAAGGGCAAAGTCTTCAGCTCTGCTTGTAGTTTTGCATGTTAAGCAGTAGTCACTTCTGGAAGTAGGGATACATTGGGTCACATTCACCCAAGAACACACAATTAAGCAAACAAAATCACATTTTAAAAGATAATCAAGTTTTCTTGTAATTACACTTAAGAGCAAATTGGTGAGACAATTTTTTTTCTGATTATGTAGCTCAGAGACAATGTACGAAGCATTCAACATTTCTCCTTTATATTTTCTGATCTTTTAATGTCTTGTATTATCTGAACACCTATGTCATTCTTTACACTGATAGGATCACAAGCACAACTATCATAAGGAAACCATTATCCAAAGGCTTTGCCTGTCTTTAAATGATATCTTCAGAAGGTCACATTATTTGCAGGAAATATTTCTGTGTGTGTGTGTGTGTGTATGTACCTATATACACATACACAATGATATATGCACACATATATACATATAGACTTCTATAAATTTATATGTGTGTTTACATATATGCAGAAAATGTATATAATATGCATGCTTATACACAGCTATATAGACATGTATCATATGTCTAGGCAAATAATATTTACATGTATACCCATAAATCTACATAGGTTTATATCCATATAAATCTATTTTAAAATATAAACAGCTCCCCAATATTTCTAAATTAATCAATCATCTGATTAGTAGTAATCACTGAACAGCTGTCATGTGCCAAGCACAATTCTACATACTCTGGTGCTTCAGATACTCTAAGTCAGTGATTCTTGAAATGTTTGGTCTTAGGATTCCTTTATACTTTTAAAAATTATTGAAAAGGCCAAAGTGCTTTTGTTTACATCAATATTTAATAATCAATATTTCATGTATTAAAATTAAGATGAATAGTTTTAAAATATTTATTTATAAATAATAATAAACAGATTATATATTAATAATTGTACTTCATGGAAAATGTTAATATTTTCAAAAAACAGTCAGAAGAATGTGATTTTTAAATTTTTGAACATCATGAAAAATGTCTATTAGAAGACAACTGGATTCTCAAATTTGCCACTGCATTTAATTCTCTGTGAAGTATATGAAGAAACTGTAGCCTTAACAGAAATTTAGTTGGAAAAGAGAGTATTTGAAAAGGCAAAATATATCTTAGTATTATTATGACATAAGGGTTGTTGTTTTTGTTTGTTTGTTTTGCTTTTTGGAGGGGAAAGGGCAGGGCAGTTGGGGTTAAGTGACTTACCCAAGGTCACATGGCTAGTAAGTATTAAGTGTCTGAGATCAGATTTAAACTCATGTCCTGACTCCAGGGCCAGTGCTCTATCCCCAGCACCACCTAGCTGCCTCTATGACATAGTTTTTACCTCACCAACGTCCCAAAATTGTCTCAGTGTCCTGCGATGGTCACAGACCAGAATTTGAGAACCACTGCTCTAGCTGGGTCTCTATGGTCATGATTAAGGAATATCAGCCATTCTTCTTTCAAGTGATCATCAAGGCTGACCTACCTTACCCTGCTTCTCCTCTGATCTTCAGCCTCTGAAGGGCTGAATGTGGCATAAGCATAATTTATCTTTTATTTTTTTGAAAGGGAGAAGACAGGGAAATTGGGGCTAAGTGACTTGCTCAAGGTCACATGGCTAGTAAATGTTAAGTGTCTGAGGCTGGATTTGAACTCAGGTCCTCCTGACTCCTAACTCCAGGGGCCAGTGCTCTATTCACTGTCCCACCTAGCCCCACCTACAGAATTCATCTTTACAGAAAGATAATCTTTACAGATTATTTATTATTATTTCTTAACAGAAAGATATCTTATTGCCCCAAAGATCATGTTTTCTCACACACACACACTCACACACACATGTTCTCTCCAAAAACAAGTTTTGTTGGATCATAATGCCCGATAGTTCTGGTAGCCTAAAAATAATTCAGTAATGCTTTTACTCTAATTTAAACACAGAGACAATATGGCTTTATAAATATGCACACATAAGAAATAAAGTAATAGGTCACAATTTACTTTTATCCACAGAGGAATGAGGGTCTTCCTCTGGTATACGTGACTTCTGGTGAAGATAAGCTCTGAGTAGAACATACTCACTGCTCTAACGGTGGCAGCTGTACAATGTCACACTAACAAGAGAAATTTAAAAAGAAAAATAGGGAAACCTCTCATTTGGTAGCCTTCATGAAGCTGAATTACTAGGGTACCTGATTTTTTAACTGAATTAACCAGGTGTTTTTATATCATGTAGGCTCAAACTACTTGGCATTTCTGATCTTAGTTTTTTTATTAACCAGAACTTGTGCAATTAAGTCAAGAAAAAATGGAACACCAGCTACCTTAGTGATGCAATTCATTGCACCAAACCCAAATTGAAACCTGGAAATGTCTTTTTGTTTCCAGTGTCCTTTGTAAATAGCACAGCTAGGTAGCTGGGTAAATAGAGTGCTGGGCCTAGAGTTAGAAGACATATCTTCCTGGATTTAAATCTGGCCTCAGGCATTTCCTAGCTGTGTGACCCTGGGGAAGTCACTTAATCCTGTTTGCCTGTGCTTCTCATCTGTGATACAAGTTAGAGAAGGAAGTGGTAAACCAGCACAATATCTTTGTCAAGAAAACCCCAGATAAGATCATGAAGAGTCAGACAGGACTGAAATGACTGAACAACAAAATCCTAAGAGGGCAGCGCTGCTTTTATAATTTCTATTACAATTTTCATATCAAACAATTGTAAAATTATTTGAAAATTGATATGGTGCTGTCTTGGATTATAAAAAGCATTTCCTTTTGGGGGGAGTTGTGTGTGACGATATTTATTAATACCTGTGATTTCATTATTATAATAAACAATCTTCCAGTGTGAAACATTTCTCTATGGATACAGGTTTGCAATTTCTAATTTTGTTTGTAGATTTAGCATTGGGGGAGGGTAAGGGGAGAGGGGAGAAGAAGAGGTGTCTGGGGGATTAAATTACTTGCCCAGGGTCACAAGGTTAGTCTGTATCACAGCTAGGACTTAATCCCTGATCTTCCTGATTCAAAGGCTGGCCCTTTATTCATTATGCCATGCTTCCTTTTCTTTGTAAATTATGCAGCTACATAATTTATTGAGAGAACTGGGTACTGGAAAATAGTGTCACATTTCCTTCATGGAACCATCACAAATTTAAACAGTCAGTAAAAATTTAAAGATGTTTTGAAAAAAAGTAAGAAGAAAAGTAATTCCTTGAGTTATATGAACTCATACAGAATAAAGAAGCTGAACCAGGAGAACACTATTAGTGCCTAAAATAATATAAATGAAAAAGAACACTAAAATAAGCCAGACTCTAAATAATTGCATTGTATAATGTTGGTCCCAAAGAACAAATAATTAAACATGTTTCCCTATTTGGGGCAGAGGTAGGAAACTAGTGAGAGAGAATGGTGGATGTACATGGAAAAGAAGTCATCATAATGCAGCAGTTCTCAACCTGTGGGTTATGTTCAATTTGTAACAATGAAAATACATCCTACATAACAGATGTTTACATTACAATTCATAACAGTAGCAAAATTATAGTTATGAAGTAACAATGAAAATAATTTTATGGTTGGGGGATCACCACAACATGAGGAACTGTATTAAAGGGTCGTGGCATTAGGAAGGTTCAGAACCACTGTCATAGTGGCTGCTTTTGTGCAACAGTATTTTATCTGTTATAAAGGAAGGCTGAATTCTGGAGAATATACAAGCATAGGAAAGGGCTTTGTCTGGAAAAGCTATGACACAAAACCAAAAGTCAACCAGAAAACTTAACTTTTAAAATGTTCCTTCTAGTCAATGATAATGTTAAACTTATCCATAGCAAAACAAAATTAGATGAAGACATATAGTATTGAGATCTATTTTCTTCTCTTGTACATAACCTTCTATATCTTTGAAACTACTTGCCTGGTTTTTGATAACTATATGAATTTTTCTTACATAATTATTTTATTCATAGTAATATCAGTAATAGACTGTTCTCCTCTCCTCTCTTCTGCTCCCCTATTGTCCCTTCCTTTCCTCTCCCCTCCTCTCCCCTCTCGTCTTCTCTCTGTCTCTGTCTCTCTGTCTCTCTGTGTCTATCTCTGTCTGTCTCTTTCTCTTCCTCTCCAATGTGGCATAGTGGAAAAAGTACTACATGCTTAAGAAAAGGTACTACATGCTTAAGAAAAATACCTAAGTATCTGAAATCTGAGATCACCACATTCATAGCCTTATTTCCAATATGGCAATCCCAAAGTTATTAATCAACCAGTTCAGTTTGCACCAAATGACCAGTTAAGCCCCTATCTGCTCCAGATCCAGATACATTGCCTATGTTTAATATACTGTTATATAAAGGAATATTAAGAAATCAGATCGGGTGTAGAGCCAAGATAGTGGCAAAGAAGCAGGAAAACTCCACACCTCCTCCACAACCACTTTAAATAGCCATAACATATGACTCTAAACAAATTTTAGGGCTCCAGAACTCACAAAATTACAGAAAAACACATCTCCCACTGAAGGCAGCTCAGCAGGTGGGATAGGAAGGGCTTGTCTCAGCACGCTGAGAGCCAAAACTACCCCAGCCTCAAATCACAGCTCAGCCTGGGGGCCACCAGGACAAGCCACAGGTGGAGGCTAAAGGAGAGTGGATCAGTGGGAGCTGTGGCAGTTTCCAAAATTATCAAGCCATAAGAAATAAAGACTAAGTGAAAGGTTAGTGGAACTCATCTAAATTCAAGGGACAGGGTCCAGGTGAATTGCCTCTAGGGCAAGGAAGCAGCAGAAGCACCAGCCACTTCCAAGTGGCTGTTTCAGAAGTTCCTGGCCTGCAGATTACAGAGGGGCCAAGCAATCATCCAGAGGCTAAGTGCTCTTTCCTTCACCTGCCTGGATTGTGGTCTTGGGTGATGGTCTTGGGGTGTGTTTTCAGTGTACCAAAGCTGGTAGGGGCTGCAGCAGCCTAAAAATGCCTCCAGCAGCTGCAAACCCCCCAGCAATTTGGGACAAAGTGCTTCCCTCTGGAAGAAGAGTTCCACAGAGCTAAAAAGTCAAGTAATTGACTGGCAACATAAGCAGACAAAGGAAGCAAAGTAAGAAGAGCATTCCAAATTTAGATTCCTTTTTTGGGGACAAAAAGGATCAAAGCATGGAATGGGAGGAAAACAACACAGTTAGAACTCCCACATCAAAAGCTTCCAAGAAAAAGGTACACTGTTTACAAGCCATAGATCAGCTTAAGAAGGATTTTGAAAACCAAATAAGAGAAGTGGAGGAAAAATTGGGAAGAAAAATCAGAATGATGCAAGAAAATCATGAAAAGAGGGTCAATAACCTGACTGAAGAAAATAACACCTTAAAAAAAAGATGAATTCAAATGGCAAATGAGGACCAAAAAGCCAATGAGGAGAAGAATGCCTTAAAAAGTCAAATTTGCCTGATGGAAAAAGAATCTCAAAAGCTTTCTGAGGAGAATAATTCCTTCAGAATTAGAGTGGAGCAAATCGAAGCAAAAGACTTTATGAGAAATCAAGATACTATCAAATAGATCTGAACAAATGAAAAAATAGAGGGCAATGTGAAATATCTCCCTGAAAAAACCACTGACGTGGAAAATAGATCCAGGAGAGACAATTTAAAAATTATTGGACTACCTTTAAGCCATGATCAAAAAAAGAACCTAGAAAGCATCTTTCAAGAAATTCTCAAGGAAAATTTCCCTGATATTTTAGAACCAGAGGGCAAAATAGAACTTGAAGAATTCACGGATCAACTCTTGAAAAAGATCCCCAAAAGAAAACTCCTAGTAAAGTTATAGCCAGGTTCCAGAGTTCCCAGATCAAGGGGAAAATACTACAAGTTGCCAAGAAGAAACAATTTGAATATTGTGGAAACACAATTAGGATAACCCAGGATCTAGCAGCTTCTACATCAAGGGACCAAAGGGCCTGGAATGTGATATTCTGGAGATGAAGGGAGCTAGAATTAAAACCAAGAATCACCTATTCAGTATTATGAGCAAAATTAAGTATAATGTTCCAGGGGAAAATATGGTCAAGCATTCTTGAGGAAAAAAACAGAATTGTAAAGACAATTTGACACTCAAATTCAAGAAGTATGAGAAAGTAAACATGGAAAAAAATAATAAGGAACTTATCAAATCTGAATTATTTACATGGAAACATGGGAAAATGATAACTGTAACTTATGAAACTTTTCTTAGTATAAGGATAGGTGAAGGGAATACACATGTATATATATACACATCTATCTAGGAGGGTATATGTATGCTCATGAATACATATCTGAGCATATGTATATATGTGTACATAGAGGACACAGGATCAGTTGAATAGGAAGGGATGATACTTCAAAAGGTGAAACTGTGAGGTGGGAGAGGAATAGAATGAGAGGAGTCAGGGAGAGACAGAATGGGGTTAATCATCTCATATAGAAGAGGCAAGGGATAACTGTTACAGTGGAGGGGAAGAACAGGAAGCCAATAGGGAAAGGGTCAATCTTACTGTCATTGAATTTGGCTTAGGGAAGGAATGACATAAACTCTAAACTGGGTATCATGCCACACAGAAGAGTAGGGCAGATGGGGATGAGAGGTGGGATGATGGAGGGGAGTGGAGGAGAGGGGGGGAGAGTTGCTGGAAGTACACACTTCTATAAAGGGACAGGGACAGGGTAGAGAAAAGAACAAGGGGGGGCAGGATAGGAAGGAAGGACATATAATCAGTCTCTCACAATATGTCCATTGTGGAGATGTTCTGCGCAACTACACAGGTACAGCCTGTATTGAATTGCTTGTCTTTCCAGTAGGGGTGGGTGATGTGGGAAGAAGGGAAAGAATCTACAATTTAAAGTTCTATAATAAAATATTAATATACATATTAACACACATATATATGTTATATATATTAATATATACATTAAGTCAGAGGGGAGATGGGGAGGGAGGACATAGGAGAGAGCAGATTGGCAGAGGGGTTATACAGTGGGATAGCTGTTTTGGGGTGGCATGTAGGGGAAAGATGGGGAGAATATTTGTAACTCAAAATCTCATGGAAATGAATGATATAAACAAGAAAATAAATAAATTTAAAAAAAAGAAATCAGACCATGTCAGGGTTATAGAGGAAAATTATGAGGTGAAAGTGAGTTACAAACAAACAAACAAACAAAACCACCTCACAATGCTCTGACAGGAGCTGGACTATATCTGGTTTTAAATGTAACTGCCTATAGCAATCAATACCACATCATAAATCTCTCAGCTGGTAGGGCACACATAAACATCCCAATAGAATATAAACACCTTGAGGTCATAGACCATTTTTTTTTGTTTCTTTTTATCTGCAACACCTGGTACATAGTAGCTATTTAATAAATGCTTATTGAATGAATAATGTACCACACAACACATTACCACATACAACTTACTGGCTGAATAATTGTATGTAACTTAACCTCTCAATTTTCTCATGTATAATCTATGAATAATAAATATATATTCTTTTTTACAGTTTAAGAAACTGAGGCAGACAGAGGTTAAGTGACTATATTAGAACTCTGGCTTCCTTGATATCATGACTAGTACTCAATTGACAGGGCCATTCGACTGTCAAGCTACGTACCATATAGCATTCCTTGGAGGACTGAATAAGAAAAATATACACGAAACCACTAGGAAAACAGTGAATCATTAAATAAATGAAAATTATTTTTTACTTCAGAATGATTTTTCATGGACATAAAATATCTCCATATCTATTATTTTAGGACACAGGGTTCAAGATAATTCAACTAGTTCATTAAAAGTAAAATTCTAGGTATTTTTTACCATAACGGTGAGCTTTGAGAAATGCAAAAAACCCCTTTAAATCTATGCAAAATAAAGTGACACTTCAAATATAGCATAAAAGAAAACAAATATTCTGCTACATTTTTCTATTATTGGCTATCCTGTTTGTTTTTTCTTACCTGATCACCATGGATAACTTTTTGCAGTTCACATCCCACCTACAAGTTATAACTTATGCATCACCTGGGTGCAGTAATGAATAAGAACTGACATTAAATATCAATATTATTGGCCCAGCTAAATGGTAGCTGACATCAGGCTGGATTGCTGAAGAGGTAAACAAAATTGAAATTTCTTTTCGTTGTAAGTACTGCTTGACATCATTTGTCCTTCACAGGATCGATGGATGACTGACCTATATGCTATTTGCATTTCTTTCTATAAAATGCCTGGAAACTGATACATTTTCTTTGAGCTTGAACAACAAACAAAATTCAGAAATTCAAGGTCTTCTGAAGAAATGGAGATAGATTATTTTTTCCTTGTAAGCCTTTACAAGTGGAAAGACATACTTCTTTCCATCTTTTAAGGAAAAATTAATATAAAAACAAGTACTTATATTCGTACGCAGACAGAAAGATTAGGGTAATCTACCTGAGATCTAATAAAAAAACCTCAAGCTACTAAAGTTGAATGTTTTCCTAGCTCACAAATGTACTACTTTGATGGCATGAGAGATTACACCTAGCAAGTTTTCCATCCAATTGCTTTTGAAACATTTAGCTATATTTATACTTCAAAAATGGGAAATTTACACTTGATCTATTTCCAAATTGTGCTACTCAAAATTGTAATACAATACTAGAATTTTCTTTTCTATGTCGAGCTAAGAAAATATGTACTGCTGTTTTAGGTTAACCATGTAAAAGGCCTGTTAGAGAAATTATATTAAAAACTACTCCCTGACTTGCAGGAGATGCATTATTTGTATGTTTGAACTTCTTAGGACCTCAGTTTTCTCACCTGTAAGAGGGTGTTCTGATAAATGAAAAGGTTTAGATGTTATCTCATGATCTGTATTTTTTTTCTAAATTTTTTTTTATAAAAATAGGTGTGAGCCATGAAAAGACACATTCCTTGTATAGGTCTCAGTTTCCTTATCTGAAGAATCAAAATGTTTTACTATATCATTTTTGTGATTTCCTTTGAGATTTCCTTTGAGATTTCCAACTGGCTTATTCTGTGAACTCCCTAGTGTGAGTGTTAGCCACCGTTCTTTCCTAGGCTCTTTTACTTCCCTCTATACATTGTCTCTGTCACTGTCCCAATCATATCCCACAAGTTTTACTATTATTACAGATGATCCCACAGATCTATAAATTCAGCCCACTTCTTTCCTGAGCTTCATTACTGCATTACCAAATGCCTGCTAAATATTTTAGGATGGATGGCCAAGAGACATCCTACTATATGAGAAATTTAACTATCTCTCCCTCTAAATGCTCTCCTCCCCCCAACTTCCCCATTTCTGTCAAAGGTGCCACCATTCTTTCAGTAGTATAAGTTCATAACCTTGACATTATCCCAGCGCCCTTACCCTCTACCTTTCATGTATCTAGTTAACTGCCAAATTTTACTGTTTCTGCTTTCACAATATCTTTCACATCTGGCCTCTTCTCTGCTCTCCCAGCTATCCCCCTGGATCAGCCCCTGTTCTAATAATCAATCAATTAGATACTTAATAAATGCACTATTTGCAGTAGCCTCCTATTTAGTCCCCTACTCCTATTCAAGTCTCTTCCCATTCAAATTCAGTTTTTGCTAAAGTAACTTCCTAAAGTGCAGTTCTTGCCCTAACAACCTTCCACTCAATAAACTCCAAACGTTCCCTATTACTTCTAGAGTCAAATATGAACAATTCTGTCTAGCTTTTAAAGCTTTTGGTAGCTGAGTCCCTTCCTTTCTTTCCAGTATTCTTACATGTTATTCTCTATGCTCTAGAGCCCACACATATTGGCCTCTTTGCTTTTTTTGTAACACACGATGCTCCATCTCCCATCATTGTGCCTTCACCTTCACTGTCCATCTCCTGCATCAGGAATGCTCAACCTCCTTGCCTCCATCTCTCAGGATCCTTGGTTTCCTTCAATACTCAGTTCAAGTTGGAACTTCTACTTGAAGCCTTTCCTTATTATCCCACAGAAACTAGTAATAATCCTTTTCCTAAACTGTCATGTATTCATTTTCTTTATATTCTCTAGAAATGTATATTTATATATATTTTCTTCCCCTTGGAAAGGCACGGAAAGTCTTCGAGGTCAGGGACAATTTTAATATAACCTCTATCCCAGAAGCTTAGTTCAGTACTAGCACATACTAGGTAGTTAATACATGCTTTTTGATGGCCTAATTTGAGGAAATATCCACAATGATAACATCATGAATCCACAATGAAGAAGTCCACTTCCTGGAATCCATTGTGAAGGAAACCAATGTTCACTACTCTGGGATATATTTCAAATTAGTCTTTAAAAGATTAGAGGAGTAACTAATAGAGTAGACTATAAGGAAGATTATTAGAGCAGAAATATGAAGGACGAATTGAAGTGGGAAATAAATGAAGATAGGAGGAAAAGTTGGGGAAAGCCTCAACTAAGGTAGTTGTCATGGGCATTAAAAAAAAAAGTATATGTGAGAGATACTGTGCAACTGAATAATAAAGCTAGCATTCTATTATGTGCCAGGCCATAGGCTAAGCAACCAAAACAACCCTGGGAGGTAGGTATTATTATTATCCCCACTTTAAAGATGAGGAAACTGGGGCCAACCATCAGATAGGTAGTTCGTATTTAAGGCTGATTTGAACGTGGGTCTTCCTGACTCAAGGTCCAGCACTCAATCCACTGTTCCACCTAGATAAATGTTTTATGCTCCTCTAGAGCAAGCCAGAATAACTGCAAACTATATAATAGGGACTTTCAGTGCACAGTGAGCCTCTACAGGCTCCTCTAGAATGTTATCAGTCTCTCATAGGGCTGACTTGTTGTAACATCAATATTTGCAAAAAATCTCCATGGTTCCTTACAAGTGGAACTTTCCCTTAAAACAAAGAAAACCAATAAAATGAAATCATTCAATACAGTGAATTCCTCTGACAATGTTGACAACATTTCAAACTAGTTGTCCTTCTCTGCCATGAAGTGGAAGGTATGTTTTACCACTGATTTCCATTTTTTAGATATCTAGAGTTTGGCTCCCTTATCACTACATTGTTTTATTGTGAGTATCAAGCCAAGGTTTTGGGGGGTTTTTTCTGAGTGATTATGGATGTCATTAAAGAGGTCCTGCAGTATTCTAAAGCTCAAGATAGTCTATGAAATGTTAGCCACAAATTTGGAGAATCTCTAAATCTGTAAGGAAAACCCGGTTTGTTTGTTTTGAACATTTCATGGGATATCTTCTATAAAAGTGGTAAATACTTTTCCTTATGTCAACTCTGCATAAAAGAAGATTTCTTGTCCTAGGAATCATTCATAATCAAGAACAATGGAAAATGCATTCTTTGACATTGCACTAATTCTGGCATATGGTTTAATCTACTTTGACCTGTATGTATCATATTTATTAAATTATTGTACTAAATCTGGGCAGACATAAGTATATTATTCCTTCACTATCTTAGCTATCTCCAGAGATTATTCATGAAGAATTCCTCCTCTTCCTTCTCTTAATAACCTCTGAATGACAAGTTGTATCTCTCCTACCAACTGGAATATACTTGATACAGCTTCCAATAACAGACCCTTCAGCCACCGACATGATATGAATGTTTCTACATTCACTGTCCATAACTGTACCAGTTAGTTTCTACTTTCCAATTTCACATGGAAGGACAGCTTGTACAGGTTTGTATAGACCTTGAACATTGAAGGAATCATACCCAATTTCATCAGTATATTTTCTTGTTTATTTAGTAGAGGTTCATTCAAAGAAAATGATGATCTTTAGATTCTGCCTTTAAGTAATAAAAGCTTACTCGCTCCATAAATCTCTCCATCAAATTCTGTTTTCAACTATACCATGTAAGATTGACCACTTTGTTGTATAAATTAGCTTTATCCTTAGTGAAGAAGTCTATGGCATCAGTCCCCTTACTTTACCATTCTCCTTTGTGCCTGGTTTCCCACTTTTGTACATTCCTTTATAGTAACACATGAAGGAATAATAAACTATGGTTCTGTATCTCTGTATATTCATATTTCCAACAAATTCACATTAAAGTAGTACCTAGTAAGATAATCTACTTTACTGACCAGAAGCTACTGTACTATCTTCAGTCTCCACTGTAGCTCCCTATGCCACTATCTGGTCAATTCTGGATGTGGGAACGGAAAAGAGAATTATCTGAAGGCTGGGGCTTTCTATATACACATAGTCTGGGGTTGGCATAGAGAAGAGGAGAGAAGAATCTGAAATGGTAGCTATAAAAGTGGCAGGAGGTCCTGTGCTTCCATTTCATTGTAATTTCTTTATATCCTCTGGTTTCATTTATAACAAGGGTGCCACTATGGACATAATTCATTTCCACAGTAAAAACTTATTTGTCCATGGTAAAAAAAATACCAACAATGATTGTTTGTGGGCAGTTTAACAACTGTTTTTTCCTTAGCAGTTACTGGTGCCCTACATATCATTTCCCCACTGTTGCTGTGGAAGTGGAAAGGCCTGCACAGTCGCCTTTTGCATTTTTATCTGTTAATCTTCATCATCCAAAAATTCATCAACTATGGCCAGCCTTCTGAATTTTGTCATACTTAGAAACAGTGGCCCCGAGAATGCAGGGCTTTCCTCAAAACCTTTCCAGGTTGGCAGGACCTTTCTGAGCATGTGCTCTGCTGTCCTAATCTTCAAGAATCCTTCAAGAGTAGGTCTTTTACTGAAGATGATATTTGTCTCTATGTTATTAACTCATAAGGCAAGGCCTGGTTGATACGTGGCCATAAATTTAAATTTTCACTATTAGAAGAAATTTCCAATAGAAAAGCAATCAGAAATGAAGTCACAAGATTTGATACTATAATGGAAATTGCTACATATGCACATAATTCAAGTTATAAAAATTCACTGGCCATATAACTGTTTGGGACTAAGCAAGCATACCTACCTTGTGGCTTAAGATCACACTATGTTGGTAGTGATGGATTTTACATTCTCCTTACAACTTGCAGAATTTTCTGAAACTGTGTTTAGGGTAAATATCTAAATGCAGTTTTCACCAGTAATATAACTTTAATACATATTCTGGAGGGCATGAAACAATTAGCAAGGCTAATACTAAATAATTAAAATCTAGGTTTCCCACATAGTCACTAAATAATGCATTTGCACACTGTCTGCTATTTCTTATTCATATGGATTGTGTTATACTGTTGTGTTCCCTAGAGGCACCTAGATGTCCCTGGAAAAGCTGACTCCCAGCATCTCCGAAGTTGCTTGACTCCACTGCTAGGTAAGTTACTGAAACATAAGGAAGCTCAGCTGTTCAAATCTACCCAGCTGATCAACAGGATGTCTTTTTAGTGTCAGTGGTTTTAATAAACTACCATCTTCTTGGTAAGTTTTTAAATATTGTCAATTAAGAAGAATGCTAATAGAAACTTTTAATGAGAGCCTAGGGCATGGTTTTGGTGCCACATTTTCATACTCCTCAGGACTAACAAGGTATTTCAAGATGTACTTATCAGGGGATCTGACGTCTGGTATTTGTACCTTATATTCACCTGCTCCCCTTTGTCACATGTATAGTTAATGTATGTCATCCATAATTGCACTCTTCCCCTTAATGTAATCAAATCCACTCTGTTTCCACATTTATTAATTTACTCCTTTAGAATGATAAATTGTTTCTGTGTCAGCTGTGATATTTCTTACACAAATAACAGGCCCAGCTTAAAAAAACAAACAAACCTCTATTCCTTCTCCCTTCAGCTTTTTTCTAATTATACTAGGGCAGGTAAAAAGCAAGCCATATAACACATTTTTAGGGTACACATGTATCCTGGAGTATTATTGTGTCATATAATGTTGAAATCACTGCTGACCATACCGGGAACAACATTTTTTTCCTCTACTATCTGGGACTAAATTATAACATACTACTCTTCTGCTAAATGTCCCATAAGAGTCAATTAAATGAAACATTCCTTTCTAAGATAAAGCTGTTAAAATATAGTCAGGTTTGAAACCACCATTAACAACCCCAAAGCCATCAGTGATACTAGCACAATTTCAACTATTGTCATCAACTTTTCTTTTGAGTAAACATTTTTTTCCCTTATTCTCAAGACTAGATTAATGGCGTAGCAGGAACAACACTTGGACTGTATTGCTATTTTGAAGCTAGACATAACTTATCTACCAGCCTAGAGACTTGAGACTTTTGAGCTAATTGGAGAAGAGGAATATGAAATTAAGTAATTTTTTTTACTTTGCAAGAAAATCAGAGTTCAGCTTATATACTCTCTTGACCCAGAGTCAAGGCTTCATTTTATCACCCTAATTTGCTTTGTGTGAAAATTTGAGCAAAGATTCTAATTGTACTATAGAAAAAAGTGTAAGTTTCTCTGACCGTTCAGCAGTGGCAACAAATTCCCACATCCAAATCCACTGGAGTAGTTTTTATGTGACAGACTCGATTCAGGGGTTTAAGGAAGGAGAGCCTGATCCCTCCCAATTTATAGCAACTCCCTTCAGACCTATCCCAGATTCCTGAGGGTAAGTGACTTGCTGTAAAACCCATCAATTCTCTTCCCTCTCCAGGAGGACCAATGAGGAGGCGGTATATCATGAGAGAGGATATAAACAGGAAATCTTACTAAAAATGGTGTACTTTGTTTGAGGTTAAAGTTCCTCTTCTGAGTTACAGATGGAAAAGCACAAGCTATTAGAAGCTGCTCAGCTGGGTCCAAGGAACTGGATTTCATGAAGTCAGAAAGTTGAGGGAGATGCAGGAGCAGTGCATCCTGTGGAGATTTGCTCCATTCTACATTGTGCAACTGAATGAAAGCTGCTTTACAAGTAGAATGATGGGTGGGGTCAGTGAGATGACCTCTCTGTGTTATACTTAGCAGAGAAAAGCCCAACTTCCTATGCTTGACAATCAAATTTTCCCTGAGTTTTTGTGTTCCCTTTAATATATAATTACTTAAATTTTTACATTGCAAAAGTCATATTTTCTATATTACAAAATATAAATTTACATTAAATGTTGTATTTATCTTAATATTCTATTAACTGTACATACTGATTCTGCATGGTTGCTTTTGTGTGCATCTACCTATGCACATATATATATATATATATGCATTTATGTATGTATGTATGTATATATGTGAACAATCTAATGGAGGAGGTAACACAAATACATAGAAAGCAAACTGTGTATATATATATATGTATATATAAACTGTAAATATATATTTGCTATATACATACTATATATTATATATACAACAGACATAATATATAGTATTATATATACTATATGTAATGCATATGCCATATACATGATATATATATATAGTATTGTTTATATACTATATATACATAAAATAGGAAATAATTAACACAGGGAAAGCACTAGAGTTAAGAGAGTTTGGAGAAGTTTCCTGTGAAAGGTAAGATTTTAGATGAGACTTGAAGCCAGAAAGTCTGGTACTTGGAGCTGAGGAGGGAGAGAATTCCAGGCACTGGTTAGCCAGAACAAATACTCTAGCTGAGAGATGGATTGTCTTGTTCATGAAATAGCTAGAAGGCTAATGTCACTGGATCAAGGAATACAGTGAAAAATAAGTGAAGAGTACAGTGAAAAGACTGGAAGAGTGGGGAGGAATAGATTCTCAAGGGCTTTGAATATCAAACAGAGTATTCTGTATTTGATCCTGGAGGCAACAGGTAGCCACTGGAGTTTACTGAGTAGTGGAGAATTGACCAGACCTGTGCTTTAGGAAAATCATTTTAGTGGTTGCATGGAGGATGGAATAGAGTGGGGAGATACTTAAGGTAGGCAGATCCAACAGCAGTCAATGAGGGCCTGCACTAGAATGGTACCAGTGTCAGAGGAAAGAAAGGGATATATTCAAGAGATTTTGGAAGGGTGAAATCACCAGGTGTTGGCAATATATTGGATATAGGAAACTGAAAGATAATGAGGTATCCAGGATGACTTTTAGGGTACAGACCTGAGAGAATAGAAGGTTGGTGTTGCCCTCCACAGTAATAAGAGAGGTAGAATGGGGAGGGTTTTTAGAGAAAGATAATGAATTCCATTTTGCACATATTGAGATTGAAGTGTCTACTGGACAGCTAGTCCAGACATCAAGATGTCTGAAAGGCAGTTGGAGATGTGAGATTGGAAGTGAGTGTAGAATTTGAGGTAGGTTAGGTAGATAGTAGAGATAGAAATTAAGTCCATGGAAACTGAGGTGGTCACTAAGTGAAATAATATAGAAGGTGAAGAGAAGAGGCCCCTCCCTCCAAATCTGGTATTCTTTTCCCATGCCTATGATTGCAATGGTACAGGAAGTTCTAATGAGGGAGATAGATGAACAATCAGCAATCTATAGATAGATCTATAATTCATAGTCATAGCATTACTGGAAGTATTAACCAGTTAAGCGACTTGACCAGGGTCACATGAATAGTTCATGTCAAAGGTGGGACTTGAACCTAAGTACTTCTGACTCATTAGTCAGCTCTTTATTCACACCAGCACTCTGACTCTCATACCAGCTGTATCTAATCTATATACCCAAGTTGCAATTTAAGCTCCTGTCCTTTTGTTCTTTCATGACTGTATGTGAGCACAGTTAATTACTATGCTCTATAGAAGTGAATTTCAAGTAATGGATGACCATTATTAAGTTGTCCCTCCAATTTCTTTGTGGTAGCTTTAATATTTCAATTTTCTTTCGCTCCTTTTCATAGAGTCAGATTTTTTTTTAACTCTTTTACTTTTGCAGCCGACTATACCCTGAACCTCATCTCTTTCCATATCTTTTTTTTTTTAATCTCTATTTGGTTATAATAAAGGATCAAAGAATACTAGATGTAATTGAAGATTCCCTCATCATTGCTTTATGATGTTTATCTATTTAAATGACTGTCCCACATGTTAAGTTGTGGCCATCTTGCCATCTAACCTCTGGTCACTCACACCATTCACTATTCCTTACAGAGCATCTGGGACCATCTCCAGTCATTCTGATCTATTATGCCACTGGATCCAGAAGGCTCTGGAGGGGACAGTGAAGTTGGTGACTTTGCACAACCTCCCTCACTTAAATACAATTTGCTTTTAAGTCATGGCATCACCTCCCTGATGCCATGGTTCTCTTTGAGAACAAAGGACAAACAACAACAACCTTCCTTATACAGCTTTCTTCATGGTATTTATACATACAGACCATTCTGCAAATTACATGTGCAGTTTGTTGTTCTCCTTTCTCCTCCTCCTCCCTCTTACCCCTACATAGTCATGTCCCAAAAATTCATGCGCTCAAACAGTTACAATAGAACCTGATTTATTAAAAATTACTTTGCATCCATCAGACAATAAGTAACACAACAATAACACTGAACTTACCCTTGCTGTGAAAGTGGCATCATTGATGGAATGCATGTGACCATAAAGGGATTGAGCACAGCAACCCTAAGAGAAAAACAGTAACCGAATGTTAAATCAGTTGTGGTCAAACAAAAGAATGTTTGCAGTAGATTCAAGAATAGAAAAAAAAACAACTAAAAAAAATAGAGATGTAGAATTTTTTTAATGGCAAAGAAAAATCAAAGATCAGACCAAACATAACTCTTAATTTTTACCACCAATTACCTCCATTTACTAATTAAAGTATATACTACCAAGAACATTTGCCAGTGGGAAATAGATCTCATTTTCTGTTTCATTATTTTAATGTTATTATCGTTCCTTCTGCAGACATGAGATGATATTATTGATATGCCTCATCCTTTAACTAGCAGTCAATGAAATGATTATTAGCCAGTAAGGGTCCAGCAACATTCCCAAATGAGAGTCAGAAATTTGATCATAGATGGATTTCAGGGGTGCTTCATGTTAGGACTGATATATAAAGTTAATTCTTTGATTTGGAGCACTGATCCACAATCTGTACAGAAATTACTAGTATGCTATAATTGGGATATTATTTTGGTTGGTATGATTAGGAAACATGGGTTCATTCCAACTGCTTCCTTATTTACATTCATTTACTTTTATTTCCTTAGATTTAACCAGATACAAACTGTAAGTACAATTAAAATGATATCTACAAATTGAAATGTTCTAGATTAAGAGCAACTGATATCCCAGAGTTTATGGAGAATTATTCAAAGTCATGTGAAAAAAGATTTCATTTGGTGGAATCTTAGTCATAGAAGATTATAGAGCTGATCACATATTAGAGAAATGTTACTCATTATTATTGCCATACATTTCATTAAAAGTTAAAGCATAGCTTTCTCCATTTAGACTAATTCCGAGTGATTAATTCTTCAATATGGAATGTGAAATTTCCGCTTAAAATTTGAATTTTATAAAAATCTAACAAGTCATTTCTGGCACCATCTCAGTATTGCTCCACAGTCATTACTTCTTGGTTCTCTTATAACTTCAAAACATTTTCACCGAGGATTTCAAATTCTGAAATCTCCAGAAGTAGAACTAAATGAGTTCCTAAAAACCATATCATTAGTTTTTGAAAAGTTATCTTAGTAATATCTTGTTATTTATCTATGAGAATGAAAGTCTGAAATAGTAATGTATAACTTACACGCAAAGATGAATGCTAAATTTTAGCAAACTTGAAATTTGCATATTTTTGGTCCTTTACATGTCTTAAATCCCAATTTCACCACTGCATTAATATATCTTTCTACATGGAATTCTTTTCTAAATTAAGAACCTCCAAACTATTTATTTAATTGGTAAGAAAAATGTAGTTTCCAGACCAAATCCTAAATGCCAAGCCGCAATTCAAAGTGAACCTCTAAGGCTCACTTGAAAAGCCTTGGAAATAGGGGGTTATCATAGAAATGCTGACAGGCCACATGTATGCTACTATACAAAACCTGACTCAAAGATAAATGTTTCATGAATTAGGAAAAATTGAAAAAGCTTTTCTATTTCAGCTTTGTTCCTAAGATGAAAGTGAATCTCTTCTTTTTTGTTACATACTGAAGTTGGGTTATTAATATTTCAGTGTCGACTGCCTTAACCAGAGGCAAATCCAAGCAAGAACGTGAACGTTTGGGATTGCTTCTTTGGTGAATTCCTATCAGAGTTGTTATCTTTTAAAATGGAAGGATTTTTTTTAAAGAATAAGGATTGAAAACATAAGGCTATTTATTCTCTTTACTAAGTTTGTAGATTTATGAATAGCTTATACACGTGATTTCACTCAATTTCCATTTTTACCTGAATATCACTCCTGCAAATGAGGCAAATTGCTCCATATGTCATACCCAATGGTGTAAACTGAGCAAGCTCACTGATAAACTTTCAGGTTATCAGTGAAATATAAGGCCCATTTCTAAGACTCATACCTCAATTGAAAACAAAACAAAACAAAACAAAACAACCTTTGTTTTTCAATTATGGTATCAACAGGAGTAAGCAAGTAGTAAATTAGTAAATGCAGTTGGGTGGATCCTTGCTCTAAATCTTGAAAGTCAAACCTAAAAATTACAATGGAACAATATAATATTTAGAAAATATCCAGGGAAAAGGGAGGTACTCATAGATTCTATGCTATAGAACAGCTGCTTTGGTAGGCAAATTCATTCATTCAGACATATACTGGGTACCTGCTGTGTGCAGGGTGCAATGTAACAAATTGGAGATAAAAGTGTTGGTGAGTTGGTCTTAACTTTTCTAAAGCTACAATATAATAAATAACAGAGCAAGGATAGGAATCAGATCCTTTGATTTGAAATACAGAGCTCTTTTTCTGCAATTATTTGAGACCCTAGGCTATATCATACAGGTGTTACTATGACCTAGAGCTCATATGTCAGTTAATTTAAATCTTTAGAAATATGTTTGCCTGCCTGTTCCAATTCAAATAAATATTTTCAACTTTCTCTAACTCCCCCAAATTCTCTTCTTCTAGTGCAGTATTAATCTATTATATTCATATACATGAAATTTTCTAGCCATTTACTATTTTTACAAATTCCTTTTTTTCTTTCCAGTAATTTTGCTATTATATAAAAGTAGTTATAATTATTTTGGTATATATAAGACATTTTTGCTTGTTTTTATTTTTTCTCCTTGAACAAGATGACCAATATTGAGATCACTGGATCTAATGAAGGGATCATTTGAATAATTTTCCTAGAATAATTACAAATTATTTTCCAAAACAATTAAATTAATTCAGTACTATGCCAACAATGCAATAGTGTGTTTGCACTTTCAAGCCTTTTTAACACTATATTTTATTTTATTATCTTAACACTATATCTTTATTTTATCATCTTACAAATTTTTTTAATTCGCATTTCCCTTATTAGTTATTTGGAGCATTTTTATATGGTTGCTTATAAGACTGCATTTCTTATTTAAAAAAAAACAAACATTTGACTATGTTCCTGTTGAGTAATGGCTATTGATAATTTGCAATTAATTCTCTGTAGACTTTGGCTATCAGATCCTTACTAGAAGTAAGATATGAACATTCCTCATATCAACAGTTCATCTTCTTTTGTTGAATCATTGTAATTCCAGGATTCTATTCTTATAATGGCTTTACATTTTTATACAATAACATTTATATTTTATATAATATCTATATTATTTACTACTTTGTCTTTTGTGATATCCCTTGTCTCTTGCTTTGTTAGGCATTTTCACCCAAGCTATAGATCTGAAAATAGTCTTCTAGGATATTTTTCATTTTTTACTAATATGAATTACTTATAAATTTGAAACTTATTTTGGTATATGGTGCAAATCCAATTTCTACCCAGCCCTCTCCCTGTCTTCCTAGTAATTCTTTTTGAAAAATGAGTCCTTCCTATTTCCTACAATAATTTCTTTCATGGATTTGTAAAACTAGAAGCAACTGTCTTCACTTGCTTCTTGTTTTGCTTTCTTGCTTCTTCATAATATTAGACTCTTATGCCTCCTTTTTCATCATTTTTTCTTTAAATTCTTAATATTTTACCTGTAAATTAGTTCTGTTATGTGGCTTAGTCTTGCAAAATAGTCCTTTCATAGTTTGCTTGACATAGAGCAAAATCTGTCCATTTATCTACATAATATGTAAAAATCTGACAAACTGAAGTTTACTAAAAACATACTTAAAACAGAAAAAAATATACAGAGTTAGAAATGGGGCAGTGGGTTGAAAGAGAACTTAGTGAGATGAGACCTAAAAAACAGCAATGACAGTCATGGTTTCAGAGAAGATGACTGTATAGAAAAAAGATAAGCAGATAAAACAATTCATCTTTAAATAACAAAATGACAACAATATTGAATTTGCATGTATGTATGAACCAGAGGGTATAACCGCTAATTACTTAAAAGAAAAGTCAACAACGAGACTCAGAAAAAATGTCAATAATTGTTGGGAACATCAATGCATCTCTTTTAGACTTGGACAAATATACAGGATGGACAAATCTAAGAAAAAAAGTTAAGGATATAAACAGAACACTGAAAAAATATTATAGATTGTCTATTGGCCACTTGAGGATTAATCTACCTATATTTTAGTGCTGCACAGCATAATTATAAAAATTGTCCATTTGATATGTAGTCCAAAAAACTCATAAATACGGAGAGGTGGAAATACCACATGTACACTTTGTGGACCATATCTTTAAAAAAAATGTGTCCCATTGACTTAGAATTTAATTGAAACAAATTAACACCATTCTAATAATTACTGGGTCAAAGAAACAACAAATATTTTTATTACAGAAAATGACATAACTATGGAAATTTTTAGGGGTTAAGCTAAAGGAGTACTTAAGGGAAAATTTAAGCTCTAAATTTATATCAACAAAAGACAAAAATAATTTATTGAGCATACAACTAAGTTCCTAGAAAATCAACAAATTAAAAACCCTCAAATAAGCTTGAAACCAGAAATCCTGAAAATTAAATACAATCAAAACTGAAACAAAGTCTATTAAGACAATAAAAAGTATTAAAAGCATGTTTTAAAGACCAATAAAATATGCAAACTATTAACCAATTTGAAAAAGAGATAAATGAAAGACAAATTACCAAAAGAAATGAAAAGGAGAAATTTAAGATGGAGAATGAAGAAAACAGAATAGAAACTATTAAACCGAATTAGAAGCCATTGAAACTGAAAACAAATGAAATGGATGAATATTTACAAAAATACAATCTATTCTGATGAACTGAATATCAATAGAAGATCTAAATAATTTAGTCCCAGAAAAAGAAGTTAAACTAGTTTTAAAAAAAAGCAATCCTTTAAAGATTATATGAAATAATTAACACTGTATTAGCTGTTTGCAAAAATAGATTTGAAAAGCACCTTATGAAATGCCTTCCATGAGACAAATATATCAAAGAGAAATGAAGCAGAAAAATTAAATTATAAGCCCTATATTACTACTGTATATCCACACAAAGAGATTTAATTAAATTTTAGCAAAGAGTCTATAGTACTTTTTTTTTTAAAAAAAGCACCTTTAAAAGGTGGGATTTATTTCAAAATGCAGAAATGATTTGACAATAAGAAAACAATCTAGAAAATAAATATATTAACAAAAAATTCAAATAGTTATACAAATAAATGGAACAAACACTCTGACAAAATGCAACAATCCTTTCTGCTAAAATTTTTTTTAAAACTTTATAAATAGAGGAATAAGCATATTTTTTCTTTACATGAGAAACAGCATTCTATCTAAAAGTTAAGAGCTAGTATTATTTGGAATAGAGAAGTATCAGATGCTTATGCAATACTATTATGTTTAAAGCAACAATATTTTCCCCATTATTATTTGATACAGGCCCAGAATTCCTGACTTTAGTATTAAGACAAAATGATCCAGTTCATTCAGATCTTCCCACGTTTCACTAAATTCCTCATGCTCCTTTCTAACTAGACAATATTTCAGTACGCTTACATAACCCTAGTTATTTTTAGCCATTCTCCAATTCATGGGCACCCCTTTGATTTTAAGCAATTTGGTATGAGAGAGTGTTATTATGAATATTTTAGTATATAATAGATCACCAGCCTATTTTGTCAGCCACGTACATGAAACACCTTCAAGTATTATGTGTCCATTTTCTGTTACCTTATGATACAAACAGTTTTTATATTATAATTTGTCCAATGTTTGCCTAGAATAATGCCTTGGATAACAGGCATAAAATATATATTTTATCGAATTTAATTGAATGAGGCATAAGAAAGAAAACTTTGCATATAATAAGGATCATGCTATCAACATAAAAATGGCCAGAAACTAAATGTTTATCATATATAGTTAATATTCATTAAATAGCAGAAGTCCATTAATCACATAATCAGTTTGAATTTTTAAAACAATAATTTCCTGGAAGTTCCTTTGTATTCAAGGAAGGGGAAGAAGATATTACAATAAACCCTATGCACCCTACATACATGATTATGGAACCAGTGGAAGAACTTCTAGAATAATTCAGAGGTTTAATAAAATTAATTGAAAGAAGGGATTGAAGAAATAAAGGCAGAAAAGGCAGATACTTGAGATCTTAATGAAACAAAATTATAAGATATGCAAGAATTTAAAATGGTCAAGAAATTCTCTAAAACAGTCTTTGAAAATGAAATTCCAGAAGAACGATGTACTGGACTGAAGACAGAAAGGTGTTGAAAGAAAATCATAGGGGAGGTTGAGTCTCATAACATTTGATCCAAAATACTTTCTACCATAATACACTGTCTTCCCTATGAATAAATATTTCTTGGGACAAGATTCAAAATATCCTTCAGAAAAAGAAAAGATAGATGGAAATGGGGTATAGAAAAGATTTGGAACAGCACAGTGCAGGATTGGTTAGAGAAGTTATCAACACTTTTGACCTCCTGAAACTCTACTTTTTATACTAAAAGAGGAGGGTATCTTAAATGGAGTACAACAAATTAATGTTATTCAAAGTAAAAGGAGAAGGGAGAGAATTGTATTCTCATCTGATCTGGTAACAGAAAAGGAAAAGAGAAAAGGAGAGATAAAAGGAGACTCAGAATAAGAGATAGATGGAAAGAGTTACACAGAAAACAGCAATAAAAATAAGCTCAAAGTATTTGGGATTGATCCCTGTAATGGAAAGGAGGGACTGGGAGAAGAATTTACCAGAGGATATTCACACCAGAATCCTAATGGAATTCAGTGGAGATTTTAAAGAAGAGGTGGGTAAACATAGCATAATAGAAGAAAAAAATATGAAACTTTTCCTAAAATGAAAGAAAATGGATGAGAAAACAAATCTTAACAATTTGTTGCATGCAAGGAGCAGATGCAAATGATATTGGTAAATACAGAGTGAAAATGAAAGGTTAAATCAAAATTTACTTTTCTGCAGGCCAGTGGTGTCAAATATAGGTCCCACAGTCCACATGTAGACTGCAACACTCCCAACTGTGACCCAAAGAGATTAAAATATAATTGAGAAATAGTTAATAAAATAAATAAAATATAATGACATGGACAGTATTATAATTTAAAACTAAGTCAATATGCACTTTACAGAGGTCTTTACATAGGTATCAGAGACCATAATTTGTTTGAATTTGACACCATTACTATAGATAATTCCAAATATGTAACAGTTGTACTCACAATTTTAGCTACAGCAACACTACAATTAATAATAATATCAATAGAGAAACAATGTAATTTTTAACAAGTATTCACCAAATACATAGTATCCCAAATGTTAAAGGAAAAACTAGCCAAAAATAAAAAAGGGAATTTATAGTAACGAGCCAATAATATTCTCCTTCCAGAGTCAGAGAATTTAAAAGACAGACAAAGATAAAAGAATGAAGGTGAGTAGAAAATGGGGGGGGGGGGAATGGAATCACATTTGTAATACCTATGGTGATTCTGAATAGAAGTATTAAAGAATGCATATATGTTATCTGTCAATTTATCATTTATTTATCTATCATCTACCTATAATATCACTTTAAGTGACATTTTTATAAAAACTGAACAGCTATCTATAATGGCAAGCAAAGAAGTAGTTAATGCCTTGTTTTAGCTATTTAATTATTTAGTACCTTGTTTCAGTTCAAGTTTCTTGCTTATGATTATATCAAGTATTTGAATTTGTGAACCCCTGTTGCTGATGCAACAGGAAGGGGCAAAACAGGAGGATCTTAATAACTATATAAGGAGAAGTCCAGGTCAGAAGATGACAGAAACTAGGAGGAAGCATGGCTGTTGTGCTGCTATTTTGTCTGTCTGTTTGATGTTACTTTTTCAGATTCATCTTCTGATAGAAGATGCTGTTGTTACAGAAGCCCCAGGGACCTTATTACTGATTCAGAAGCCTTGAAAGAGGATTTTCTTGTTGTCTGTTTACAAAAATCCTAGAGGAGGGTCTTACTGATGTTTTCAGGGGTCCTGGCACTATACTGATGATTTGTGTTGATTTCTCAGACCTTGTTTTTGGGTATGTGTTGATTTCACAGGCAGAAAGTGAATTGTTGATGGTGCCAGAAATGTTTATGAATGCTATTATGGCTTTGTTAAGCTTTGTATTCCCAGGAATAGAAACTGTGAAGGACTTGAGGTGGACTGAATACTGTGAGTTTCAATATGGAACAGGAACTGGACAGAGATCTGGATGAGGAATTGGGAGTGGCCTGCCTTTGAACCCAGGTGACAATTGAGTGGATTTAGACAGGAGCTGGACCCATGGAAGAGGAATCATAGAATCTGAAAGCCAGCCTTGAGTCAAGAAGAAAAGACCTCTCCATGGATATTTAATGCAAACTGACTATACTATGTACAGCAGCAGTCTTCTGGAAAGCTGCTCCTGCTTGGCTATACAATATCATGGCATAAAGAAATCATGAATAAATTTATAACGTGAAAAATCATGAACACCTCATTAAATATAATACAATAAAAATGTTTGTAGAAAAATAGTTCATACTATAATAAAAGAGTCATCAACAAGAACATTAATAAAAGATACAGATCTAAATAGAAAGTAGTAACATCCTAATTTAGGTTAAAGAATACTGTTTTTGAAATATTTTTTAATGAGAACAATGAAATAATTATATTTTGTTGTTATCCAACATCAATTTTTAGAGGATATTTATACATCAAAAAGCAAATTCACAAAGTTGAAACAGAATTAATCAAGTTAGCAAACAATACATACAACTAAAGAATCAACTACAATAACAAACTAAATCAACAACCAACAATAAACCCTCAAATAAGCATGAAAGAAAGAAAACATAGAAAAAAAGAAATTAAACCTATAAAAAGGTAATTTTTGAAGAAAAAAATCTATAAACTTTTAGCTAACTCTAAAAAGTGAGGAAAATAAAAATTATTAATTTGTCAAAATAAAAAGGAACAGTGTAAAGTCACAAAAATAGAAAGGAAAAAGAGAACTATTAGAAGCAGAAGCCAGTATACAAAATTATACATCAGTAAATTTTAAAAAATGATTATAAAGTACCAAAATGACAAAATAAAAAACTGAAACCTTATTCAATTCTATGTAAGAAAGAGAAACAGAGGAAATATAAATGAACTATAAATTAAAAGGTAGAATTAAAAAGTTAATCATATCAAATGTTCAAAGAACAATTAATACCTACAAAAGAAAAAGATGATCAATTCTAAAAAGAAGTAAACAAGAAGCAACACTACCAAACTCATTTTATGAAATAAATATGGCCTTGTTGTACAAACCTATCAGGCAACAACAGTCGCTTACTAAGCAATTACTAGGTACCTGATACTGTGCTAAGTGCTGAGAATAAAAAGAAAGGTAAAAGTACAAAGTCCTTGTTGTCAAAGGTATTCTAAAGGAAGTAAAAAATGTAAAAAAGGAAGCATGTACAAGATAAATTGAAAGTAATTTCAGAGGAAAGACACTAGTAGTGGCAGAGGGGTAGGAAATGTCTTCTTCAAAACATGGGGATTTGAGATAGATATTGAAAGAAGCCAGAAAAGTCATTAAGTAGAGGAAAAGAAAGAGAACATTGAAGGATTTAATGACAACCATACATGAGACTCCACTACCATGGAGAGCATTGTGTTTAAGAAAAAACATGAAGGCAAGTGTCCCTGGATCGTAAATGACATGAAAAGAAGAAGACTGTAAAGGCAATAAGGGGTCAGGTTGTAAAGAGCTTTAAAAGTCAAAAAAGTGATTTTATATTTGGTGCCAGAGATAGTTGGAAGTCATTAGGAATTTTTTTAAGGGACAGGGAGGGGAATTGTAAAGTACATGGAATAGAGAGGAATGTAAAGGTAGGAAAAGGTCAGGGTATAAATGCCTTGAAAAGTCAAACAGAAGGTTTTATATTTGATTCTGGAGGTAATAAGGAATCATTGGAGTTTTTATGAGAGGGGGATGTGATGTCTACTTTACAAAATCATTTTAACAATTGAGTTGAGGATGAATTGGAGAGGAGAGAGATTTGGATCAAGAAAGTCAAATAGGAGAATACTGGAATAGTCCAAACCAATAAAGGGATAAAGCAGATAAAGGAAAATAAAGTAGCAGAAACAAGAAAAAAATGTAGTAAAGACCAAGCAAAATATTTTAAAGTTTTATTATGAAAAAGATGAATTTATGTCAAGGATTAAAAATTAGGAAATCATTTAGCATAATGATTCATGCAAATAACAAAACTATATCATTACATCAAAGACAAAAGAAAAGACTTTAATTATAATAGTTATTTGTGTTAAAACTCTAAATAGTACAGTGTTGGAAAAGACCCTTCAATATGCTATGTATACATATTCATGTTCATGCACTGATACGGAGAGATAAATATAGATGTGTACCCATTACATATGTGTGTGTGCAAGTATGTGTGTGTGTTTATCATAATTTTTGATGGAGAAATACTGAATATTTTCCCAGCAAGCTCAGAAATAAATCAAGCACACTCATACTAGAAATATTAGCTAGAAATAAGAATAAAAAGGAATTAAGAGTGAATTTTATGAATCATTTAAAAAAACCCTATCTACTCATTATATATTGTGATTTTACTTAGAATGCCCCCAGTGAATTGATGAAAAAAAGGCTAATTGAAATAACTGATTGCTTCAGCAAAGTGTCAGAATCCCCCCCCAAAAGCACAAACCATCAGCATTTCTTTACAGTGCTGACAAATAAAATTCAGTACCGGAAAGAGAAAATCTATTAAAAAAAATACAAACTATAAAAATAAAACATTTGGTGATTAACGTGTGAAGGTAGAATCAGAATTTACATGGGTTATAACTACAAAATACTTTATTAAAAATAAAGGTCTTTTCTATTTGAAATAATAGTCATTACTCAAGTTTAAGCCCTGACAATATAATTAATATGACCGATAACACCCAAATTAAGGATGGTATTCTCTCTGGTAATCTCCACTTGGACATCTCATAGCCTTAACAAATTGAGTGTGCTTAAAAGAGAACTGCTTTGATTCCCCCACAAATTCAGTCTTCCTCCAAATTTTGCTATTTCTGTTGAGAGTATCACTATTCTCTGAGCCACTCAGGTCTATGATCTCAGAATTACATTTGACTCCTCCTTCTTGTTCCATATGCAAATGGAGGCTCTTATCAGTTTTTTCTCCACAAAATTCTCTTGCATTCATCCCCTTCTCACTGGGTCATAGTTGTTCCAACTGTCCTCAGTTCTCACCTGGACTATTGTAATGGGCTCCTAACTGGACTCCTGGTACTATTGTCTCCTCTCCAACCCATCCTCCACACAGCTTCCAAAATAACCTCCCTGATGCATATCTTATTGTGCCACTTTCCTTGCTCAAGAAACTTCAATTGCCTTATTGCCTTAATGAGAAAACACAAACTTGTTTTAGATTTAAAATGCTTCACAATTTGCTTGACTGTATCCAGGTATGTTGCATAGTATTCCCCTTCATACAGTTAACATGTCCTCCCTCTTCAAATCTTTAATTTCTTTTGCTGTTCAGCCCATCCCCTTGGATGTCACTTTGTAATTCTCAAATTATCATGTTTTGTTCCTTCCTATATATTTGGACATCTCCTTAGTAGAATAGAAACTCCTTAAAAACAAAGATTTTTTTTTCCATTTTGTCTTTGCATTTCTAGCACCTTCCAAGTGCCTTGCACTGCCTAAACAACACATACTAAACGTTCTCTAAATTGAACTGGAGTCTACTACAACTAGTTTGAGATGGTCATTTGTTTCTCAGAGGGCAACATATTGGGAACTTGATCAGTTACACGGTCTACCTTTCTATCTTTCCTGCCCCTCCATGGGTACACAGGCCAGTCACATACAGAAAACAAGATATTCTCTTGACCAATGCCCAAGACAATGGCTTTACAGGGGTGGGGAACCTACCACCTCAAGGCCACATATGACCCTCTAGGTCATCAAATTCTGCCCTCTGACTGAATCCAAAATTCACAGAATTTTCACACATCCCCTCAATGAAAGGATTGTTCTATAAAACTTGGACTCAGTAAAAAGGCCAAACCTAAGGACCTAAAAGGTCACATGGGGCCTTGAGGTAACACTGGTCCCCAGATCTTGCAGGGAACAGAATTACCTGGAAGAATGGGCATAATAGAAGCACCTATTTTTTTCAGAGTTTTGTGAAGATCAAGTGATTACATATGCATAAAACACTTTGAGAACCTTAAAACCCTATTTAAAGTTAGGTATCATCCTCATTATTGTCCAGCAGCAGCAGCATCCTCCTCTTCCTCCTCATTGTCAATCTGATATGAGCTCATTAGAACTATAGATGTTTCACTTGGCAAGTGAACTCTCACTGAAACTGGTCAGTGGACAGGAAAAGAAAAAGAAAAATAGGCAGATTTGGCCACAGTAGCAAACCACTTCCAGGGACATAGATATGTCGGCTGCAGGTGTGGCTGTACCTACAGGGTATGGCTCTTTACATGCTCCATAGCTGTATCCAGGATCATGGAAATACAGCTGGCTTGGCTCTTCCACAGATGTGGCAGCTTCAAGTCATCAATTTGTTAAAGATAGTCTCCTACACAATTGTTGCTAATATAATCAGATTGACATACCTAAGTCGAAAAGAGAGATATCAACAATGTTCTTAGTCATTATTAGATCAAATAAATAACTAAGCAAGTCTATGAAAGCTCAGTTGGAGCTTTTAAAATGTTTGCTGTGGGGCTGCTAGGTGGCTCTGTGAATAGAGACTGGCCCTAGAGTCAGTAGGACCTGAGTTCAAATCTGTCCTCAAATACTTGACACAAAAACTAGTCATGTGACTTTGGGCAAGTCACTTAATCCCAATTGCCCTCCAAAAAGCAAAATAAATAAATAAAATAAAATATTTGCTGAATCTGTGTTTAATTAAGACCTGTTAAATATTCAAATCAATTCTAATTAGTCTAATTTATTAATGTTAGTTTTCCTGGGCCCTGTGAAACTTCTCCTTTTGGTATTTGAAGTGCATAGTATTTGTAGTTGTTTTAATCCTTACTCCAGCCGGTAGCAAGATACAATGGAAAGAACACTGGCTTGAATCAGGGGTCTTGGGTTCAAATTCTGACCCTGGGCAAGTTACTTTAACCTCCTTGGGCCTTTCTTTCCTCATCTGTAAAAGGAAGGGTTCAACCAGATGGCCCTTAAGGTGATTTCCATTTCCAGGTCTAGGATCCAGGGTGGACTACAAAGAAAAAATAAACTGTATTACCTGGGTGAAGGAAAACTTCCACACAATGAACTCACAGTTGTTCAAAAGGAAAATTTTAAATGAAAAAATAAACCAAACCTTAATATTGTACTCCTTGAAAATGAGCAGGGTCCCCTCTGGACACTTTTTTGCATGAAAATCTTTCCACCAACAAAATAAATAGCACAAAGTTTGAAGAAACAGAACTAAGACTTTGGGTCATTAAAAGGCTATCTATATCTAGAGGGGAGGGCAGGTGGTACAATGAATTGAGCATCTGCCCTAGAGTTGGGAGGACCTGAGTTCAAATCCAGCCTCAGATATTTAACCCCAACTGCCCTGCCTTCTCCCCTCCAAAACGCAAAAACAAAACTATCTAGAAATATGATTTGTCATTGTAGTTTTTTCAAAACTGTTAAATTATTTTTACCTTTAAAAATTATTTATTGGAAAACGTCATGAAATCAATTTCAAAAAATTCAGCAGTAGTCATATCTCTAAAGAAACAGAGTTTTCGGGAATGTCAAGCTAATGTGGTATCAGGATTAGGGAAAAAAAAAAACCTTTGTCTTTGTTGAAGGACACAGAAAGCTCAAATTAAAGGTAAAAGTCCACTTCAGTGAGTTCTAATAATGAGAAAAAGCAATTCATAGCTCAGAGCAAATAGACTGTAAAGCTCAACAATTCTTTCTCTCTATTTTGTCCCACAACCAATTACCCCCTCCCACCATCTTAGTTGGAAATCCTAGTGCCCCAAACTCCAAAAATTGTCTTACATTGTTTGATATTGATTTTATTGCATGCTTAAGGGTGGCTGTTATTTAGTCGAGCAAAAAGCTGCCTGTTTATGTTGGTAACATAGCCTTTTCTGAGGTTTCTGAATAGATTTTTCACTCATATTTTCTTTCTCATATTGCAATGTCAATATGTGTTTTCACTTTACTTTTTCTATAATTCTAGATAAGACATAAAAAGTCACTTTAGAGAAAATATCAAAAGATCAGAAATGTTTTATATTTCAACTCTAAAGGGATCAACAGAACAAAGCAAAAAAATAATTTTTTTTAAATTGAAAAAGTAAAGTAGTCTGTTGAGTAATGAGTTATTTGTATAGAAGTCATAAAATAGAAACTAGGGATTTCAATTTGATATAAAAATCAGGAACAAACTATATATAGATTTTCACAAGTTGTCATAGAATGTGTCTGATATTTCACACAAAAAGTTTCTTTGTAGTTAAGTTATAGTTTTGCCCATTTTCATGTTACAACCCTTCCATGTGTTGAAAAACCGTGATCCTGAGACAGCAAAATTATTGTTTCTCACTCACTGAAAGTATTCATCTCACTGTAGAAAAGTGCTGAACTGGAAGTTAGGAGACCAGGGCCACATAACCCTGGCTCTGTTACTAACATACTTTTAATAAGTTGTGTGACTTGGAACAACTCACCCAATCTCTTTCAATTACTTTAGAATTTTTAGAATTTTAGTTGTGAACAACAGCAAGATAAGGAATGGTATTGCTCATTGAAGTAAATGGGTCAATGCCAGTACAATACGGAGAGAATTCTAAAATCCTCAACTGATATTTTTCTTATGTTTTCTTTAGCAAAAGCAATAAACTTTAACCTAGGAAAATAGAACAAAGACTGGTTAACAAGGAATTGGAAGCTCAAATAGTTGAGGAGACAATATGGTGCAGGGAAGTCTTTATGACCAAAGAAGATTTGGAAAGCATTATAAAATGCAAAATAGATAATCTTGATTACATCAAACTGAAAAGTTTCTGTACAAACAAAGCCAATGTAACCAAAATTA
>CM053600.1:151086715-151107910 GCA_028646575.1 Pseudocheirus occidentalis | reverse complement strand
GAGGGGCTTTACTGTGGGATTACTGTTTTAGGGTTGGGGTAGGGGAAAGATGGGGAGAATATTTGTAATTCAAAAATCTCATGAAAATGAATGATGTAAACAAGAAACAAATAAAATTTATTAAAAAGAAAAAAAGAAAAAAATTATATTTGTTATTAAGAAAATAAAAGGACATTAAAAACTCCTGACCTCTTTGCTACATTTCTCATTTCTAGAAAATGTTTTTGTAGATTAAAATATGAAAAGAAAATAGTGTTTTCTTTTAAGCAATTGTAGACAATTTCTTCAATATATCACACAATATATCTTCATAGTAATATAATTGACTAGAAAATGTAAAGAATACAGAACGCTCTTCTGTTATTTTTTTATTACAATAAGATATCTTTGCGATTCAACCAAGGAAAATACAGGTTTTAAAGCTCTCATTCAACATGGTGTCTCTCTTGCATAGTTAAAGATTTTTGAACTTTTTTGTAACTTCTACTTAATTCTCTTTGGGGAATTCTGCATCCTCAGAAATATTTCACTGTATGTTGGGACAGGGAAAAAAGGATGAAGATGGAGTGCTAGGTCAAAAAAAAACCCTCCACAAAATGTGTATCTCAGACCGTATAGTTTTCATTCTCTGACTCATTACCCTAAGACCAACAATATCTTACACAAATGAAAAGAGAGGGAAAAAAGGGCAAAAAGAAAATCCTCAGTAGAAACATGCTGAAGTTTTGAATGAATTTATATTAAAAGTGAAAAAAAATCTTGGAACCTAGTTAAAATGTTTTCCTCCAATTCTCTCAGAATGATAATGGTGACATCTTTACTTCATATGGCAGTAGCATGATAGGAGCTTATATTTTACTTTATTCTTCTTTGAATTTCTCTCTATGAAAACCTGAATTTGTACAGTTAAATTTTATCATTGTTCTTCATCTATCTGGCTTCTACATATACAGAAAGATTTATCTAGAGACTGCTATAATTATTGTGGCTTCCTACGACATTATTAAATAGGGCACAGATACATGAAAAATCCTTGGGAAAAACGCTGCATGAATTCTATTTTTTTAAAAAAATATATGTGGTAATAATATGTCTTCCAATAGCTTTTTGTAATAGAGTTTGAGACTTTGGGAGAACAAAATGTTAATAATTTAAAATAGAATCTTGACCTTTCTCAGAGTTCATAAACAAGTAGTTTTCTCATATTGTTTCAAATTCCTTAGCCTGGAATTCAAGACCCTCCTCATTTTGGTTCTCATCCACCTTTCCAGACTTATTTCACGCTACTAACCTTCCTGAATTCTACATTCCAGAAAAAAAATGAGGCTATTAGCTTTTTCTGGATTTCATCTTGCATTGTTTTGCCTCTTTGCATCCCCACACCCATTTCCTATCTTGGTTATTTCTTATGACTTGGGATGAATTTGTGACCATCAACAACTTTTAGAAATTTTTCTTATTTCAAGGTTCAACTCAGGTTTTACCTCTTCCATAAAGGCTTCACTGATTGCTCTCAGTTGAATATAAAAATTTATTTTTTCAAGTTTTCTTGTTGTACTTTGTCTTAATCTCTCCTAATTGTATCCTGTTTTTCACCACACTCATCTGTTTGTATGTCATAAGCCTCTTAATAGAATATCAGCTCCTGGAGGCCAGATTGTGCAGGTTTTCTTCATCTTTGAATGCCCAATATGTACAATGATGGTTTGTATATAATTGATACTGAATAAACATTTGATGGACTGAATTGGATTGTTTCAATTTGTTTTTTTCCCCTTTTCTTTTTTGTGTTTAAACCTTTTTATTTTAACTTGGTTCTGACATTTCATTTATCTAAGGATCCCAGAGGTCATTTAAATTTGTGACACAAAAATTGAAACCTCATTACTTTAAGCACATTTGAAAGTAGGATCCCCAAATGATAATTGGCCAAAGGATATGAACAGGAATTTTCTGAGAAAGAAATTCAAGCTATCAATAGCTATATTAAAAAATGCTCAGAATCTCTATAATTAGAGAAATGCATGTGAAAATGTCTTAGAAGTTCTACCTTATACCTATAAGATGGACAAACTTGAGAAAAAGGAAAAGGACAATCATTGGAGGAGCTGTGAGAAAACAGTACATTAATGCACTTTTTGGTGGCCCTGTGAACTGGTCCAGTCGTTCAGGAAAGCAATTTGGAACTATGTTTGCAAACCTATTAGACCAGGAATAACTTTTAACACAGATATACAGCTTCTAGATCTATACCCCCAAAAGAATTAAGTACAAAAATATTTATAACAGCTCTTTTTGTTGCATTTCCACAGAATGTAAACTGAGGGTATATCCAATAATTGGGATGGCTTAAAAAGTTGTGGCATATGAATATGATGGAATTCTGCAACAGGACAAATTCTGTGCTATAATACATGATGAAAGGGGTGGTTTCAGAGAGACTAAGGAAAACTTGAATGAACTTCTGCAGAGTGAAGTGAATATATCCAAGAAAACAATTTGTAAAATAATGATGGTTTTGAAAAGATTTAGGAACTATGATGGATATAAGGACCAACACTGATTTCAGAGGATTCATGTTGAAACATCCTACCAACTTCCTGACATATATGATGTGTACATGGAGACATGCTTTTGGACATGGCTGTCAGGGGAAGTGGTGAGAGGGAGAGAACATGGATTTTTATTGGCTGAAAAAATAAAATGCAATTAAAAATAACTGAAAGAGTTAGAAAAGTGTCATCCTCAAAGAGATAAGTTCTTATCCACAGTTGATCAAAAAGTATTTATTAAACACATTATATTACAGGTACTTTGCTAACTAATCATTGTGCATATAAATAAAGACAAAAACAGTCCTTGCCTTAAAGGAACTCACATTCTAGTGGAGAAGAACACATGTAAGTAACTAGATTTATACAAGATAAAATGCTTTAATAGGGGAAACCAAAGACTAGGGAGCTTATTGTTAATTGTTTTTTCATATACTTAGGATTCCTCACATTTACCACATTGCCATAACAGGTCAAGATTCATTATCCTCCCTCATGAGATCAGGTTTCAGGAAAACCAGGACTGATCTTATGTCTGTGACTGGACTCAGGAAGCACAAAGACTATTGGGGCACATGTTGCACAGCAAAACAAGAAGTTATTACTATACTTCAAAGTATAATATATTTAATATCAGATAGTCCAGGAGCATTCATTGGTTTTTATATTAAGCATGCTAGACTACATCTTGAGGCAAATGCAAGACAGAAACACAGAGACAAGAAGGACAGAGTACATGTGATAAAGAGGAACGAATGCCTCATATTAGATGTTAAATATAATACACAATTCAGCAAGAAGTTTTCCTTTGAGAAGAAAGTAATGACTGATTCAATAGTTTGTCGTAGAGGTACCAGAGGCTTCCAAATGCACAACTATACTGTATAGATGCCAATTTAAATGTCCCAGTCTTGCTTGAAATCACTAACTCTGATATTAATAATAACGTTAATTATTATAATTGTAATGTGCATAACAAAGTGTCTGGCACAGAGTAAATCCTATATACTTCATGTAGTACTTTACTATGGGTCAGACACTGTACTAAGTGCTTTATAGTTAATGTTTCATTTGATACAACAACCCTAGAAGATAGGTGCTTTTTTCATTCCCATTTTACAGATGAGGAAACTGAGGCAAGTAGAGATTAAGTGATTTGTCTAGAGTAGCACAGCCAGTGACTAAAACCAGATTTGAACTCAGGTATTCCTGACTGAAGATCTAGAGCTCACTCAACTGTACCATTTAGCTGTCCAGTTCAAAAGAACCCAACAACAAAACAAAATTTAAAAATCTTGATTAAGGTATTTTTAAAAATTGAATTAATTTATAAGATACATTTTAGAGCTAAAATAAATGAAAGTAACAGTTTCACCTTTAAAAAATTAATGTATTTATATTATTTATCTTTTTAAGATGTCATTCAGGATTAGCTTAACAATAGTGATTTTCAGCATATATAGGTTAATTTTAAACTATGAACATTTTAGTTTTATTATTTCTTTTTCACTAAAAGTCAGTTTCTGCAACTGGTATTTACTATATAAATAACAGCCTCCTTTAACATGGATTTTGCTGTATCCATGTTTATTAATTAAAAAGGAAAACAGTCATTACTAGACAGAATATCTCCAGGGACTGGTCTCAAGATTCTTCACTGAAGCTGGAAACTTTAAAGGAATTCAAGAAATTTTCAAATAAGCTACTATTCCACCTAACTGATTGCTATATTAAAAAAAAACTTTTAAATACTCCAGAGCTTTATAATAACTCTACTTGACCAAAGCAACACAATTTGATCTGAAGTTACGACATCTTGGACCTTATTTAATGGAAGCTTTTTACCAAAGTACTGAAAGTACTTAAAATAAGGCATTCTCGGACTGGTTTTTGAAGACAGCTCTACAGCAAGGTAATTGAATAAGTAAGTGCCTCCCTCTTTTCTGCCTTTCTTCAGGCATGTTCAAGGCAGACATGCCCCTGGGTGCTTAGTTGAAACAATTCCATAAAAGTGTTATGCGGTAGGTATTTTACAAAAGTGTAAGACTTACTGAATTCTATGATTCTTTTTGTTCTAAAGATACTAACAACAATGGGTAGCTCACTGCTACCGCTGTAAGTTGTCAACATAATAAAAAGAAAACTTCAGTTTAATTTGTATTTGATCTTGATGATTACTTTAAAAGGCAAAATGGGTATTAATATCCTCATTTTATAGATGAGAAGACAGAGATTCAATCATTACACCAATAAGGTACAGATAATAAATGGCAGGGCCAGGACTAGGAAATTAGGTTTCCTGTGTCTGGTCAGTTGAAAAGCTCTCTGGAACTCAGAGGACCTGTGTGTCCTTTACTTCCTACTTTTGTGACCTCAGGCATTTCATTCATCTTTCTAGGCCTTGGTTTCCTCAGTTTCCTAGTTAAGTGTTAAGGCCCCTTCCAGCTCTAACTTCTATGCATTTATAACAAAGTATATGGTTCACTGCTTTATTAATTGGAACATTAAATTAAGTCTTTACTATGTGCAATACTTTATTAGAAGAGACATTTAAAAATAATTTAAATTTTTATTTAATATTTTATTTTTCTGCAATTATAAATAAAAACAACTTTAACATTTGTTGTTGTTGGTTTTTTTTCAAATTTTTAGTTCCAAATTCTCTTCCTCCTTCCCTACTCTATTCATTGAAATGGCAAACAATTTGACATAGGCTATACACATATATTAACACAAAACACAAGAAAACACAGACAAAAATGCAAGAAAAATAAAGGAAAAATATCTTTAATACGTATTCAGGTTTTAGCAGTTCTTTTTCTGGAGAAAGACAGAATCTTTTCTCATAAGTTCTTCAGAATTGTCTTGAGTCATAGTATTGTTGAGAATAGCTAAGTTATTCATAGTAGGTCATTACATTGCTATCATTGTATACAATATTTTCCTGGTTCTGATCATTTTACTTTGCATCTGTTCATGTAAGTCCAGGTGGAAACTTTTCTTTTTTAATGACATAGTCCCTGCCCTGAAGAACTTTAGAATCTGTTAGAACACATTTGACATGGACACAGATTAAATATAATAAAAATTAAGATTTTTAAGTAAATGTGTACAAAGTTCTATGAGAGGAAATAAAGGAGAGATTGTTTTTTGCCAGTGGATCAAAGAAAGCTTCATGAATGACGTGGCATTGGACTAGCTCTGAAAGTATGTTAACAGACAGGTAATGAGACAGGTGAAGGTTATCTAGATCGAGGCAATGTGGTGAACAAAGTTGTGGAAGGGGGAAAGTGAGAATTGTTCTGAGGACAGTGAAGAGTCTACTTCAGAAGACTATAGAGTAGATGAAAAGGAATAGAAGGAGATGAGTCTGCAAAGGTAGGTAGGTCAAGTCAAGCCAGATTGTAAAGTAATATGAATTCTATTTTGCATTTAAACCATATTCATTCAGCAGTAAAGTGTGAAGCTGGTTTCTCCCTTAGGGAAACCAGCTGATTCTTCTCTTGTTCCTTGTTCCTTTCTGTAATAAGATATAATATTGAGACTTTCCTTGTTCTGAAGATTGTATATAATATTGTGAACTGTTGAAACTGTAAACATTGTACTGAATAAAGATTTGTAATGAAATAAACAGAGTGTTCACTAATACTGTGTAATACGAATCTTAAAAGCTGTTCAGAGTAGCATTCTCTCAGGAATCTACTGCTGATTGGCTTTACAAGCCTATGAAAGGCTCTGAGTAGTAAAATTTTAACTAGATTATAGAAGCTATAGTTAACTATATATACTTTGACTTATAATAGCCAAGGAATCTATCAGAGAAAAAAGAAGTTAAATTCCTGTGATGTCAAACCATTAACCAGAACTTTGAGAGGTGATAGAGCACTTTGGCTTCTTCTCATCACTCACCTTGTACAAAAGGATAAAATCTTAGGATTCCCTACAATTCAGAAGCAGATGTGCAATATGTTAGAAAGGGGCAGTAGAGCATAGTGGAGAGAGTATGAGGGTTGGAGGACTCCATTTCCTAGTCCTGTTTCTGTCATTTATTATTTCCATCTTACTTGAATCTCTGTTTTCTCATTCGTAAAATGAAATATTACTACCCATCCTGCCTACCTTAGAGGAGTATCAGGAGGCTCCAGTGGAAAAATGTTTGGAAAAATCCTATGAAAATTTCAACGCATCATCCAGACTGCAAGGTGATTCAATCAGGGGCAGACAGCAAGGGGACATCACTACTCCATGGGGAATTTTTCTTTCTATTAACAATTTCCTGATATTTGAGCTTTAACCTGCCTCCCAAACTTTTGTCATGTCCACAGTCTGGTCATCAGGCTCACCTCAGCCAAACTAGCTGCCTGTGGCTCTGCATTCTCTTGTACCTGTTAGAAATCTCTCATTCACAGGAACCTGTCTCTTTCTCAGCCACGAGGGACTGTTTTCTCCTTTGAAAAGCTCTCAAATCCCTCTTGACTTTTCAATCCATCAACCACAGTTTGAAATCTGTCTGCTCTCCTTCCTTCACAATGCCCTGTACACCCCAGGAAGTCCATCTAAAACCCCTTCCCTTCCCTCTTCCATTAGCATACCTTGACATGCATTTCTTATGCTGAAGGTTGGTTTGTTTTTCTTATATTTCATTCTAAAACTGAAAACTTGGTAACAGTAGAACTGATTAAGTTATTGAAACTTAAAAAGGAAAATAGAAGAGGAATTTAGTTTGTTTACTAAAAGTTACACTTGTGTGACCCTTTCTCAATACCTCCTGCTCTCAGCATTAAACAGTGCTGCTCTTTTGGCCTAGCTATATAAACCTCAATAGAATGTGGAAAGAAGACTTGGAAATCAGAAGGTTAAGCCACCTCTGTTCTAGGTCACCTATATTCTGTGTGTGTGTGTGTGTGTGTGTGTGTGTGTGTGTGTGTGTGTGTGCGTGTGTGTTCAGGGCTGGGGTACGGTAATGGAACAAAGCAATAAGTCCTCAGAGCTAGCTTCAAGGGGAGAGGTCACAAACGCTGGTTTTGTGCTATTTACAACAGATTCTATCTGAGTTTGACACCATCAGTCTATACTAACTAACCAGGGAGAGTTCTAGTCAAGTTATGGACAAGATTAGGAAAGGGGAGTATGTTCTTAAGGATAGCAATGAGGAGCCATGTGAGGCTTAATAAATAGTGACTGACAGGATGACAACCACACTATGGGGAAAAAATGTCTGCTGCTTCAAGGTTAGAAAGAGATTAGCAGCATTACATCCGAAGGAGTCAAATCAATATTCCTCAGATTTAGTATAATAACTAGGAAAAGATTAAATGACCCCTTTCCTCCTTGAGGAGGTTTTACACGCCTACAGAAAGCATTCAGAGCAACTTTTTTTTTATTGTTCTTGTTTGTATTTATTTGTTTAAAAACAAGCGGCGGGGGAGGGGAGGTGCCCTGGAAAGAACACCATTCTTGGAAGCAGAGAATGAAGTTCCAAATCCTAGTTCTGCTACCTGACTGACCTTGGATAAGGCACTTCACTATGCCAGGCCCTAGAAGCTTCATCTGGAAAATGATGGGCTTGGATTAGACATGTTCAAGACTAAATCTTAATGGCATATGTACAAATAACCACAACTGGCTAACATACTGCTAGATGGACTAGGGTAATTGGTACAAAAATTTCGTTTTCCTTTGTTCTATTCTTTAATTGACTAAAAAAAGTGCGGCGGAGGAAGATAAATTATGACAAAAATACAATGTATAAAAAGAAAATATATGACGTATAAAGCATATAATAAATTCTCCACATTTTCAACACCCTGGTGGAGTATTACGAAACACAAACTTTAGAGGTCCTAGAATTCTAGACACAGAGCTGGAAGGGACCTTCCCAATAATTTATATGAGCTCCCTTATTTCACAGATGAGGAAACAGAGGATACCAGTGAAACGACTTCTTCAAGTCATACAAACAGAAAGTGGCAAATTCAGTATTCCAACCCATATTCTCCAACTCAAACGCAAGCACTCTGTCCCTGCACCAGAGGCTTCTGATGATTTCCTTCTAAGCGGCACCTCTTTATAGTATATTTAGTGTGACTAATTTCCTGGGTCATTTTGACCTTTGCTTCCTAGTTCATAAAGTATTATTCTGCTTTAAAGAAGTTCATAGTTTAATGGATAAGGTGTCATGGAATTTAAAAATGAGACTAAGCAAGAATACCCTGGTTCTTGGGCTCTGTTATAAATAATGCTCTCATTAAAATTCTGCCTCAGAAGAAAGGCAAGTCCATTAGTCTGGAAGCTAATTTTTACTGGCTCCTTAGATGTATGCATATTAAAAATTCAGCTTTTATAATTGCCAGTCATCAACCACCTAGTCAATGCTGTTCTTGGAGTTTTTAATTATTTACTTCATTTGCATAGACACTCCAATTTATGATCAACCATTTAGTTATCAAGGGACAGTTTAGTAATTTTTCTTTTACATTTTTATTTATCCCTTTTGTGTTCCCAGGAAAAGTTCGGAGTTAGACCATCTACCACAATGAGTCTTATTAGAAAATACACAATACAGCAAGATCTTCAATGAACCATACTGCAGCCATGGTTGCTAACTGAACTTAGCCAGTGCATGGAGTTTCTGTTAGAGTAAAACTTATCTATAGTTTTAATGTATAATATATATAGTTATAATAATCTCTTTCCATTCCCCACATGATGCACTGTGTGACAGTATCTTAGAACACAGAATCTACATGTATTGCCATAGTAAGTGCTAGGATCTCCTTTTAGGGAATACATCATAGCATCAAAGAATTTCTGAATTGGAAAGGATCCCAGCAACCATTTAATCCAGGCCCCTGCTATGACTAACTAAGTAACAACATATTTGACCAGTTCTCATCTAGCTTTTGATTGCTTACCTCTATTTCCCAAGTCAACCTATACACTTTTTGATAATTATAATCAAAAGGAAGTTTTTCCTTTCACGGAGGCTAAATTTGTGTCTTTGCAACATCTACCCATTGCTGTTGGTTCTGTCCATTGAGGTCAAACAAAAAAAGCTAATTCCTCTTCCATATGAGTCTTTCAGAAATCCTTCTGGAAAAATTAAAACACTAATAATACTTCTAAACAGCTCCTTTCTCTTACCTGTACCTCCATGAGCTTAATAAGACACAGGCATCACCGTGTAGAATAAACACTCTTAAAACATAGGAAGTTCCACATCTGAAGGTCATATGGTTAATTAGTGGCAGATATGGATAGAATCTAGGGCTTCATGCTCTGAATATAGCACTTTTCCTATTAGGTTTTGCTGTTTCTTCCCTGGCTTTGTGCTTTCTCATCAGTTTCTTAGTTTAAAAAAAAGATGGGGTATAAATATTAACTGGAATTATCTACCTAGGTGCCGATTTTTTATCTTCATATCTGCTTTTCTCACACCTACCTCAAAAGCTGATGATGTTCTTAATGACCAATATAAAATGTTTAATGACTCCTTTGTCCTATTATCTTGAACGTAACAGATAATGGGTATAAGAAGCAGAAGGAACTCATTCTTATATGAGAGTTCCAATGGTAAAGTTCTGCTAAATTCTTTTTCTGAGATCTACTGACCAAGCTAGATGGACTCCAAGTCTTATGGACTCTATAGTTGCATCCCCTTACTTGAAAGCTCTAATTAAATTCTGTCTCATATAGCCTGGGCTGTAGGACCCACTCTCTAAAACCACACTCAGATTAGTAGGTCAGGTCCTTATAGAGAGGCTGACAACTTCTCTACTCAGGATTGTGGATGAAACCTTGAGGAGTAATGGGTGGTTTTTCTAGCACAATTAGTCATAAGCCATCACTACCAAGCCCTCCCATTGATTATTTTTTACTATCAATTAGCCAGTATTATATAATTATCCTTTGGAAACTAATAGTAACTCAGGTAAGCATTTACTAAGTAAAAATATTTGGTACAAAACATTCCTCCTCAAAATCTAGGACACCCTCTCCTGCAAGTACATGTGGAGTCCAAGAAGTAGGTTCAAACTTAGAGACTTCTTGTAACAAAGAGATAACACATAGTTTCCAGTTCCTGGAAGTCCTTTTCTCCTATTTGTGATGTTATCATGAATGTCCCCTTAGATATGGTTTCTGTTACATTTCTTGTAGATTTCCAAATCAACCTTTGTTGGGCATGTCTAATTCATCCTCAACTCTCAATGAAAATGCTGCTATTAGTGCTTAAATGTCCATAAGAAAATTTTGACCTTTCAAAGTCCGGAGTGTCTTCCTCTGATTAAAGGGGGCAGAAGGAAGGAACATATGTCTTCTCCTCCCCCCCCCCAAAAAAGATTCTCTCAGGAGATTAGCTAAAACTGCTTCCACAACTAGGCTGGTCTCTCACCCCAATGTCTGATTCAAAACTAGCTTGCTATTTTTACCCCTTGAATTCTTTTTTTTTCTAATTGTTTGTTGGTGTGTTTTTTTCTTTGACCTGGAAATTGTGGATTTTGGCTATGACGTTCCTGGGGATTTTGAATTTGAGTTATTGTTGTTGTTGTTTTCCCTAAGAAGTAACCACCTCTGTATTCTTTCTGTTTTTACTTAGCTTCCTTATTCAACTAGATCTGGGCTTTAAAAAAAAACATTCTTGAAATATGGAACATCAGTTTTCTGTTTGGTCATGATTTTCAAAAAATCTAATGGCTCTTAAATGAACTGGGTTTTCCAGATAAGTTCTTTTTTTCCTTTTTAATAGCAAATGACTTATATTTTCTTCTTATTTTTCAATCTTTTTTTCTTTTTTCTATATTTCTTATTTTGTAGAGTTAAGTTTTGAGTGCTTGATTTTTTTAAGGTTATTTACTATTTGGGTATTTTCCTATCTTATGTTCTCAGCTATACAATTCTTATCCAATTTTTCTTCCATAGCTCTTATTTTAATTCTAAGTAAAATTTTAATCTCATGTTTCATTTCTTCAATCCATTTTCTCCTCTTTCACTCTACTTGAACTTGCAAAGATAATGGTTTCTTCTCTTGGGCTTCTCTCAACCCATCATATATATATATATACATACATATATATATGTATGTATGTATGTATATATATGTATGTATATAGATAGATATAGATATAGATAGATATAAATACATATATACATATATATGTGTGTGTATAATATACATACATATATATATATATTTTTGTTTGTTTGTTTGTTTTTATTTTGTAGGACATTTGTTTCCCCTGTATTTCCCTATCTCGAGCATCAAACCCTGGAACTTTGTTCCTATGCTAGACGTTCCTATGCAGTCTTGATCAGGTTTTTGATTCTATAGGTACTACCCCCTCTGTTGTCTGGAAGGCATTATTACATCTGTCATTCTGGAAGTGATAGAACTAAATTCCACCCTCTGTAGTAAGTGCTGGAGCTCTTGGGGGTCACTTGGTGGCTCAACTTAACTAAAAAGCATAGGATGCATTTTTAAAATTCAAATGTATCTTTTTCATTTTGCTATTTTAACAGAAGTCCACAGTGTCATTTTAATGTAGATTTTTGTTTCCTTCACCTTTTTATCTCTCTTCCTAGTGATCTGTATTCATTTACTCAATGGTAAGGCTTTCCCCCAGAATACCTCCCCTATTTTGGATATATACATAAAATATATATATATATATATATATTACACACACAAACATACATATATACATATATACACACATATACACATATATGTATGCATGTATAAACTATGTATATGTGTGTATGTACAGACATACATACAGGTGTGTGTATATATATATGCATACATATATCTCAATATCTCTATCTATATCTATCTGGTAGTTTAGAAGAAGTTTCTAAGTTGCCACCTCCACATGCATGTGTTAGAACTAATCTCCCTAGAAACCGGATCCCAAATTTAATCAGAATCTCCTTATAGTTTCCAGTGATGAGGATAAACCCCTCTAATAAATCACCCTTTCTTACTGTATACCACCGTTAAGTTTGAAGATATATATGTGTGTGTATATATGTGTGTGTGTGTGTGTGTGTATGTTTTACAGTAGAACATTAGAACTTCTTGACATTTTCCCCAAAGAAGCAACTCAATTATCAAAATGCACACACATACATTGCTTTGTCTATCATCTGTGTTCTGCTATAGGCTCTGGCAATAAAAGTGATTGATTTGTAATCACCGGTCTTATTGAGCTCCGTTTCTCAGCACTATCTGGAGGCTTTCTACAAACAACACACAGGAAAGTTAATGTGAAGGGAGCCAAATAATACCACCTGCAAAGCAGGGAATTGATTACCATGTACTCCTGCTAGGCAGCACTCTGCTGCCATTGTGTCGAACCCTCCTGGTTGTACCATTTGCAGAAAACCCCCAGAGAGCAGAGTGGATGAACAGACAACAATGCCACAATGGATCATGAGCCCAGAAATGGCAAAATCACTTCTCTGCATCATATGGAAATGTATCATCTGAAAACATGCTGCCCCAAGAAAACTTGAGGTAAAGAAAATAAAATTGATTCATTTCTTTTCTTTTCCTTCAACCCCCTACCTCCATTCTGATAGCAATCTATGTCCATTTGAACATCAGGACAAATTTTGAAAGAGGAACATTTCTATAATGTATTATGCATTTGCTTACCTTTCTTTAATGTTTTTCTTGTCCTATATTTTTCTTAAAGAACACATTTATTTATGTGTATTTTTGCCTATTATATATGTGTGTATTTCACGCATATATATATACACACACGTATGTGTGGTTTTGGGTGTATATTCATGCTAGATCTTAATTTTTTTTCCATTTTCTTCTCTTTGTCTAAATTTTTAGAAAGGTTACTAATGACAAAGAATGGGAAACTCATAGATTTAGAACTGGATGAGACCAGAATTCATCTAGTCCAGGTCTTCTAAAACTTTTTCCACTCAGGACCCTTTTGGTTTGGCAGGATTCCTTGGCATTGTGTGGCCTAAGGGTATAAGTGTGCATGTGTTTTGTGTTCAGAACCAAGGCTGCAGTGAAGTTTAATGGTGCTGCCAGAAACACCTTGGATTTATTATGTTTTTGACTTTTAATTAGTTTTTGGTTACTGCCCATTCAGAAACCTTTCATTGTTGCTAAATTTTTCACAACCCCATGTGACCCCTATTTTAAGAAGCACTGATTAGTCCAACCCCCTCTTACATAGGTGAGGAAACTGAAGCCCAGACAGGACAGTATGTCCCCCAAGGTCACATAGGTCTTACTTAGTGTAGTCACAAATTAAATGTAGGCCTTTTGACTCTCAATCCAGTTTCCTTTCCATTGTGCCACAGATGGGTAACTATCTGAGCCCAGCATTAGTAATGGTGAGGCTTACATATTTCACAGATGATCCTTATATGGTTCAAGGTATATAAAAAACATTCAGGGGAAATCAACATTCTAGCACTAGTTACACAAATATCAGTTCTTCTAACCCTCAAGGATACACTTGACCTCCACAACTTTGTCACCTCATCTATTCTCTCAACATCATCCTACTCAAATTTGCAACTGATTTGAATACTTTATACAGGGGTCATGCTTTTCATTTAGCATTACCTACTTGAAGATCTCTGCCTCCTTTATGTATGTATGCATACTTCCTTCTCCATTTTCAAGATGTGAGAAACCTTTTGTAGGATGAAGGAAAACACCATCTCCCCCCTCCCAAAGAAAATCCTTTCACTAAATTAATTTAGACACTGATATTTCTAAGAATGTATTAACATCAAGTTAAACAAAAGAATCCATAAAACAAAGCATATGATCACATGAAAACACACATATTGATTGTACTTTGCCTATATGAATCAGGATTTTTCTATTTTAAAATATTAACAACATACACTTGGTTGATTGATTGCTGTGCAATAAATATTGATTGGTTCAAGAAATTCCTGGTTCATCATTCTATATGAGAAGGCCCACATTTGTTAGGTACATTCTGTTAAAATGTGTAGTTCACAATCATGAGTGGCAGTGTTCAGCTTAGCACACTGTCCAGCCCATGTTAAGTGCTTAATAAGTATATATCAAATTGAATTAAAATATACAAATTTTAGGTACAACATTTAGGATAGTGTCTCAGTTCTCCTCCTACCTGTCTGACCAGTCCTCCATAGTTTCTATATCATATGAATATTCATAACACTATTGCTAAGTATTGGTACACTGCAAGGATCTGTCCTGAGGCTATCTTTTATCAATGTGTTCTCTATCTTGGTAACTATCTGCTCAGACGCAGTGAGTTATACACACATGTATATGCATGCATACATACATGCACACATATATACAAATATACTACATACATGCATGTGTGTGCATGTGCATGTGCGTGTGTGTGTGTGTGTGTGTGTGTGTGTGTGTGTGTGTGTGTGTACAGCTCTAATCTCTCTCCTGGGCTATAACTCTACCACGCTATCTGCATCTGGGACATTAACACTTGAGTGCTGACTGACCTGCTGGCAACTCAGACTCAACATATAAAAAATAGAACTCATTATCTTCCTTCCCAAACCCATCCTCTTCATAACCTCCTTATTTCTGTCATTTGAATCACTTTATACATCCTTTGAATCACTCATCTTTGCAAACTTGGCGCTGTCATCATCAGTTCTTTCTTCCTCAGGTTGTATAACTATGATTTGTTGCCAAACTTTGTTGTTTTTATCTCCATAAAATCTTTTTATTATTTTTCTTCCTTCTTTCTTCTATTAACACAGTCATTATCCTAGTTCAGGCCTTCATTAACTCTTGTCTGGACTGTAACATCATAAGAGCATCCTAATTGCTCATATTTCATAAAGATTCTTCCTACTTGAATCCACCCTCCATGTAGCATCCAAAGTAATTTTCCTAACGCACATGTCTGATCATATCAAATCCATACTTGATAAATCCCAGTGGTTGATACCTGATTACCTCTCAGGTCAAATGTAGTCTCTTTTGTTTGGTGTTTTAAGGCCCTTCACAATATGGACCCAGCAAACCTTTCTAGCCTTGTTGCACATTATTTAGGATACTGTGGTCTAGTCTAATACGTTTCTTTATGGTTCATCATATTCAAAAATTCCTGTCCTCTCTCTGTACCTTTGCATTTGATTCAGCCTGATCTCTTGAATTATCTCCCTCCCTACCCCTAAGAATTCTGAGTTTCTTCCAAGGCTTAGCTCAAATGCTACCTTCTACAGGAAGCATTATCTGATTCCTGCAACTACAGGTGCATTCTCTCCAGATTTCATTGTATGCAGTTTTTAACCTATTTTCTTTATGTCTACATATGTACATGTTATTTTCCCAAGTTTGACTGTAAGCTACTTCAGGGCAGGGACTGTCTCACTTTTTGTATCTGTATCTTTAGTATTTAGCATAGTGTCTGGCACTTAGGAAATATTAAATGCGTTTTGGTTGATTGATAAATACAATAGAAACTAGAATCTTCAAAGAACTATGAAGTGGAAAATATCATTTCTATTGGTGAAAAAGTTGAATGTCTTCCATTGTAAAGCAAGCAGAGTAATCTTTGCATACCCATTATTCTTCTCGGAGGGGAATTAGGGCTTGTGATCACTGGTGTGTTCTAATAATCATAACCAAGAGGAAATGGGGCACTGTAACACTCATTTCAATCAACACAGAGAAATACGATAGAAGAAATAGAAACATTTTTTGGTAATAAAATTGAAAAAAAACATTAAAAATCACCTGAGAAAAGCTTTGTTTCAGGGCACAGAAACTTAAAAATCTCCAGAAGCACCATCTCAAGGCCCATGCCCCCAAAGTACTTCCTCTCTGTCTTTGCCCCAGCCCACTTTGCACCAAGAATATAAATTCCCTAGTTATGTTTCTGAGTTTCAGGTGGTTTTGTTTGTTTGTTTGTTTCAGAAATTGGTGATAAATCCAGGTGTAAACCTATAGCAGAAAAGGTGGAAATTTCTGAGTTGGGCTCTAGCTCAGGAAAGGAGCCCAAACTGGAGATACAATTATGTATCTGTGTTATGGGTCATCAGCATAGTTGCAGTAGTCTGCTTGTGACTTTACCTTCTAATTATTTTAAATAAAATCACATTCTATCATGATTTATTGAGAAAAAATGGCAATTCCAACATAGTGACACATGAGGCACTCAGAAAATGTCTGTTGGTATAATATGCACATTGAAATGTGATATCTAAATCACTTAGATCAGATTGACAATTAAGTTAAATAATTATACGTAATTACATCTCATCAACATTCTCTGTTAAATGAGGTTAGCATTCATTCATTAAACACCTACTATGTGATCCCTACTGTGTTAAGCTTCTACAGATATAAAAAGAGGCAAAAGACAGTCTTTGTCCTCAAGAAACTCACAATTGAATGGAGAAGATGAGCAAACACATATATAAAAACAAGCAATATATAGGATAAATAAGAAAAAAAATTAGAGAAAGCACTAGAATTTTAGAGGAGTTTGGAAAGGTTTCTTGTAGAAGATGGTATTTTGTTTGAGACTTGAAGGAGGCCAATGAAGTTAGCAAGCAGAGATGAGAAGAGAGAGCATTTTAGGAATGAAGAAGTCAGAGAAAATAATCCAAGCCCAGAAATAGAGGGTCTTGTTTGTGGAACAACAAGGAGGACAATATCGCTTAGGTCAAAGAATATGTAATGGGAATTAAAGTGTAAAAAGCCCATAAAGGTTGGGAGTGAGGATGGAGAATTAAGAGGGCGTAGCAGGTTATGAAGTGTTTTGATCACCAGTGAATTTTGTATTTTTTGAAGGTGATTTGGAGCCACTATAGTTTACTGAGTAAGGGGATTATGAAGAGAATTTTCTGTAAAGTCAAGAAATTTCATCCTTACATGCCATTTTATGATATAATTAGCAATAGAAAATTAATAGGAGGAAATACAGACTCTACTCTTCCTAAATATAAAAAATGGAGTTTCCTTCATCCCCAGGATATTCTGTAATATCTTGACTCTCCTAAGACTCAAATGAAGGTTTTGTAAGTTTTTAATATGGTGGATTTTCCAGAAATTCTCATGCCAAAATTCTAGTAATTCTACAGAGAAAAAAAAGAGGGAAAGGTGATCTCAATATCAGTGACTTGTAAAAATATTTATTAAACTGGTCTGTTTATAGGCAGAAAATTATCAGAAAAGGAAAGCAATAGTTTGCTTTTGCCATCAACAACTGTTGGCACTCAGCCACCCATATCCTGATTTTGTCATTTTTATGCCTCTGTGCTAGGCAGATGTTTATCTAAATCATTTAAATCTCTGTCTTCTCCATTTTAAATACATTTAGTATTAAGAGATGCTCCCTGTGTAACAGCATAGATTAAAAGTTAATTAAGAAGAAGTTAAAGAAGGTGAAAAGTAATTACTTTTTTCATAGGCATTTGTTTCATTTTGGCAGGTTAAAAATGAGGAATTGGGATAAAGGTATGAAAATGGGAAATATTTTTTAAAATCATTATTAGTTGCTGCTTTATATATACTGAGAAGTGCCAAGTTAATTAAGAAAAGTAATCCATTCACTAATGGAGGATGGGGCCAATGAGTAATGTAATCCTGTTCATTTGGTTAGATTGTTTTATACAATGATTTTTTCCAAAATCCTACATCTAAATTAACTGTATTGGATGGAAACAATAAATGCACAGTTGGACAAGTTCTCATGGGATCACAAATATATCTGGGTTATGAGAAGGAGAATTTGTGGAGCATTTATCCTTATGGCTTCCCGTTATACTCAATGCTTTGATTTTGTGACTGAAAACAAAAAGAGTTGCTGCATGAATGTGGAATTTAGGTCCTGATTATGAGTCTACTATTGTTTTGATGGCTTTACTATGTCTGTGTGTGAACTACTCAAGCTTCTCCTTTCCTGGAGGTTGCTAGTTGCGATGAGGCAGTGCTGGGAGGCACCGAGACTTGAAAACCCACTGAAGTTTTTGAAAAGAGAGTGTCAGTCAAGTCCAACTCTTTGGGAACCCACATGGGGTTTTCTTGGGTAAGATACTGGAGTGGCTTGCCATCTCTTTCTCCAGTGGATTGACACAGACAGAGACTAAGTGACTTGTCCAGGGTCACAGAGATGGTGTCTGAAGCCAGATTTGGACTCAGGTGTTCCTGACTCTGGACCCAGAGCTTCATCCATTGAATCACATAGCTGCCTCCAGAAAGAGAGCAGATTAGAGCAAATTACGATTTTATTTGCACTTACTTCACTGTCATTTTAATTATTTTTATTTGTACTTTCCCCTACTAGAATACTAGTAACTGACATGTATTTCTATTAAAGTCCTCATGATAATGAGAACTGTCATTAGAATTGCAAAATGGCTTGCATTATAAGACACTTTAGTTACTTAACATTTACAGAAATCTTCTCCTTGGATTATTGTATGTCCTTTGACCCCAAAGAGGATCATGACATCAGGGAGGTGATGCCATGACATGGATTTAAGTTAGGGAGGTCTGTGCAAAGTTGCCAGTCTCACTTTTCCCTCTGGAGTCGCCAAGGTCCTGTGGCAAGATCTGGATATAGATCTGGATGACTGGAGATGGCCATGGACGCAGTGGGAAACCTTGGCCTTTATGTTTTTTTCTTTTTGGAGGGGGAAAAGGCAGGGCAATTCGAGTTAAGTGACTTGCCCAAGGTGACACAGCTAGTTAAGTGTTAAGTGTCTGAGGCTGGATTTGAACTCAGGTCCTCCTAACTCCAGGGCCAGTACTCTTTCACTGTGCCACCTAGCTGCTTCCTCTTTGGCCTTCTTAAGATAAAGTCTTTAACAGGTCTCAGTTTTTCTGAGACAACACACACTCAGTAACTAAGGCTGGGTAAGAAATGAAGCAAAGAATGGCCTCTTTTACTTGGTCAAAAAAAGTCATTCTACCTCAGGATACATAAACACATAGACATACTCTGCTATATTCAAAGGAAAATAACAAAAATAATTTAGTATTTGAAAAGCTGATCCTTTGAAGGAAAAAGGGCTCTATAGGAGTATTGAGTAAAATATAGGGGAACAGTTAGTTTCCTTTTAGAACATGTCAGACGAGAGTTTAAGCTCAAATCACATAGGAAGAAGTAAAGTGGTAGAACATCTTTACTATTTGTTTGGATTGGATAGGTGGTGATTTAAGGAAGCAAAAATGTTTTCATTTAGCTTTATTAATGATGAATCAGTGAAAACTATTTCACCTTCTTTTAAAAATACTTCCTTCAGCTGAGAACCATATAGGGTGTTCAGATGTCATGAAATTATCTGATTTTTCTTAGCTTGATCATTTATCTCAATAATTGTTTTATTAGGGAATATTTAGGATATTAAAATTCATTTAAAAATTCAGTCCTGGGAAATAAAGAGCAAACACAAAAATAGCATATTACTTTGAAAAGCTGAAGAGATCATCTGATGTGCTAAAAGTCCCTAATAAAGAAAGCAGAGGGCAAAACTGAAATGCACCACCCACCATTTCCTGATCATTGATAGGCATTAGCTGGCTAATGAAGTTATGATTAACCTTGTTAGATGTGGGTTGAGAAGCTGTGATTTCCACGGTGTGTGTGAGGACTTTCTAAATAGTGGACAGTGGAGCATAGCCTGAAGCACAACAAAGTTAAGTCGCTTGTCCAAGGTCACATAGCCAGGAAGACCAGTAGGTCTTCCTGAACCCACATATTTCTTACCCCACGTCCAGCAGTGTGTCCACTGAGGTGAATGCACACAATGCACACAATTCTCTACTGTACAGGTGCTAGGTTAAAATCCTTCCTCAGATGTTTTCTAGCTAATCTCAGATTCTTAATTTCCTCATCTGTAAAATGGGAATAATATTCGCATTACTTTGTGAGGAAAGTACTATATGAACGTGAAAAGTGCTATATGACTGTGAATTATTATTGCTCTCTTTTGAACACAGTGGAGCATGTTATAGGCCCCACACAGACCAAATCAGTTCCCTAAATCCTGACTCATTCTGAGCATCGCCAGATAATCTCCTCCCCCTTTTCATGTACTATTCTCTTCACGTGCACATAGCTGACACACACACAAGCCATGAAAACAAATACTGGCTTAGCATAGGGGGCATGGAGATCCACTAAAGAGCAGGTGGCTGAATTTCCAACCTAATTTAGAGATTCTGGGTTTTCCTAGGCTTATTCTTTTTTTTTTTGCTTTATCTCCACCTACTTCCTCCTCCACAGCATTCTTAAGGGCAATTAAAGTATTATTGTTGCCAGGAGGTTTCAACCTATAGATATAAACAAGTATAACAATGGGAGAGGGTCCTATCAGACCAAGTAATAATGATATTAACAAAAATTACAACAACAATAATAAAAGCTAGCATTTATACAGCACTTTTATGTTTGGAAAGCACTTTACAGATCTTTTCTTGTCCTCACAACAACCCTGGGATGTAGGTGCTATCAATATCCCCACTTTATAGATAGGAAAGCTTGTCAAAGGGAGGTTAAATGACTTGTCCAGGGTCGCATAGCTAGTAAGCATCTCAGGCTAGATTTTAACTCAGCTCTTCTTTACTTAAGGTCTAGCATTATAATGTGATTTTTAAAAGGAAATGGGTGTTTTTCAATCATGATGT
>CM053600.1:151062343-151086615 GCA_028646575.1 Pseudocheirus occidentalis | reverse complement strand
GAGAGGAGAGGAGGGAGGGGAGGGGAAAGAAGGGGAGGGAACAGAAAAGAAGGGGAGTTAAGGGGAGGGAGAGAAGGGGAGAAAAGAGGATGAGAGAGGAGGGGAGGGGAAGGAAGGGAAGGGGAGGGAAAATATCTTTCTTGCCTTCTTGGGGCCTACTTTCTACTCAGGGAACAAAACCTGTACACAGATCCCTCACATATTGACATAAGTAGTATACTAAGGTTAATTCTAAATTCATTAACCAGCTAATAGCCATCAATCATCAGGGAAAATATTTTATTTTCACACTTATGTTCCACTGTTTTATTTATTAGGAGGCTCTATTCTGTTAATGTAAGGCAACCATAAAGTGACAAAAACCCATTTTAAAAGAGAGACAGCACCAAGACCTGGGGGAGAGATGAGGAAAAGCAGGAGGCAGAATGTGAGCTATGCCTTGAAGGAAGTCAAGCGTCATATGAGGAGGAATTAAGGAGGATGTGGATTCCAGAAACAGTCCAACCGCTTGTGCCTCCTATGTCTAGTATAGGTTGGTAGCGGGTGGTGGCTGGAATGCTATGTGCATGGGACTAACGGGTCAATTTGACTTAAAGAGGTTGTACATGAACGGAATTAATATGAAATATCAGTGGAGAAAAAATCTTTCTGAAATTGGCATTACTCACATCAAAGAAGAAAAACTTTTGCCCATAAGCTATCACACAGATATGGTCTTTATATTATTTACTTATAATGCACATAAATGCAACATTCTATCTACAGGTAGTGGATGTGACTGATGGAGACAGTTTGTAATTTTCCAGTCATGAATTATCCATGCCATAACTCTATCATGCTCCACTTGGCAAGGGTCTCTCTCCCCTCTTTCCTGCTGTTCAGTGGGGGTGTCAAGTAAAAGACAGGCTGGAGAGAGATAGGAGAGGGAAAGAGAGGCAGGCAAAGTAAAGCAGACACAGTGTTTGTCTGCTCTGTATTCTTCGTTACTTCAGAACACAAAAGACAGAAGATGGAGAAGGGATTCATGACATGAGTAATGGGCACTTTTCATTGCTTGGGGATTGGAATATAAATGATCTTTGCCTTCAGGCAGGCAGGCAGGCCAAATTCATCAAGCACACAGAGTGCAGAGAACTGTGCTAGGCAATTTTATCCTGTGTCCTGAACACCCTGGATTACCAGAATTTGACTCTATGTTCTCTGAAAATGCTGGCTGTCAAGTTGAACCATCGCTGTATTCTTCTGTAGAGCAGACCACTGACACTAGTAGCCCCACTGTAAGAAGGGAAGTGGCTGGTCTAATGGAAAGAATGCTGGATATACAGACAGAAGCCTTCAATTTGAATTGGGGAGAGGCTATTTTTTCATGTGTATCTATTAATCATTTGACAAACATCTACTATGTTCTAAGTACTTCAGGAATAAAGACAAAAATATAATAGTCCCTGTTCTCAAGGAGCTTATATTTGCTTAGGGGAGTCTCATATACATAGAATTTGTACAGAAAAACCACACAAGAAAGACAAAAGTTTGTGAAGGGAGGGCAGTAGACAGAAAAGCTGCTGATTGAATTGAGTCTTAGAAGTAAGGAAGGAGGGAATTCCAGGCTTGGAAAATTGCTGTGCAGACTATGGTCCCTCCCAGATCTGGAAATCTCTGATCCTCGGATTGAGTGATGAGAGGCAGTAGGTCAGAAGGCAAATGGAAAAAAAAGTTTTCAGGAAGGAATTGGTTTATGATATTAGGAATCAACATTCATGCAAAAAAGTTCAAATATAGGAAATTATCCATTAATGTTCCAAGGAGCTCTTTGAGGAAACAGGAATGTATTTGGCAGGAGTGTATATTGGGGAAGGTGAGAGAGATAGAGGAGGTAGTGCCATTTCATTTGGATCCACTCCAAATGAATATTTTTAAAACTAGAAATGTACCTTTTTACCTCGGGGAAGGGGGACTGAAGGAGAGAGTGAACTCTTAATCAAATAAGGTCTCTGTGAACAACTGACTGCAATCCCAGTGAGTTCTAACAAATGTGCTGGTATGATAAATGTGCCTTAATGCAAAGGGAGGGGAGGGAATGGGGAGAGTGTAGGTACACTTTGACAGGGCCCACCCCATGCTTACAGCCTGCCCATCACCCCTGACATTCTTGTTGGAGTAAAGGTTTTTGTGAAAAGGGACCTTGGCCTTATCAGCAGGTGGTTGTTGGTGTTGCTACAAGAGAAAACCCTGACAATTAACATTCATTGGGGGTATTCTGAGTTAAGCATCTTCAGTTCATAATTTCTGTTGTCCCTGAAGTTTTTCACTGCTTCATAAAGCATCAATTTTCTTCAGTTCTAACGTGGCTCCGCATTTTAATAATATAAAAGACAAACTCACAGAATAGTTTTAGGAAGACCATTTTGGACAAAAATATGATCAATTGTAGTGGATCACACTAATCACACCTGGTAGTTTCATTGATAGGATTTGATGTTCAAAACAGCATAATTTTTTAATTGTTTACAGCTTCTGTAATTATAATGACTAGAAATTGTAAATAATCTACATGTGCAATTGGAGAATGGCTGAATAAACTATGATGTATCAATATAATAGAACATTATGGCACAAATGAAAATTTGCAGCATTCAAAGAAATATGGAAAGACATATGAAGTGATAGTAAGCAAAATTAGAATAACCAGTTATATATGCATTGACTACAGGTACAGAAGGAAAGAAAATGAAACCCAAAGTAGATCTTTAGACATGTAGAAAGTCTCAAAGGGTAGTTGTTCAGGCAAACCTAGACTATAAGTCTGTCAATTGCTTATAACACAGATTGCCAAGCATCATCATATCTAACAATGGGCCTGATTTTATCTCTGTTAAGGTTATTTTTTTTTAAACAAGAGACTTGTCTGATCTGTCGCCATTATATTTCATCACCTATGAGCAAATAGACAGAAAGATGGGTTCTACTAAGGCTACCCTAAAGTGGATCGTTGGAGACAGACCAAGAAGACTTGTGAAGTTTCTTAATGCTCAGCATTTCAGTCTGTGTGCAAAAGTAGTTACAGAAATAACATCTCAAAACTTGTTTTAACCATTTTCATGCAAATCTGAGACTTTACAATCCAACAAATTCTTGATGTTACACTATTTGAACCCAAGAATAAATCATTTTTTAGCCACAAGATTTAGTCTTTGTTTACAGATCTTCCTGGTTATTAGTCAGCTTACTTTGGAATAGGGTAAGGTTCTGTAGCTGAAGCTGAGATCACAGCTTGTTTTAAATAAGATGGGCCAGTATGTAATTGCCATGTTTCTCTAGAGAGAAAGTTTCCTTCCCAAACTGATTTAAAGGCATCAGAATAATAAGATGCATCTCATCAAGAGATAGTATTCATTCAATTTCCAGCTATATACCTTGGGGATTTAAGGCAGCCGCAAAGTGATACAATCAATAATTATTTTCTGTTCCCTGCCATGTCCTTTGTAGATATACCTGGCATGTAAAAACATAAAGACAGACCACAAAAGGCTCCCTCCCTCCCACCTTACTTGTTATACCACACTGTAGTTAAGTCCATGTGCCAGGGATCACCATAATTCAAAGTCAGTAATTGTATTACATTAAATGTTTGCTAGAGTTTTATTCCTTCTCATTCTTCCAGAGTTAGATATTGTACTGCTTTCTAGGAGGAAAAATGGCTACTTTAATGTGATTTGATGGGCATTTATTAAGCACTTACTATTTATAAGCTATTGTTATAGACCAAAGGCAGGAGATCTGCAGTCTTGAGGTGACATATGGTTCTGTAGGTATGCAAATGCAGCCCTTTGAGGACTCCAGTTTGGATTTGCCCTCAAGGGCACAGTTCCCCACTCCTATCTAGGCTATGGGGATGCAAAGGACAAAAAAAGTTTTGCAGCAATAAAAGGATTGTGTGTGAAAAACTCTTTACTCTTGCTTATTTACAAATATATGAAACAACAGAGAAAAAGATGTATGTGTATATATACTATACATATGTATGTCTGTTTATGTATATGTGTGCATCTGTACATACCTGTGCACATACATAATTGTATGCATGTGTAAATTCAAGGTGCTAGGTCCGCCAGCATCTCTTCCACTGCTATAAATCATTAGAAATGATAATTAGGTGATGCAAATAGAGATAAAGGGAAATTTCTGTGAGGGAATGACATTTTTGAAAGTAGTAGGAGGAATGCACCTTCATTGTTATTCACTGGGGAAATTTGGAAGGAGTATGGTGTATCACTAATGCAATATTCACAGCATCAACAGTGATTATGAATATGCCAGCATTGTTCTGAATAGCAAAATATAACAGACTCTCACTATTGAAGCCAGGAACAAAACATTTATTTAGACACCAGAAAGTCAAATCCCAACATCAGAAAACTGAATTCATCATAGCAACAAAGAAGTTCATACACGGCTACACAGGAGGCAGCAACACCATCCCAAATCCTTCACACAAACCAGCACTCACAAATCTAGCTGTCCTCTTGCCTACATCCTTTCTCTCCCATCACACTAATTGCTCTGATTCCCAGTTCCCTCTTGGCTCTGCTCCACCTGTTCAGCAAGCTCCTCCTACCACAGACTCCATGTGATTACATTTGGCCTTTTAAGGGGCAGGGAAAATCTTCAAATTCCCATTACTGTTACATATGAACAGGAAAAAAAATAAAATAACTAGATTTACTAGAGGGGAAACATGTTCTGATGCCTGAGTATATAACTGTTTTTTCAATACTAAGCCAATGATCAGGAATCTATATGTATGCAGACCATGTACATTTTCATTGATAATGCTGATGAAGTATTTTGCTATCTTTTGAAATGTTTTCCATTTTGTTATATTTGTTATACAGGATGCTTGGCCTGGCATCAAGAAGACTTGAGTTCAAAAGTGGTTGCAGACATTTACTAGGTATGTGACTCTTGGTGAATCATTTAACCTGTGTTTATCTCAGTTTCCCCAACTGACAAATGTGGATAATAATACCACCTATCTTTCAGGGTTGTTTTGAGGATCAAATGAGATCATATTTGTAAACGTACTTAGTACATTGCCGAGCACATAGTAGGCATTTAATAAAAGCATATTTCTTTTCCTTCCCCCTTATCTCTTCCAAAATATGGACTTCATATTTTTAGCTATGCTACAATAATACTCCCCAAAGCAACTTAATCAACTTTATTTGCATAAAAGTACAAAATTATAAATGCTATGCCAGTCTTTGATAAAATTTGACTGACTGTATGAATGTAATTTATAATGTAATTACATACATACTGTATGTAAGAATGTAAATAATGGACAGAATGGACTGCTCTGTAGAAGAGTAGGGTATATTAGGGAAGCAATCTAAAATTCAACTTCAGGTGCCTAACACTGATGGTAACTTTTGGCATCAAATTCAGCAGTTTCAAGAAAAATAATGTACTTTTATAGCCCCTCAAATTTCCTTGTAATGAATCATATAATTAGAAATTTTAGATGGTTAGCTACTGGCTTACTATTTCATATCTGCTAGCAAATTAAAATTTGAAAATTGATTAAAAGTCCCAGAGGAACTATAATCTAGTCAGACAGACTACATTTACCCACAGGTTGTATTGGGGGTATATTTTTTTTAATGTCCCCAGATAACTAAGGCTAACACCTTGGCAAAGAGTTCCTTGTTCAGAATCTCAGAATAGGCCTGTTTACTAACAAAGCACAGCTTTATGCTTTCTGAAACTCTTTTAACACCAAGCAAAAAAGAAGTTTGAGGTGTGCATACAAATAAGAATCATGAGACTGAAAGTTACAAAGGTGAAAAGATTCAACAGCCATCTTGGAAATTTAACCAAAAAAAATTAGCGTGTATGAAAAAATCTTTTGCAGATAATTCATGATTTTGAAATCAATGCACGCATGTATATCAGACCTCATTACAGTGTTTCTAGATGATCAAAGGAGCCTGCATTTTCCAAAAACAAAATTTTATGAAAGTTCAAATCTGTATCATCAGTAGAATATGTTACACCAAGTGCAAATCCCCTCCCAGAATGAGATTCCTTCAGGTGTACAGCTGCTATGTGCTTGATGTTAGATTACAAAGGCTGAAGGAAGGAGGAATGCATAAAACTTTAAGGCTGATCAGCTGCAAGGGTGTCATCAGTCAGCCTCTGAAAGGCATCCCCATATGAGAATGTCAGCTTTCTGGCTGACTATGCTCAGCTGGATCCATTTGAATGTCATCAGCAAGGGTCATCTACTTCTTAGATACAAGTTGTTTCTTAAGGCTTTGCCCTCTTCAGAGTTATTGGCATTGTCATAATTAGCATATTACAGTAAGAACAGAACATAATTTGGAAAAGTAAAATGAAAGTTAGCACCCAAAAGGGAAGGGAAAACACAAATTTTGTAGGGAATGAGACTGAGAGAAAACAGCAAATAAAGCAAATTAGCTTGCTAGAACTTTGCAGTTCAAATGCTGTTTGGGCTCCCTACATTTGACCATTTCATCATTTGCTGAATACATGGGGGTAAAGCTTCCTCCCACGAAGCATTAGGGAAAATAATTTCTTGGCAATTCTGCTTTATATCCCTGTCCCCACCCTTAGTGTGATGGATGTCTTCTTTTTGAGGGATGATTTCTTCTAGAAAACACTTTCAGAGGTATGTGTGGGGGAACAATCAGCTGAGTAAGAGACTGGTATATAAAACACTAGCATTAGCAAAACACAATTGTCAATGTCCTTGAAAGACCACTAAGGCAGGCCCATGCTAAATTGAGAGGGATTGTCTTAGAAGTGAATTAAAGCACGCTAAACTACCACACTGCTGGTATTCAAGGGCAAAATATTCCTGTAGTTGTATTTTGGGGGAAAAAAAAGCACAGTCATAACTAGTCCTCGGGCGAGCAACCAGTGCCATTTTCCTGGAACATTTAATTCCCTCTTCCACTATGCCAAGTCCTCTCCAGGTCCTAAAAGAATTATAAGCCACTGTGAGGGGTTGGCTCACACCCTGTATTTTCATTCTCCTATGGAACTTGGTTTGAGTCAAAGCCTAAAATGCATCTGGAGAGCCTATAATGGAGAGAAATCCTACAAATACACAGCTTAGACAACTACCAGAATTGCAAGATATATTTTTGTCTTTATGTTGCTTAGAAAAATAATAAGAGGAACAACAACCTCTGGACCTCGATTTTCTCATCTGTTAATTGGAGGTAACAATAGCACTTAACTGATAGGGTTGTTAAGAAGACCAAATGAAATACTAATTGTAAATCACTATACAAACCTGTAAGAGCTATGTAAATGCTGTCCATTCATGTAAGGAATAGGTAGGCATGTGATGCAGTTCAGCAGAAAACTTAAACCAGGAAAAGAGTAGGGTGGAATAATATGCTCAGTTTATGGGAGAACCATAACAGCCCCATAATCTGCATGTCACTTGGTACAGGTTTCACATGCAAAAGAAAAGAAAAGAGGACCTTGATTTGGAATGTCATGATGTTGTGCATTGCAATAAAAACCTAGATCCAAAACTCCCTGAAGTCAAAGACAGACCATTCAATATCTCCCCACATCAGCTAATGTGAGGTTGCTCCAGTAATAGGCATCCAATCAACGCCTGCTAAAAAGGGTTCTATGGCATTTTGAAGGACTGTATGATTCCTAGGGGGTTTCTGTATCGCCACCAGTGAAATTTCATCTGCCATTATTAGTGCAGAATTATAGAAGGTTGTAGATGCCAGCAGCCTTTGAGATAATCTAATCTAACCCCTTTATATTATAGACAAGGAAAATGAAGCCTGAGAGTTTGGCTCATTGGGACTGCAGGGAGTTTCTTTCCCTGAAAAAAAAAAAAAGAATGTGGTCACCTGGACTTTAAAGTTCTATAGAAATGTGAGATATTATGAATTCATTTATAAAACCCGAGGGCTACATTTGGTCTAGTTGTGATCATACTGAATCTTAATGTAAATCCCATCTTTCAAGGATGGAGTCTTATATGTAAAGATGCTGGCTCTTCTTTCTTATAAGATACTGTATAAATTCTTTATGCCATACTGCTTGCTTCTAATTATGAGAGTTAAACATGGGCAATCCACTTAATTTCTCTGGGGCTCAGTTTCTACATCTGTAAAATGAAGGGGTTGAAATATAGGAATTTTCAGCTCCTTTCTAGGTCTAAATTCTACGATCCTATGTGCACTGAGACAAAATTCCTTGAAATTCACTATTTCAAAAAAGTAAATTATCAAAATTGGCCATTCATAAAAATAAATTCAATTTCATTCAACTGAACACATCTTTTTTTCAGACCAAGGCTTTTATTTATTCATTTCTTGCATTTAAAATATTCTTCGATGACATCTTTGGCCTGAGATTCCTTGCCATAGTCCTTAACAACAACGCAACTGCAGCCAACCACTTTACCGGGCTTTCCCTCTCTGTCAATTTTACAGAGGCTACCCATTCACCCAGCTTCTTGTTGTCCTCAACCTTGATCAAGTTGATTTGGTGCTCAGCCCACAGGGCCTCAACCAACTTTACCTACATAGGTTCATCACAGTTGTAAGCAAGTACACAAAGATGGGCTTGGCGCTTGTCCAAGGCTTTGGCAGCTTCACGGATTCCACGAGCTAGGCCATGGTGGATGAGTGTGGTCTTCAGCACTTCTTGTAGAGCGGTGTTAACGTCCATTACACCCCCAGCAGCAATGTCTTCCTCTGCCATGGCAGCGGTTCATGGGTGAAGCTAAATCTTGAAAACACCCAGTAGCCTCCGCCTCCGGCTTGACTCAGCGGCGACAGGGAAAGAAAGAGCCAACTGAACACTTCTAAATGGATTTGCTATGTATGCTGAACAAGGTGATGAAGGGGTACAGAGATGAATACAATATATTCACTGTCCCTAAGAATCTTAGTCTTGTAGGGGTTAAAAGTTGTACGTAAAGCTATGTGAGAGGGTCTTTGGAACACCCTCCCAGATTTCTTAACAAAGAGTCACCCTTAAAAGTGTGTGTGTGGGGGGTGGGGAATGGGAAGGTTGCTTAGGCATTTCTAGATTTCTTAACATGGAGGCATTCTTTGTACCCCATCACATGGGTGAGTGATCCTTTGATTGGTTACATTTCTACAACTGGTGACCTGGAAACAGTTGCCTTTTATCCTGGTCTCTCTGAATGACCTGCTTTCCTGCTGCATCTAGAGAGTGAAGATAACTTGTTACAAGAGGGGAGGGACTTTTTTCCCCCTTCACTCTCTTTTACCTTGACTCTAGCTCCAAGAAATGGGTTAACTGGTGTTGGTTTCTGTTCTGTATCGTTTGTCCTTCTTAGTATTAGGTGCCAGAGATTATTAGACACTAAAGCCTGATGGGAGTTTTCAACATGAAAATGGAATTTTATGGAATGAAGCTCAGTATGAACCTAATCCCCTTTCCTTCCCTAGAAACTAAGGTGTAAGGTGGGGAGGGGAAGGGACTTAAGCCTCCCATATGTTGAAAAGAGTAAGTTTCTATATTTGTGCTGTTACTTGTTGAAGTAGAGATTTCTTTGTAAAATCTAATCTGATTGTTAGCGGCTAAATAGAACTAGGATGCAACAGTCCCTACTCCTCTACAATTGAGGGAACACCAACCATGGAGGGGGATGAACCAATATGGGAGTGCCTAGATGTCCCCAATTCCCCTCAAAGGTATAGTATAATACCTTCTGGCCTTCCAGGTTGTGATGGCTATGATAGTGTTATAACTATAATTTAAAAACAAATAGAATGAAACATACACTGTGGGGGTGTTTTTATTGTTATTATTAATTAATCCAAGTGAATTGTCTGGAAGCCTGAGAAATTAAGAGATTTGCTTGTAATCAAGCAGCTAGAATGTCAGAAACAGGATTTGAATCTAGGTCTTCCTGTCTCCAGCATGTAGTGGGAGTAAAAAGTCCTAAGAGAGAAGCAAATAATGTACAGATTACAGGAATACCCTATAATTTATAGTTGGATGGGACCTTAAGGATCATCCAGTCTAATGTCCTGATTTTACAATTTACCAAAACTCAAGAAAATTAAGTGAATTGTCCAAGGTCATTAAAAAAGTAGGTACCTGATGGCAGGATTTTACCTAGACCTTTTTTACTCCAAGTTCAGGGTTTTATCTATTGCCATATGCTGCCACAGTTAACTACTTCCATGAAAACAGAAAAGTTAGTCTAATATAAACAAATATATCTGTATAGACAGCAAGCAATGGAAGCAGGTTGATATTCATGAAAATTAATGTCGGTGTACCTCAAATGCTAATTTAGATAATTTTTCACTATTCAAGGTGATCAGGTGAATGACATAGTGTTGTTTTATTCAGGTTGGATATGTATCAATATATTTATTATGAAATGTTAGGGTAATGTCTGGGTAATATTTGGTAATGTTACTGTAATTTTAGAAAGCTAAAGACTCAGTGGTCAAACGACCCTTTTACAAAAAGTTCATCTTTATTTATTATACAAAGTGGCCCCATCAAAGGCAATAATGCTCCAATGAGAGTCTCTGACTTGATTTCAAGGTCAGTAGTTAATAAACAAAACTTTCTTTGGTATGAAGCTACCCGAAAATATCACTGTAAAGAAGATTATCAGAGGGTCGAAGGGTTTTTTCCAGATATTTAAGTGGATCATATTTCTGCCTTGTGATTGGCTTTTGAAAGTCTCTTTTAGTGTGGTAGAAACTATTTCAAACCTATTTCTTCTACCAATTATATTCTTTAAACCTCAGGGCAAAGGAACTGGTTCTAAAAGTCTATCTTAGCAAAGATATGTGTAAGAGAGAACTGTGATTATAAAGGTTAAGCTGCATTTGTACTTTGACCAATAAAGTTACCTCTCCCATCTTTGTCCTCTTTACATTCTTATTCCTCTAGAAGGAAGTCTGGAACTCTGATTTATTGTTTAAAGGGGAAAATTGTTTAATAAAATGGATTTTACAAATCTTTCTGATTTTTCTTTTATTTGTAGTCCTCTCTCCTTCCATTTTCAACCTTGAATGGCATTAGGATGACTTTGATTAACTGGACATCTTGACAAGCATTTTAGGTGGTTTTATACTCCATTGCTTTTTCTCTGCTTTACGAAATGGCATTGTTCATAATTTTTCATTATCCTTCTTTGGAAGATATTAGAGTTTATATTCTAACCTGTTATTCCCTTTGATAAAGATCACTTTCCATTAGGTAAATCAGATGCTTCCTCCCTCTGACGTTTTCTGGGTTCTTTTGCTCTTTTTTGCTGTATCAGTTAATTTATATTGGTCAGACTTCTTGATGAAATTATCATAGTCAATGTCAATATAATTTCTCTTATCCACTCTCTATTTTTGATATTCAATTACTTTTATAAGTAGTTCAGGGTTAAGCTATCTCAATTATATTTGAAATGTTTGTTTTATAAAAAATTGTTTTCTTTTTATTATGACATATTGAGAAGATAAACATTAAATAAGCAAAGAATAGCAAAATGAGGATTGTATATGAAATGTTGAATTGTCATTTAAAGTTTGTCTTTTTAAATATACCTACTTTGTTAATATTTTACTTAATCTTTGTGCACTGATATTCATTAGGGATATTGGTTTAGAATTTTCTTTCTCTGCTTTAATCTCTCTCTCTCTCATTCTCTTAGGTTAGGGCCATATTGATCTCATTAGAGTTTGCTAAGAAGTGTTCTTTATCAAGTAAAAAATAATAATTATACAATATTACAGTTGCTCCTTCAAGGTTTGATAGAAATCACTTACAAATATGGTCCCATGAGTATTCCTTTATGGATTATTCAGTTTATTTTCTCTTAAGACTGAATTATTTAATATCTATTTGTCTTCTGTTAACCTGGGTATTTCACATGTTTTTTAATATTTATCTATTCCATTTAAATAAGCAATTTTGTTGTCATGTAATTGGGCAAAATAATTTCCAACAAATTCTTTTATTTCCTCTTTATTTCTGTGAATCACTATTTTTTTAATATAAGTAATTTGGCTTCCATAATTTTTAAAATCAAATTAGCTAATGTTTAATTTATTTTATTAGTTTTTTAAAAAGTCCCTAGCTTTATCAATTCAGTGTTTTTGTTTATAATTTTGTTTTTGAATTTTCAGAATTTCTATTTTTGTTCCCCTATTTATGCCTCATCTTCCTTATCCATAAGTCATGGATAATACTAGAACCTGCTTCCCATAGTTTCTGTGAGAATCAAATGAGACAATATTTGTTAAGCCCTTTATAAACTTTAAAGTCCTATGTAAATGTCAACATCATCATTATTATCATCATTGTTGGTTTTCTAGTTTTGTTCTGCTTTTAGCTGCAAATCTATTTCATGGGTCTGTTCTTGTCTATGTTGTTGTTGATAGCACTTCCTGCTTTGGCTATATTTCATATGTTGTGGTATATTGTCTCGTCATTTTCAGTGACATTATCCACTGTTATTATGTTTGTTCTTTCACCTATCAATTCTGTAGGGACCATAGTGATTACATTTAGAGGAATTCCCATGTCACACCTTACCCATGTCACAGGATGTTTAGTAGGTTCATGCAAAACATAGTCCAGAAAATTCCCTAAAATAAGGCTGCCTCAGCCACAAGTAATGTCAGAAAAGGAAGTTGAAGATATTTCCTTAGTCAAGCAACAAATATTCACTAAGCATCTACTGTTGCCAGACAGTGCAAAGAAAGTTCCATGAATGTAAAGACAGGCCAGAAAAAGAAAAACAAATCTCTGATCTCAAGGAGCTCACAGTCTGATAGGGCAGATAAAATGCAATCATGTGTTTATTATTTCTGTTTTTCTACATTCACTTAGGAAGTTTTCAGTGCCCTAGAACATGATCAATTTCTTCTAAAGGTACTAGTTGTACCTTAGGAATGCCTTTATACATGTGTACACACATACATGGCACACTTGTGTACCTGTATACTAATGTACATGCATACATACACACACATACGTGGTACACTCATGTCTACCTTTCACTTTCACCAGGGATCCATTATGTCAACCTTTCCTAAAATCTGTTCAAGTCCTTAACTTATTTCTTACTTTTCTGAAAGGAACACCCAGAGTATATAAATATTAAACTTTTTATCCATTTATTTTGTATAATTGATTAATTTTTCCTTCAGGTTCTTTAATTTTATGCCATTCAGTGCATATATATTAAGTAATGATGTATTTAATTAAATATGGTGCTCTTTGACATAATATAGTTTCCCTTATTATTTCCTTTAACAATATGTTACAATTACTTCCTCATCTGAGATGACAATTGTTATCCTTCATGCTTTAAATTCACCTGAAGAAAAAAAAAATTCTGTTCTAGTCCCTCATTTTAACTCTGTATGAATATAATAAAGCATGTTTCATATAAACAACATATTGCTGGATTCTGTTGTCTAAGACAGTATATTTATCACTCTTTCATGTGTGAAATCATGCATTTCACATGATTATAAATATTATTTGCATATTTCCCTCCACTGAATCTTCTTAAAATTTCCTCTTTCCATTCCACTCCACTCTTGTTTACTCATGGAGGCACTGAGCTTGGTTTACTCCAGTCTAGTTTTTAGGAAATCCATTAATTAGATCAGGTTCTCCTCCTTCTGCTCTAAACTATTTATTCTCTTCCAAATTATTTCCTCCAGAGCCCTTATTTCACTTATAATTAAACTTATTTTTTGTTATTTCTTAATTCACTTCTTTTAGTCAGTCCTGGATTCATGGGATGCCAGAATTTGAGAGCTGGAATGTATCTCTTCAGCCATCTAGTTGAAGACCCCTAAGAAGGGGAGATCCCCTTGTGTCTTCAGGAAGATTATTACACTTTTAAACATTTCTAATTATTGGGAAGTTTTTTATCCAATGTCAGGCTTTAATTTGCCTTTTTGAAACTTCTTCCCATTGCTTCTTCTTGGCTCTTCCCTCTGGGGCCATGCAGAACAAATAAGTCTTCAGATACTTTTGAAGACAGTGACCAAGTTCATTATTACATGCTAAACATGCCCTGTTCCTTCATTTAGTTTTTATATGTCATGAACACAAGGTTCTTCACTATTATAGTTTCTGCTTTCTTGACACTCCCTGGATCATCCACAGCTTTCTTAAACTGTGGTGCCCAGAACAGCAGTTCTCAGCATCCCTCTTCTCAGTCACCAAACGTCCTGACTATTCAGCAGACTTTGACCCTACTGAACATCTCTTCTTGGATTGCATAAGCTATTCCTGACATGGCTGGACAGAGATGGAGTACCACACTATTCCTGGAATCTATGCCCATTTGTAGTATACCTGAAAATCTCATTAGCTTCAGAGATTCATTTATGCTAATTATATAGACGTTCTCTCTTTTTTTTTTTACTTCTCGACTGACTTATTCTATTGGTTTTCTTCTATTTACTCGTAAATAAATTTTTCCCTATACATATTTAATCATAAATAAATAAGCTTACTCAGATGGAAGCTTCGGTTCCTGGCTTTTGTTTTTGTGCCATAGATGAACTCAGCACCCCTTCCTTGTCTCTTGGATGGCTTGTTTTGTTGCTGTTTAGTCATTTCACAGTTGTATCCAACTCTTCATGTCCCTATTTAGGGCTGTCTTAACAAAGATATTGGAATGGTTGACATTTCTTCCTCCAGCTCATTTTACAGATGAGAAAAGAGGGGCAGACAGGGTTAAGGGACTTGCCCAGGTTCACACAGCTACTAAGTATTTGAGGCCAGTTGTGAACTTAGGAGTCTTGCTAACTCCACACCCAGTACTCTATCTACTGTACCACTTACCTGTCCCCCAAAAATTGTTGTGTTGTTTCAGCCCAGGGTTCTATCCACTGCAGCAACTGGCCTGGATGGGTATGCAGGCCCTACTGGGTATTGTTTCTGAATTTCTTGGGTCTTGTCGCTGGCTCTTACCTCTTCTCATATGGGTATAGTCACAGTGCTGCAAATACCCTTGACTTCCACACTAGGCATCCCCAGTCATAGCACTGTGGGCTTTTGGCTTCTCTTGCATGTCCCTGATTAAAGACTTGAAAGAATGCATTTCTCAGGGCCCATAGTCATTGCCTTTCTTTTTTGCCATCCAGGCTGGAAGAAGGAAATCACTATTTTATCATGTTAAATGTACTGATTATTATTCTAACTGATGCCCTCTTAAAATCTTTGCTAGGTGACATGTAAGATAGCTTGACTCTTCTATGATCTTTCAGATCTCTGTCTTAACTATAAATTCTTTCTAGTTTTTTTTAATGAATTCTTATCTTAACTTTGAAGCATTGATGATCTGATTGTATATAGATAACTGTGTCAAAGTCCATTATTTTCCCATTTGTTAAAATATAATTTGTCTATACAATCTAGATTATTCACAATCTAGAATAATCAGAAAGTCAGTTTCATAAAGTAAAATTTCTTTTCCTACTTCTCTAACCCTCTATCCAGATTCTCATCATTCTAACTAAATAAGAAAGCTTTTTCTTCCACCTGAATCTTTCCTAGTCACAAAACTCTTCCTACTTTCCAGGGTAAGAGGCTATAACTTTCCTACTGGATTCTGGTTAACTTATTTTCCGTCCATATTGCTTAAAAAAGCCATGCCTTTATTTTTAAGTACTTTCTTGCTTTCATTTAATTATTTAGTAAAGGTCTATGGATATTTGTGCCTTTTACCAGAATAGAGACCTCTTTGTTACATCCGTACATATACAACACATACACATCCAGATCTCACTAATATATACATGCATACATACATACATATGTATATATATATATAACAAATTGCTTTGATTGTACATTTCTGAATTTCAAATATCCCTTTTTCACTTTTAGATTTTTTCCAAACAATAATGTTTATAACAATAAACATTTCTCTTGATTTACTATTTAAAGATTGTGGGCAAATTTCAGAAATTTGCAGTCCTGACTTAGCCTGATAAACCAATAATACTTCTTATATGGCTCAAAGTTTTCCTAAAGTAATATGAGGGTAAATTTTACTGGGCAGTTACTGGGCAGCTGGATGGGCAATAACTATTTAATATGCAGCTCACTGACTTTCTAGCATAAGAAAATGAATAAAGAATAGATTGATGTTGACTCAGATTGATAGACATAGTATGAAATCAAATAATTTTTACAACAGGCATGAATTTTTAACAGTTCATCATTTATAACAATATTTCACCATCTTGGTATAGTGTCTTTCAAATAGTAGGTGATTTAAAAATACATATTTATTCTAAATAAATTACATATTTTAAACATTCACCATTTCTGAAGTAGTAAAATCTTTCAACATCAGTAAAGATGAAGACAGGATAGCTATTTTTTTTTCAGTATTAGTAAAAGCAGAGCTTTCTCTCTAAGCTAATTCAACTTAAGAAAATCCTAAGGATAAAAGTACCATGAGTGGGAATTTTGACAACTATAAAATGGTTAAACTACCATCTGGATAATTTGGACCCCCAAAACTAATAATACAAATGAAAAAGAGGAATTTCTCATCCAGATGATTCAGAAAATCTGTATCTACTTCTGAAAAACAGCATAACTTCTCAATTCTGCAGTCCTATTTTGTAAGTTAGATTTTTCTAAGTTGACAAACCTAATAATTCACTTCTTGACATTATCAAATTCTACCTAGGCTTTACAAAGGGAGAGTGAAGATTCTTACAAACTTCTCTAGGATGTCTATATTCAACTGCATGCTATGATGGGGAATGAGGACAATAAGCATGTTTCATTAACTGTGTTTTTACTGTGTATATTGCTAGATCAGCCATCACCTCATGTTTTTGTCCTATATCTCCCTTTTCTTTCTTTCACACCTGAAATGATAGGAGGCAAAAGTCTTCCACACTCTTACCTCTGAACTCACTTCACATCCCCCTTGTAATCTGGTTTCTGATCTCACCACTCACCTGACTCTCATCTCCTCAAATCTGTTAATGATCTCTTCTTGGTCCTCAAAATTCCTGTCTACCCTGCAGATTTTGACACTATCGACCAAATCTTTTTGGATATTCTCTTTCACGACATTGCTGTCTTTTGGCTTATCTGTCTTACTGCTCATTTGCTGTGTCCTTTTTTGGATCATTGTCCATCTCCTGCCTCCAGATATGAAGGTTCTGATCTTAGCTAAACCCTAAATATTGTGAAATTATAATGTCCAAACTTGGTCCCAAAGAAGAAATACAAAAATGCACTTTCCTTACTTTTTTGTTGAGGTGGTGAAGTATAGGTGAGGAAAATTTTGAATAGGGTAAGACTTGACAGAGATGGTAGATATTTTTTCTATTTTTAACTATTTATTAAAAAGGATTATTCTTTGGGTGGGGGAAGAGGAGGAAAATGAACATAGTTTATGTAAGAACAAAAAAAAATAAAAATTTTAAAATCCCAGTTTCAACTCTAAATGCTCTTTTCAATAATGTGGTTTTGTTGTATCTCATCCCAGTTTCCTATGTTTTTGCTCTCCACTCCACTGCTCTTTGGCATATGGTGAAGTGACGCTGCTTACAATCATCTATGTCTTTCTCCATAACGTCTGGTAAATGACCTTGTATTCTAAACTGGTAGTTTCCTTGGCTGGCATGTTTCTCTATTTAGAAAGTAAATCAAATGGCTGCTGGCTGAGATAGTTTCTGAGTTCTTTTGGCTTCCTAAATATGGTAAATGGTTTTACATTCATTAAGTTTCTCTAAAAAATTGTGATAATCAGAGTAGATATATTTACCTTCTCCCATCCTTTTATAAATAGGTTTGCATGAGAGCTGTTGTAATTATACCCAGACTTTTCCTCAACTTTCTACTTTCTGCTCCTGTAGTGTTGACTTCTACCTTGCTCAAAGAATTCCATGATACGATTGAACATATAATGCTTATTCTGAAATAACTACCAAGCAGTAGGATGGTTATTTTCTGTCTCTAAAATAGAGTCAGTTTCATTTTTTTGTGATGTTATTCATTGCTTGCCATGACCAATTCCTTTTTATTATCTTCAAAAAAAGTATTCATGATTTATGGGTTTAAGTATTCTGTATAGTCTACTAACCTTTCTCTGCTTTCATTTATCAATTCTAATTCATATTTTCTACAACTTTTACCATCATCCTTTGTGCATGCCATTCCTTTAAAGACTATATATGAAGGGATATGCTCACTTGCTTTACAGGATATTCTCGAATGTTTTTTTACAATAGATATTGGTACATAAGCTACACTTATCTTCAGAGCATTTTTCCCCTCTGTGTTCACCTTAAATAAAACAAAATGATTATATTCCATGGAGTGACAAAACTAACTTTACCAGCCTCTATAATTGCATCTTTTAGGAAAATTCTGAGTCATCCACCCACTTAGTCTTAGTTATTGTTTTGGTTCAATTTATAGCAAGCATGTCAATATGGATATGATTCATTTCCCCAATCTGTTTGCTGTGGGATGGTTGTTGTTCAGTCATTTCAGTCATGTCTGACTCCCTGTGATTCCATTTAGGGTTTCCTTGGCAAAGATACTGGAGTGGTTTGCTCTTTCCTTCTCTAGCTCATTTTATGAATGAGGAAATGGAGGCAAACAGAATTAAGTGACTTTCCCAGATCACACAACTAGAACATGCCTGAGGTCAGATTTGAACTCAGGAATATGACGTCCTTCTGATTTTAGGCCCAGCACTCCATCCACTGTGCCACCTAGCTGCTCCACATCATACCTTCTGATAGTTAGGTTAACGCTTACACATCATCTAAACAATGTGGGATTTTTAGCACTCTCTTTCCCTTCTTTCTTCTACTCAGCTACCATAAATGGTGAACTGGAAAGGTGCTACATAGGACTGAAGGCTACCTGTATTTTTATTCATTTCATGGATGAGCATATGACCAGATATTTCTGCACCAAGTGGCAAGTGTACTGGTGGCTCTCTCTGAAACAAATAACATTTTTTAGCAATAGTTCTGATGATTTGTGGGAGCCCTCCTTTCTAGCACTCCTTTTGGATTATGAGACACTTCATTTGGACATCATAGAAACAACTATTCTGGAGTGATTCTCGAAGTGGAATTTATTTACTCTGATAACTTTAAGAGAATTACTGAAGGTGGTTTATCATATAACAGATAAAACTGTATAAAGCATTTGTCTCAATATGATATATAGTATAGAAAGAGTCTTTGTAAAAGAAAAGAGAAATTAGCAAAATTAGTCCTTTAAGGAGAAAAAAAGACAGATTGGAGAATAGAAAGGATGAGGCAATAAAAGTGTACAAATTCTATTAAGAGGCCATGGCAACAATATATGGGAATTCTTGATATGCATATAGAGTAAAGGAAGAGAAACTTAGAGGGCATAGCAGGCATATATTACGGAACATGTATATAGGATTAAGATTCATGCATTATGAATGAAGGAAAAATAATTATTTCAGAGAGAAATCAGCAATACCTCTCTTTTTTGCTTATAGGGAAAGTTGAGAATCCTGTGCCACGGGCAATATCTCTAATTCCAGTCCTTGCGACCTTGTATGTCATAAATTACCTGAGGACTTAGGATCCAATCTGTGACATTCACCATAACTTGAAACATTTGGATTTGCAAGGCTAACATGGATGAAGTTCTTTATTCCAACTTGGGCATTACATCTGTTATCTGGGTAGCTGCCACCAAGTGGTATCTTCTTGACTTTGAACTTCAGTGGAATTCTAGCATGTATTATTTATCAAATACATTGTTTCTGAATATTAGAGGATAGTAACTGGACAGAATCAGGAGAGACATCTCTGCCCAAATCTCAACATGGAGAAACTCCACCTTTCTTATCTTTCCTCCCCCCCCCAAAAATGGGGGAAAAATTGCCTATAGAAAAGGAGATCTCATTCCTTGTAGCTGCTATTGGACATCATTTTGCCGTAGAATTCTTAGGCCCAGAATAACTGTACCATTTACCAGTTCTGCATCAGCTGTCAGCAATTCCTAATTATATATCCATTTTTATAGCTTCAGCTTTCAGCAGTCACAAGGCCAACTATCCATAAGGATTCTTGGGAATCCAGCAACATTTTTTTTTCTGACTTCAATTCCAACCTTCTCCTATTTGGCCTTTGCTCTTTTCAGGCTTCAGGAGCATTTTTAACGGCCATGTATGTTCTGCTATTTTATCTTATTCCTCCATTGCCTCCTCCAGTGGCACTGTACTGGCTTGCTTCTGGCTAACTTGACATACTGCACAGGCAGTATCACCCAACACAGTAGTTCCAGAGGCTAGAAGCCAGAAGCCACCAGAAGTACTGCCTCCTCTCACAGTTACAAAATTTGGTTCTAGACCTTAACAACAGCTGGAATATCTGAATATCACCACAACTTTTGATTTCATCAGTTAGAAAGTTACCTATCTACTACCTGAAATCTAGAATCCAGCATTACCAGATGACCCACCACTACCACTATTCTGACCTTTAGTAATTGTGGGGTTGATCACCAAACGATATAGTTCTAAATTCTTATAATGATAAGGCTGACTCCATACAACAGCTCTCAGAAGACAGATTTCAGATTTACTACCCATAACAACAGCTCAGTTTTCTAGTCTCTAAGTCCTCCTTTCAGAGCACTCTGGAGTCATATGACATCAATTTCCATGCCAGGACTGAAGGCTGAAAGTTTTCCCCAAAATAGTTAGCCTCCAGTGCTAAAGCCTTTCTAGGCACAGCTCAAATTGACACTTAAATCATCTTTGCCAGTATGTCCCATCTCTCACTCTTGCTCATGAATGAAGAAAATTATTTAATCAAATACATTTCGTTTAAAAACAAAGGATAGTTGTAGAATTAAAGATTAAATATTCATGTATGGAATGGAAGGAGTATCAGGGATACAATAAATATATTACTCAGCAGGAAAAAAGATTAATGAACTCAAAAGAAAATAAGATAAATTAGTTAGGAAAATTGTAAGCTAACACCTAAAGACTAAAAGAATCAGTTAAATTTACAAATAACAGAGTAAATGGATTTGAACAAAAATCAACAGTTAATAAAAATAAAACTGAAAAACAAGCACCATATATAACAGACCTTATGAACCAAGAAAGGATATGCACAGAACAAATTAAATGGAAATAGCAAAATAATCACCAAAAAAGGAAAAAAATGGATATATTTGAGGATTAATTACAGAAAATGCTACAGATCAGGCAAAGCAGGCAACATTGAACATATGGAATACATAAAAACTTCACTTGGTCATGTGGCCAGTCAACAAACAGTACTAAGGGTTTATTAATCACCAGTTACTGTGCTAAGTACTGCAGAAATGAGGGTGGGGGAGGGGATGAAGAGAAAAAAAAAGTCCCTTCCCTCAAGAACCATACATTCTAATGGTGGTAACAACATACAAATATACATACAAGATTTTTACAGAGTACATGGAGTAATATGAAAAGGAAAGGAATTATTTCCTATAATGGACCCAGAGATACCTCCTGAAGAAGGTTTGAGTATCATCTTGAAAGAAGCCAGGGAAAGCAGAGATGAGTTACCAACAGGAGAAATGTTGACTGTTTTTCCAACTGTATAACTGTTAAACTATAGAATTAATATAATCAATTCGGAGCTGCAGGAACCTTGCAGATCACCTATTCACTTTCCTCATTTTATTGTTAACAAAACTGAGGCTCAGAAAGGTTAAAGTTGTTCAAAGTCATGGAAGGGGTGTTATTCAAATAAAGGTTTTCTGACTGAAAATTAAATGCTCAGTAAAAGAAAAAAAATTCTCTAAGTGTTGAAAAAGGAAAAAAAACAAATAACATTAAGATACCATATAGAGAATTATGTTGGATTGTAAAAGACCTGGTCCTAAGTGCTGCATCTGACACATATTGTTGTATAAACAAGAATAAGTCACTTGACCTCTTAGTGCCCTGGGCAACTCTCTAAAAGTATGCAATAGATAAATTGCCAACCCCCCTCCACAGAGAGAATTTCTATACTGGCAGTTCTTTATAATAAGGAAATCATAGATCAGATATTTTTTTGAAGCTGTAGTAGAAAAAACAATTTCAAAGTTTAGGTTATAATACTTTTGTGGATCCATGTAAAAGAAAAAAAAGAATACAAAAATATATCTATATTGAATAATTATAATCAAAAAAAGATGAAGTGTGAAGGAAATGAGCTGGCACTTCTCAATGTGGCACTGCTAACTATAATAGAAACATGGGGTAACACGAGAACATTGTAAGAGTAGTTTTAAAATAAGAATAAAGTGTATTTCACCATGTTTGTAACTGAAATAGACATCCAAATTAAGAGAGAATATGTTCTCTCGGTAGAAGCAGCGTCCAACAGCTCCCACACAGCCACCCTAAGCACCCATAAAAATATGACTTTGGACAAATTCTAGGACTCTCAAACTGAAAAAATACAGAAAACACATCTCTCGTGGAAGGCAGCTCGGCAGCAGGGGATCATCCCGGCAGGACACACACTGAGGCCAGCCCAACTTGAAACCGAAACCAAGGTCAGGCCCTGGGGTGGCAGGAAGGAGCCAAGTCTAGCTGCAGCCAGTCTACAAGAGAGAAGATCTATAGCCTCCAGCATCTCTACGTCTACCAAGGTGTGAAAAATAGGGATTAAAGAAAGGAGTGAAAAATAGGGATTAAAGAAACTCACCTGGCAGGAGGGGCTCATCCCCCAGGCCTGCAGGCTGGAGAAAAGACCAGCCCAGTCTCCCAGACTAAAACCGCCATGGGGCCAGGCCCCAAGGCGGCCAGGAGGAGCCGAGCCTCCCAAGACCCAGCTTGAGTCTACTTCAGAGAAGATCTAAAATACCTGGAGAAATCTTCACATCTACTAAGCCAGGATTAAAGGTCAGTTAAAGTGAGTGAAGATTTCAAGCTAAATTTGGGGGAGGAAAAGCAGTTCGGCCAATCTACACCCCACTCTCCCCTTCAAGGAAGCAGTGGGGGAAGGGCAGAAACTGCTGTAACGGCAGATGCCCCCACTGAGCTACTTCAGAGCCCCTGGCCTGCAGACTCTGCAGGGGGGCTGAATCAGGGACAAGTGCTCTTGCATTGAGCGGCCTGGATCCAGATTGTGGTCTTGGGTGGTGGTCCTGGGGTGCACCTTCAGCAAGCAAAAGCTGGGGGGACTTGCAACATCCCCCTAATAGCTCTGTCAGCTGGGAAAAACCCAGCGATTTGGAACAGAGCTTTCACCCCTGGAAGCAGTTTCACAGAGCTAATAAAAAACCAACCAATTAATTGACTGGCCAACATGAGGAAAAGGAAGGAAAATAAGAATAGCAATAAAACTCTAGAATCCTTTTTTGCAGAAAAAAAGGATCAAAGCATGGAACGGGAAGAAGACAACCCAGTCAGAACTCCCACATCAAATGCTTCCAAAACACTTGAAGAATACCTAGAAGCCATATATCGACTGAAAAAGGACTCTGAAAACCAAATAAGAGAAGTGGAGGCAAAATTGGGAAGAGAAATGAGAAAAATGCAGGAAAACCATGAAAAGAGAGTCAACAACCTGACTGAAGAAAACAACACTTTAAAAAATATATTAAATCAAATGGCAAAAAAAGGCCAGTGAGTAGAAGAATGCCTTAAAAAGTCGAATTTCCCAGATGGAAAAAGAATCTCAAAAGCATTCCAAAGAGAATAATTCTTTTAGAATTAGAGTGGAGCAAGTAGAAGCTAATGACTTTATGAGAAACCAAGATGCTATTAAACAGTTATAAAGAAATGAAAAAATAAAAGCAATGTGAAATATCTCCTTCAAAAAAACACTGAACTGGAAAATAGATTCAGGAGAGACAATTTGAAAATCATCGGTCTACCTGAAACCCATGACTAGAAAAAGAACTTGGAAAGCATCCTTCAAGAAATCCTCAAAGAAAATTGCCCTGATGTTTTAGAATCAGAGGGCAAAATAGAACTTGAAAGAATTCATCAATTACCTCTTCAAAAAGATCCCCAAAAGAAAACTCCTAGAAATGTTATTGCCAGGTTCCAGAATACCCAGCTAAAGGAGAAAATATTACAGGCTGCCAAGAGAAAAACATTTGAATACTGTGGAAGCACTATCAGGATAACTCAAGATCTGGCAGCTTCTACATTGAGGGATCGAAGGGCCTGGAATATGATATTTTGAAGATTAAGGGAGCTGGGATTAAAACCAAGAATCAACTACCCA
>CM053600.1:151023604-151045699 GCA_028646575.1 Pseudocheirus occidentalis | reverse complement strand
CAAAAGAATCTAGAATTTAAAGTTGTGCAATACCTGCAACTAGGAATTAAGATATACAGGAGCCAGGATAGTGAGACCCTCCCTGCCCTACCAGAAAGTGAGAGAGCAGAGCAGGGGAGGGGCTTTACAGTGGGATTGCTCTTTTAGGGTTGGGGCGGGGGAAAGATGGGGAGAAAATTTGTAATTCAAAAATGTTATGAAAATGCATGATGTAAACAAGAAAACAAATTTTTAAAAATTAAAAAAAAATTTACAATGAAACATGAATAAACCCCAAATCTGATGACTGGAATGTACTAATCAAGGCTGCATTCAAGTAGTAGTTAGTACAAGGTGTCCCCCAACTCTTTTATTTTCCTCAACTGTATTCCAGCAACACAAACTTTGACCTGTCCATTTCAATCCTATGTTTTGCCATGCATCTATCTGACTTACCACCTCTATCCCCCCATCAATCAAATAAAAATCAATAATAATAGAAGGAATTTTTCTATAACCTCTTCACGATGTGTGGACAAACCACAAATCAGTTTGAAAATACAATAAACTTGGGGCCACTGGATGAAAAACCCACATAGGAGACACAATTTGATTGGCCAAGCAGATCAAGTCATACATTATGGGCTAGGTATAAAAATCGCAAGTAAGCGTAGTAGTGAGGCAGTCAAACAAATTGGAGCCAAGCCACTGAGAGGGAACCGTACTGGCTACTTTGGAGAGGAAAGGGGAATAAGCATTTTTTTAAGCACCTTCTAAGTTCTAGGCACTGAATAAGCATTTTAGAAATATTTGATCCTCATAACTCTGGGAGGTAGGTACTATCATTACCTTCATTTTTATAACTGAAGAAACTGAGGCAGACAGAGTTTGACGTGTCCAGGGCCACACAGCTAAGTGTCTGAGGCAATATTTGAACTTAGATCTTCCTGATTCCAGCTCTAGTACCCAATATACTTAACTTTAGTAGGGAGAAAACAGTTTCTTTCCCTCTTCCTCTCTCCCTTTCTCTCTCTGTTGCACCACTGAACACATTTGTAGAGAAACTAGATCAGTAAGAAACACTATTCTTGTTGGGATTAGAAAAGGCAAACAGAAAGTCTCTAGAGAAAGAGAGAGCCTACACCTCTCTTTTTTCACCTCATGTTTGGGAGGTGGCAAGTCTCAGGTCTCATGTCCTGAGGGAACTAAAGGTGGAAGGAGGCTTCCCTTTCTCCCAATCAGACTTTGTGTATATGTGAACAAATGATACTTCTGTTTCTTCTCTCCCAGTCTTAGATATTCTGTTCCAAGCAAACCTGAGTACTTAGGTGACCTGATTGGGAGATCCAGAGGCCTTGTTGGATGGCCTACATCATGAGGATGCTACAAAAAGTAAAGTACAACCAGGCACAGGAGCACATAGAACCCTGTGCAAAGGCGGCCCTTTGCCACATGCCTTCTCTCTCTTTGTGGCTCATTACCACTTGTAATCTCAGCTGGCTTTTTGCATGAACTTTACATGTTCAAGGGGTAGAATGAAGAACGTACCCCCAGTTTGGGGGGCATATTTTGCACTTCTGTTTTACTATCCCACCTTGTGTTGACCTTTCATAAAAGTTAAATGAGCCTGGCTAGGAAATCATTAGTGAGGAGCCTAGTGATCAGGCTCATAAATTATGGCATTGGAAACTCCAGCTCCTCAGGGTTATAACCCTAATTTAGAGTGGTTATAATCCCTATATATAGTTGTTTCTAATCCCAACAAGAGGTTATAACTAATTCAGAGCAATCATTATCTTGGTGATTTGGCCCACTAATATGAGTGTGAGCTTGAGGAGTAGCTCCAGAGTGGATGCTGCCTCAAAGCATAAGTTTTTGTCATTCAGACACATCTGACACTCCATGATCCCATTTTGGGATTTTCTTGGCAAAGATACAAGAGTGGTTTATCATTTCCTTTTCCAGTTTATCTTGCAGATAGGAAACTAAGGCAAACATGATAATGACTTGCCCAAGGTGACTAAACTAGTAAGCCCCTGAGGCCAAATTCGAACTCATGAAGATGAGGTCATCCTGATTCTAAGCACAGTGCTCTATCCACTGTTCACCTAGCTGCCCACTGAAGCAAAAATAAAATAGCCAAATATGAATTACAAATTCAGGGGGGATACTATTTGTCGAGCAGAGCAGCACAAAGAAAAAAAAGAAGTTATTTATAAAGAAAATTTTCTGCTGAAGTGAAACCAGAGAAAATTCACTTTTGTTTAATGTTTTACATTGATGTGGTGATTATCTACCACCAGGAAAGCATTACTCCTGTTGGAAAGCTGTTATGTTCATTAATATTGTGCTTTATTATTGGATTGTTTTATTTTGTATATTTCCATAAAATATTTTTTAAAAGAAATTAACTTGCTTAGTGACATTGATCAAATTAAATCAATTAAATTGCTAAAAGAACCAATAAGTCCACCTTGTCCCCAAGGGCATATTCAAGTTTTTTTTCCCCAAATAATGAAGCATACTCAATTGTACTGAATATTATAAGTAGTAATATTTCAGTGAGAGCAAAAAGACTTTTATATTAATAATAAAACATTTACATATTATTTCTTCCATCCTTTTAATATTTATATTTTAATATTAATGTCACACAAATATGTACATGTTTTATAATATAAATCTCGTATTGGTACAGTAGGGCATATATATACATATAAATTATAGATAACAATATAAATATGTCAAAGTTGCATGCTTAAAATGTTTTACTGACAGGCATTTACAATGACAACAGTCTGAAGATCATTGACTTAATGGGGCCAAGTTTGCCATGCTGCAGATATTATCTTTAGTCCCAGTTTATGTTAGTGTCATGGAGAGAAATATAAACAATAGGACAGCCAGGTCTTGGTAAGATGGTGAAAAAAAATAGATAAAACAATAGTTTGAAAACTGGAAGAGAAGAAAAGGAGCAAAAGATGACAGATATTTAAGTTAGTGAACTAGCAGAAATACTAAAGGGAAGAAGTAGTAAAAATACTGGAAATTTCAGAGGGTGAAGAGTGATGCTCCAGTTACCAGGGGGAAATGCACCATGGATTGTGATTTGTGTTGTATTTATTGATGTCTCTGTGTTATTTCATCTATTAGATTATAAATTCCTTCAGGGAAAGGACTGTGTAATCTATGCTTTATCTGTAGTACCTAGTACTTGTGTATAGTTAATTGGCAATATATATTCAATGAATTAAATTGAATTACTGTACAATGTATGTATGTATATATGTATGTATCTGTCATATCTATGTATCCATCCATGTATGTATGTATCTATCTATCTATTATCCATCTATCTATCTATCATCTATCTATCATCTATCTATCTATCTATCTATCTATCTATCCATCCATCCATCCATCCATCCATCCATCCATCCATTTATCCATCCATCCAAAATTAGCCACAGATAATACAGAGATATAATACATGGCATCTTACGCTGTTATCCCATAGTCCTATCTCTCATGACTTCAAAATCTCTCAAGAATTCACAAGATCTCCTTCTCACTTAGCATTTGGTATCTGATGTCAATTCCAGGGATCAACAGAATTCATCAGAAAGAATAATAAAGTAAAGGACAACTAGAATAATGAGGACTAAACAGGTTAAGCTTACTGGCCTCTACAAATCTCGTTATATCTCACAATGGGTTATTCTAAGATTTCATTTTCAGAGCAAAAATAATACAAACCAGGAAAGTCACTGCATAATAAACATTTCTAGACCTGGTCCAGAAAGCAGGACATGGGAACAAGGTATGAATTGCATTAGTTCTGCTTCAGAGCAAAAGACAAAAGGCAGATAACAGGGGGCTACCCTTGAAACACTGTGGTTACTGGGACATTCCTCATTCAATTCTGTTTTCACTATACGATGAACAATTTAACACAAGTACCTAGCAATTTTCACTGTTCTTGTTTAAATAGCCAATTACATCACTCTGTATAACTCTAATGGTCTTTAGAATCACTGATATCTATTGGTGAGTTTTTCTGTATTGGTTTTGGAAGGGCAAACTAAGAGAGCCCACATTACATTCACTGCTTTTTATTTGATTGTAAAAAAAGGAACCCCACTCCTTTCCTTTTAATTTTAATGAAAGAATTACTGCTATTTCATAACATTGTAGAGGAAACCCTACATGTAACTCTGTAAAACATAGCAATTTTGTATGTTTCTAAACTCTGCAAGCTGTTTTATGGCCCTTACTGGTAATTACAAAGATTTATATTTCTTTCCTCATCCCCTACAAAATTCAGAGCTGATCTGACCAGTTGACTTATGAGATCTGACTTCTGTTTCTCCACATTCATTATCTTTGATAATAAACTATTGGAATTGGTTAATGATTTAAGACTACGATGTGATTAATAATGTGAAGGGAAGACTTAAAACCAATTTCTAGGAAAACAATCCACTGTACAATTTTCATGTTTCGCTTAAAAAATGAAGGATTTTTATTAAAAACATACTGATCCCAGAGATGTACAAAAATGGATTGTTCTATATCTTACTTATAGCTAGGCTAAGTCATTCACTTTCCTTTTTATATCAGACTTTTCACATAATTTGATAAACCCACTATCTGCAAAGGAAATAAAATTAGAAAACATTGTTATTATATATTTCAGCCAACTGTTGTTTCATTTATTTGCCAAAATGTCGCCCATTGCTACCAAAATTTATAGTGCATGAGTTATTGTTTTTAAAATTCCTCTCTGATTAAAACATAGATGATAATTTGGCACTTTTGATTAGAGGTTTACCCTAATTTCATTTTATTATGAATTAACAGTCAATTTTAGATCTGCTGTCAGGAGAAAAAAAAAACTTCAGAGTAATTAGAGCTATCCAAAAGTAGAATTGTGTGCCACAAGAGATACATGTTTAAATGCGAATTATTTGAATCCAGCCTTCATTGAGGTCTTCAAGGAGAGGTTGTGTGTGGGGTGGCTAGGTGGTGTAGTTAATAGAGCTCTAGCCCTAGAGTCAGGAGGACCTGAGTTCAAATCCAGCCTCAGATACTTAATTTTCACTAGCCATGTAACCCTGGGCAAGTCACTTAAGCCCAATTGCCCTGCCTTCACCCTGCAAAAGCAAAAAAAAAAATTTAAAAAAGGAGAGGCTGTGTGACAACTTGTTAAGTATATTATATTGGGAATCCCTTTTGGGTGTGGGCTGGGCTAGATGAGTGCTCATACTATTTCCAATTTCCATCCTCTCTGGGCTGTGATGAGTCAGCTTTTGCCCCATCTTTCTCAGAATCAGAACTCCCTTTGCCTTCTTAGCCACCATTTCCAAGCCTTGTGGCTGCCCTTATCCCTCTCCCTTTCCATCTCCCCTTTATGTTTCTCTTTCCCCACTGCCCTTTGAGAGCAGATTATCTTGTTTTCTTCTGTTTATGACCTGGCTACTCAGTAGTGCCCAGCACATGGTATAAGTGCTTAATACTGGCTCTATTCACTCATTTAGATTCTGTGGTGGTTTTTTATAAATATTGAGTTTGTCATAAAATATTTAAACTGTATTTAGAGTGTAGCATTCTTGTTCTCTGATAGCAACATTATAACAGGATTCTGTTGAAATATGGGTCTGTATTTTTCCCACTCTCCCCATACTCTCTAGCACTGACTTACTTTATCAGCTCACTTGATTTCAGCACATCACTGAGGCCCAATTACAAGGTCTATGCAGGTGATTTTCAGAGCTCTATATCCAGTCCTAGTCTCTGTCCTGAGCTCTGGTTGTTTCATTGCCTACTAGACATCTAACTAGATGTCCTTTAGATGTCTCAAATTAATCATGTCAAAAAAAACCCAAAACATCTCCACCACCATCCTCCAACAAACAAAACCTTTTTTTTTTTTTCAAATTTCCACATTTCTGTTGAGGATACATCCATCTATCCATTCGACTAGGTTTGCTACCTCGGAATCATCTTTGACCCTTCCCTTTCCCTCACCCCATAGGTCCAGTCAGTTGCCAAGTCTTTTCAATTCTACCTCTATGATACCTCTCACATCTGCTGTCTCCCTTCTACTCACACAGCCACCATACTACTTCAGATCTTCATCATCTGGACAGAGCTGGGCCTGGAGTCAGGAAGACCTAAATTCAATTCTAGTCTCAGACACTTATTAGCTGTGTGACCCTGGGCAAGTCACTTAACCTGTTTGTCTCAGTTTCCTCAACTGCAAAATGGAGATCCTAAAAGAATCTATATCACAGGGTTGTTGTGAGAATCAAACGAGATAATACTTGTAAAACATAACAATGCTTGGCTCATAGTAGCCACTTAATGTTTATTTCTTTTCACTTCTCTCTTGACTGGCTGTTGAAAAATGGGTCTGAGCCATTGCAACAACCGTCTAAATGAAATCCTAGATTTCAGCTTTTCCCCTCTCCAATAAATTCTGTTCATAACTTTAAGAATAATCCTCTAAATCATGCATTTAACCATGCCATTTTTCTGTTCAGGAACCTATAATAGCCGGATACTACCTCTAGGCTAAAATATAGATTATTCCAGACAGTCCTTCAAATCCTACCCAGTTTGAGGCCAGCCTGTTTTTCCAGGATTATTGTGCTTTACTCTCTTTCATGCACTATATCTTTCAACCAAACCAGCATTCTTTCTGTTTCCTGAACTCAGAATTCAATTGTTCATCTGCATTCCTCTGCATAGACTATCCCCATATTTGGACTGAACTTCCTCCTCTACACTACTATTTCTTAGAAACTTTAGCTTCCTTCAAAGCTCAGCTCATATGTTATCTTCCATCTCCTTTCTCTCTTTCTCTTCCTCTCTGTCTCTGTCTCTGTCTTTCTGTCTCTGTGTGTGTCTCTGCCTCTGTCTCTTCCTCTGTCCTTCCTGTGTGCTTGCATATTTAAAACTGTAAGCTAGCTGAGGTCAGAGATAGTAATTCTAAACTAAACCTTTCAACTGTTCCAGAAAAATTAAACCATACCTCCTTTGAGATAACAGAGATCCATTACTGTCTGTGTGTTATATTTGTAACTAGATAAAGCGAAATAAGCACTTGCCTTTTATAATGAACAGGTCCAAGTACAAAACAAATGCATTTGACAATTTATTATCCCAAAGAAAGTTTTCTGCCCAGTTGAAAAGTAAGTTTTTTCTTTAATTGATAAAATGTTCACGTCAATTTTTTAAAACTAAAGTTCTTTCACCGTATAATTACCCAAAGTTAGTTTCCTGTTGTTTTAAATACTAATGATTTTTAAAGACTCATTTTATAAATCCATTTTATTGGTCAATGATAAGTCCATAAACTTCTATATGTTTTGTTACCCAGATCTCTGTTAATTCTTGACATACTAACACTGACTTTCAAAATTGAGCTATTCAACGTGATTGCACATGTATATCCTGTATCAGAGGACATGCTTTCTTGAGGAGGGGGCAGAGAAGGAAAAATTTGGAACTTAGGATTTTATAAAAAATTATCTTTACATGTAATTGGGAAAAATAAAATACTATTAAGTACAAAAAAGATGAAAACAATAAACAAATTCATAAAATTAAACTATTTAGCATGCATATTTACCTCACATACAGACAAAATTTGATTTTATTCTGAAATATCTTGCACATTTTTTCATAAAAGCAATGAAACTGACATGATGTTTAACTAAATATCTCAACCCAAATCGCTAGCTTTTTTATCATGAAACATGGGTTTTCTTATTTACTTGTGTGCATTTTTATTTAAAAGAATTGGCATAATATTAAAAATACTCTAAGGTATTTAAATACATGAAAAGTCGACTCATTTTTTGGAGGGGGGAAGACAGGGCAATTAGGGTCAAGTGACTTGCCCAAGGTCACACAGCTAGTAAGTGTGTCAAGTGTCTGAGACCAGATTTAAACTCAGGTCCTCCTGACTCCAGGGCTAGTACTCTGCTGTGCCACCTAGCAGCTCCTCAACCTCATTTTAAAAAGAAATCCTCTTGTCAAGAATTATTCCATTAGTTTTCCAATATGAGCATGGATGCAAATAAGTAACATACATTATTTTACAATAGCTACTTTGTGAGGTGGAAAAAACACTTGTAACAATAAATCTCCAGTCAGCAAAAGATGAACACACAAATGCTTAAAGGCAGGGTGGATCAAAATTTGCAGTGCCTAGATTCTAGGACTTTTAGGTCTTAGCATATATTTTGTAAATAAACAAAGATTCATAGTATCCTCAAAAAGCTGTGCTTTTTATGTAGAATCATGCTTTTTAAAATAATTTTTGCTTAAGGTTTGTTTTTAATTGTAATATATGCTGTAAGACCAAAAGCCACAAATAAGCCTATTTTTGGAACCTAAAATCTGGGGTAACATCAAATTAAATTCCTTATTTTACAAATGAAGACACCTGGGCTATGGGCAGGTAAGTGATCTGATCCCTTCAAATCAATGGTTAATAGCAGAACCAAGACACATATGCCTCTTTTTTTATTCCAGTTCCAGTTTTCATCTACTAAATCATACTGTCTCCCATAATAAAAAACCACTATAAAGTCATAAAACAAAACCTGGATTACAAAAAGTATATTCATCGTAAATTGCACACAACTTCATTGTAAATTAAATACAGCAATATAACAAATATACAATTTTAAAAGACAATGAAAGAAAAGCTGGCAATCACTAAATTGAGTAACATGAGAATGATAGCCTCATAAATTCACTATAAAAATAAATTAAAAGGAGAGAAAGAAAAATAAAGAGAAAATGAAAGAAAAGAAAATATGGTATACAATATTATTGTTTGGTTGGTCTATAATAGTTTTGGTACACAAAATCCCTCACACATTTGACCCAATTCATTTGTCACCAAAAAATGTTTAATGCACACAAAATTAAGCAAAATTAAAATTAGTTACAGTAATACTCCTGTTTACAATTTTATGCAATTCAATACAAAGAAGCTTTTAAAATGCTACTAATATTTCCTTCTTGTCTTGATTGCTGATACTTTCTTTGATATTATATAGACTGTAGGCATGAAGGTTTTATGTATAGTAATTTTCAAAATTACTAAATATGAAACTTAGTTACATTAAAGTCTAAATGGAAATAAGGGACAGGCAGCAAGAGCTATATGACTTGTATGACCATATGCAATGGAACATAAGAAGACGTCTTTTAGCATAGAAACAATTTTTGAAACCTGGACTATACAGAAGGGCTCTCACCATCAGAAGCTAATTTAATCTCTACTGATTCACTATTTTGCTTCCTTGGAGGTCCCTACTGGGCAATCCAAGTGTTGTTCATAGATCAAATTAATACAACATTACAGAAAAGTAGTCGGAATGGACCATAAAGTTTATGCAGCCAAATATTTTAATTTCACAAGTGAGAAAACTGAAGCACAGAGAGGTTGTGTGGTTTGTTTGTCCAAGGTCACATACATTTTGCAGTGGTTCTCAACCTTCCTAATGCCTCAACCCTTTTATACAGTTCCTCATGTTGTGGTGACACCACAACCATAAAATTATTGTTGTTGCTACTTCATAACTGGAATTCTGCTCCTGTTATGAATCGTAATGTAAATATCTGATATGCAGGATTTATTTTCATTGTTACAAATTGACCATAACCCACAGGTTGAGAACCGCTGCATTGGGGCAAAGCAAAGATTCAAATACAAGTGGCATGACTCAAACCCCTATATTCTTTCCTGTGCTTCTAGTCTGTGGAATTGGAAAGGTGGGGTGGGAATTCTATATAGAGGGTTCTCATCTGCCTCTCCACATCTCCAAAATCCAAACTCTTTGCACTCACACAGATACCTTTGTTCAAGCCGTTATTTCTTTCTGTCTTGATTATCTCAACAGCTTCCTCATTGGTCTCTGTGCCCCAAATCTCTCACCACTCCAATCCATCCTACACGTCACTCTCAAATTAGTTTTCTTCAAATTACTTTTTCTACCATACTCAGCAGTCTTGCCAAACTGGCTTCCTCTGTGCCTTACATATAATACTTCATCTCCTCTCTTCATGTCTTTGGCACTGGTCACCCCACCCCCCCATTCCTAGAATGCAGTTGCTCCTTTATCTTTATTTAAGATCATCCCTCTCTTCCTCTAAAATAGACCTACACCCAACATAAGGCCCGTGGGTCACTTGGATTTGGGGTGACTCACAAAAAATGTCTTTGCTTGTTACTGGCATTGAACAGGGACAAAGTGAGTGGAGTCATGTGTCAGTGCAGATTATGTCCATTATGCCGTGAGTGGCGACAACATGAGAGCTTCTTCTCCTTAGCTGAGCTGCCACCCTCCAAGTCTCTCCAAGGTCAGACACTCAGTTCAGTATTTCTTTGTATGTAAGCAGTTACTGTGGAGATTCATCTGATTCTAACATTAAAGTTCTGTGTGTGTGTGGTGGGGTGATTTTGTACAATGGGTGATAAAAAGAAACAGAAGGTTGAATCAGAACATAGAGTTTTTAATCTGGAGCATACAAATAGACATTACTTACACGAGAGACAAAATATGTGTTTGCTGAGAAGCAATAGACATTCCTAAGGAATACAATCTTTGTCACCATTTCTAATCAAAATATCCCAACTTGAGTAAATTGGACACCAATGAAAAACAGATGAAAGTATCCAAATTATTGAAAAATCTCAGTGGGGAACAATGTTTTTTCAAGGAAGTAAAGCCAGAAAATAAGGTGGCTACCAAGGTGAGTTTTCAGATTCCTAAAGAAATCAACTTCAAACATGATTCTGGAGTAGAAAAAACTGATCACTGACAAGAAGGGTAATATGACCCATTAACAAAATGTGAACAGTAAGAAAACATGAAAAATGTATTAAAATTTGTATCATTTAACAAAGCAATTTTTTAAACATTAAGGTGATTTTATGATGAATAAAAATCTCAAGTAATAAGTGTAATCAATTGATATTAATTTAAATTCCTTTTCTAAAATATGCTTTTATTTGCAAAATAGTTTAATCATTAATTATGCCTTGCCTTGGAAAGTTAGCTGCTAAAAAACCTATCTGCAGTCTGAAGAAGTTTAAACTATTTTAATTTTGGCCCCTGCCTACCATCAAATTGTGCAGATGTGCTCTGTCATAGCGCAAACATCTTCTGCATAAAGCCTTTCCTGATCTCTTCTGACAGGGCCTTCATTCTCAGACTACCTAGTATTTAACTACTTTGTATATATTTGTGTTTATTAACTTGATATTGATGCTTTATATATTTTATACGTGTCTCTAATATCACTCATTAGAATATAAGGACATTGAGTAGAGACTTTCATTCATTTTCTAGCCTAGTGCTTGGTACATAGTGGTTGTTTAATAAATAGTTATTGCTTGATTGCTGACTGCTTGATTCAAAGCACTGGAGGCTCACTGTTTCAGGTATTCCCTGGTAAACAATTAAGTAATTAAAAACATTTAAGTACTTTAAGAATATTGGAGGTCAGAAACAAAAAATCAAACAATGCCTCCTTTCAAGGAACTCATACTATTATGTCAAGGGAAAAAACATGCATTCATATATAGTAGGTATACATATACATATACATATATATATGTATGTACAAATATAACTGGTATTCTGTTTAGACAGCATAAACACAAAGTAGTTGGGAGAGATGGGTGTCAGCAGTTGAGAATAGAAGAGGCTCTGTTTCAACTCAGTTTCTAAGGAAGCGATGGATTATTTTAACTAAAATCAGGAGGGAACACATTTTAGGCAGAGAGGTCATCCCTACATAGGCAATGAGAAAGGAGACAGTAAGACTTCTTACATGTAAGAAAAAGGGAGAAGGCCAGTATGCCTAGCAGGTGAGTATGGGAAAAGTAGTAATACATAACAAGACTGGAATTTAGGGCCATGGTATAAAGGGCTTTAAATATCAAATAGATAAATCCAGGAGCTATATGAGCACAACTATAAAACATTTTTATACAAATAATGTAAGATATAAACAAATGGAAAAATATTAATTGCTCATGGATAGACTGAGCCAACATAATAAAATGACAATTCTACCTAAATTAATCCATTTATTCAATGCTATATCAAACTGTCAAACATTATTTTATAGAACTAGAAAAAAGAAAAACAAAATTTATACAGAAGAACAAGAGCTTAAGGGAATCAAGGTAATCAATGAAAAAAAAATATGAAACAAGGTGGCCTAGGCATACCAGAACTCAAACTGTATTAAAAAATGGTAATTACCAAAACAGTCTGATATTGGCTATAGAAGTGAGGAACCTGAGACTTCAAGGTCACTTGTAGCCCTCTAGGTCCTCAAGTACAGTCCTTTGACTGAATCCAAACTTCACAGAACAAATACCCTTAATACAAGGATTTGTTCTATAAAACTTGTTTTCAGTCAAAAGGCTATACCCAAAGACCTAGAAAGCCACATGTGGCCTGAAGGCTTAAGGTTCTGCACCTCTAGAATGAAATACAGTGGTGAATCAGTGGAATATATTAGGTACAAATTACATTACAGTAAATAACCATAGTAATGTAGTATATGACAAGTCCAAAGATCTAGGCTTTTGGAACAAAACCTCATGATGTGATGAAAACTGAATGGAAAACTGGGAAACAATATGGAAGAAAGTAGGACAAAGTCAAAATGGGCACATGCTTTACACACGAAGGTTGATACCACAAGCGAATAAGAAAACATGAAATAGTTTACCTGTCAGAGTCAAATTTATAAAAACACAAGCCATTTCCAAACTGATAAACAGTCAAAGGATATGAACAGGCAGCTTTCAGACAAAGAATTCAAAGCTCTCTATAGGCATATAAAAAATCTAAATCACTATTGATTAGAGAAATACAGATTAAAATACCTCTTAAGATACCACCTAACACATCTCAGATTGGCTAATATGACAAAAAAGGAAAATGCTGGATGTTGGAGGGGAGATTGGAAAACTGGTACACTAATGCACTGTGGGTGGGTTTGTGAACTCATCTAACCATTCTGGAGAGCAATTTGGAATTATACTCAATGGGTTGTAAAGCTATGCATACTCTTTCATCCCGCTATACCACTGGTAGGTCTCGATTCAAAAGGCATCCAAAAAAGGGGCAAAGGACTTACCAGCACAAAAATATTTAGAGCACCTCTTTTTGTGGTGGCTAAGACTTGGAAATCAAAGGGATATCCATCAATTGGGGAATGGCTAAATAAACTGTGGCATATAATTGTAAGGGAATATTATTATGCTGTTTGAAATGATGCACAGAATGATTTCAGAAAAACCTGGAAAGATTTATATGATCTGATACAAAGTAAAGTGAACAGAACCAGGAAAACATTGTGTACAATAACAGCAATGTTATTTGATGAAGAACTGTGAATGACTTGACTCTTCTCAGCAATATAATGATCCAAGACAATTCCAAAGGACTTATGATGAAGCATCTTATTTGCCTCCAGAGAAAGAACTTTTACTGTTTCAATACAGACTGAAACATGCTGTTTTTCACTTTTTCATTTTTCTTTTATTTGATTCTTCTGATACAAAATGACTAATATGAAAATGTTTTACATAAAATTGCACATGTATAACCTATATCTAATTGTGAGGGCAAATGGGAGGGAAGAAAGGAAGGAGTAACAGCGTTTAGAACTCAAAACTTAAAAATGTGAAAAAATTGAAAAAAAGTGAAATATAAGAATTTCTATTTCATCATTTGGACAAAACGGAGCCACTGGAGTTTAAAGCATCAAGAAGAAGCATGGTGAAATCATCTAGTCAAGAGGTTTCCATATGGGCCCAAAAGTATATATATGTTGATCTACACCAGCAGATAAAGCCTCATCCCTTACATTGCACCTGCTCATCCCCAGGGTTCAGACTGAATCCTGAGACATAGCAACACATACCTTTATTAGCAGAGCCCTAAGCATTAGCTGCAGAATGTACCCTCTTAAGTGAATAGAGACCAGTAGTTACCTATATACCTATATAGTATGCCTATCCTAATCTGTCATATTACATGAGGAAACATATTTAATATTGTATATGGGTGACCAGGAAAGCCATGATTAATTGGTTTGCGTCTCTTTCTTCAAATGTGTAAGCCCAGTTCCATAATCAGGTCACCTCGACTTCATGAGAAATGGCCCACTCCAGAGGAGCAAGGAACAAAACAAAACAAGTTTTGGAACACAACTTCATTATTTGATGAAAACTGCATGGAAAACTGGGAAACAATATGGAAGAAAGTAGGTCAAAGTCAAAATGGACACATGATTTACACATAAAGGTTGACACAACAAGCAAATTAGGAGAACATGGAATAGTTTATCTGTCAGAGTCAAATTTATAAAAACACAAGTCATTTCCAAACTGATAAATGGTCAAAGGATATGAACAGGCAGTTTTCAGACAGTTCTGTGAGTCACCCCACTACTCTATGATGACCTATATGCACACATGACATAAAGAAAATTGTATTGTATATTTAGAAAATATTAATTGGGAAAGGTGAACAGAATAAGCAATGGTAGTGGAGACAGACAGAGGAGTAAGCAGCCTGAGGGCAGCCCTGGTGCTCACAAAATATTAAAAAAAAATGGAGAAGAGAATGAGATGCTGGGAAAATCACACATAGAGGACATGGACAAGAACTGAACAGAATGAGGACGTGTAGAGCTCAGGGTTTGTATAGACAGCAGGAAAACTCACATCAGTTAAACAGTTGATACACTGAATTTTTGAAATAACAGTGTATTACAAGTTGACACTTTTCTACTTCTACCATAAAAATGAAGAGGAGCCCAAAGAGGGTTAGGGCTGCCTGAAACCCCAAAATACCAACATGCCGGGTCCTGCGGAAAGAATTCCACTCAAGTCTTCTCAGCCAAGGAAAAAGTAAAGTTTATTGAAAGTTCAAGTTCGCCACGTGGGGTGCTAGGCCATTTAAGGTGCTCTCACAGAGCAAGTCTCTGCTAAGCTATTCTACAGCTCTCTCTCTGAGCAAAGTCTATACCAAACTATTCCATGGCGCTCTCACGGGTTCCCAGAGTCCCTTGTGTTGAAGTCTAAGTTGGATATAGAGATATACCATCTAACACAATACTGTTCATGCAACAAATGCTCAACAAAAATTTCTTAGTAAATGAATCAATAAATAAATGAAGAAGCAGTCATGCTTCTATATGAAATCTTCCCATTTGTCTGACAAAGATATATAGAAATGAGCTTTTCTATAATCTAAGAAACAAGTCCAGGGATTCAGTTTGCACTCACCCTCAATTCTCTTACTTGGTTGTCCATAAATTATGTATACCATTTTTTGGCTAACTGTAATCCTTATACATCTTCAAAGAGGTCAATAATTAACTTACCATTCTCGCATCCCAAATAGACAAGGATTTGTCTGCAGAGCTGGTGAGAAGGGTATTGGAGAAAGGAAAAAATTCAATGCTGTTGACTGAGTCTGTGTGACCACGTAATGTATATCTGCATCTTTCACTGTAGAGGGAGAAATAAAAAGACAGTGGGAAGGTAAGAGCAAAACTGAAATGATAATTGAGATAGTAAACTTTCTGTAGTTGAAAGGATTTTTCCCCAAAAAGTGAGGAAGTACTAAAAATAACCCCCCAAAATAATCAAAATGAGAAAAAATCTTTTAAAAATTACTAATTAATAGCATTTCTTTAAAAGTAGCTTTTCCCCCCAAAATCACTTCTGTTTGTTTGGGTTTTTGCTCATTGTTTTCATTTTATAAGTGGGGGCAGGGAAGAGATACTGAAGAATTTCAACAAGTGACCCATGGTCATTATATCAGCCAGTCAGAAGGTGAGGGGGTGGGGATAAGAACTTATATTTTTCAATGACTATTTCAGGGCACTTTCCCCAAACCAGTGGTTCTTGACCTTCCTAATGCTGCGACCCTTCAATACTTGTATGTGGGTGTATCTGCATGTGGGTAGACCTGCCTGGAGATAGAGGAGCCATGTCTTGTTTCCTAAGACCACGGGAAATATGTGTTCTCCCATGGTCTTAGGCGACCCCTGTGAAAGGATCATTCGACTCCCAAAGGGGTTGTGATTCACAGGTTGAGAAACCATCCTGACATCTTGAGCATGAAGGTCTGTAGTCACTTCATGCCTTTTGGAATTTTCTTAAAGGGTTGTTTTTAGTTTAGCAGCAGATGTTACTTCTTTATGCATTTTTATTTTCAAGGCATGCTTTAGAAGAAAAGATGGTTAGAAGGAAGACAAAGAACCCAAGGGTCACCACTTGTCTCTTTCACATCCTTCTTCTAATGCCAGATATAAGGATTCTCTCTTCATATTCTCCTAAGCAGGATACAAAAAGCGCTCATGGTAAGGTGTTGGTGAGGAGATATACTCATGGGACAGTCACACTGTAAATATGACTTCATGGGGACTTCGGAAAATTCCCTAAGAAAAATGTTTAAATGAAGGAGAAATGATTGCTGGGGACACTAACTAAAATTCATGGAAGAGGTATTATTGGGGCTTGGCCTTGAAATATGAGCAGGCTTTGGACATCTTTGAGGAAGAGGAGGGGCAGTATGGAAGGGAAGACAAAGGTCAACACCTTCCTATCCAAACATTAGTCTTTTAGCACTTCTAGGAAGTTAGGATGTGTTGAGTACTATATTTTTACTTCACATGTTGAGTACCTACTTTAGGCAAAAGCACTGGGTTAGGGAGTGGAGAGGTTGAGTCATGTTCTACCTTGTCTATTTTCCTGAACTAATTACTAGAATACTAGAATACTAGAATACTGTCATCTCAAAGAAATCACTGAAGATGAAGAACAATTATAAACATTTTTAAATCACATTTTCTGTTTAGTTTTACATTTTCAACACTAATAATTTTTACTAATGTCAATATGTGTTCATGGATTTGAATTTCCACAACTATATAGAGGTTTTAATTCTGAAATTTTGTGGCCAATCATTTCTTTACACTTCCAATCAAGGTAAAGGTTCTTAATTCAGTTAAAAAATAATTATCCTTCATAGCAGGGTTTTAACCATTGAACTATTTCATCAAATCCTTCTTCTCATCAACAGATACTTGTTCTTATAAAGAAAGTCAGGGGAAAGTAGATTTTGTGGGGAAGATAATAAGCTCTATTTTTAGACACTTTGAACTTGAAGAGCCATTAAAGAAAAGAAGCAGAGACGTTAAGTCGGCAGTTGAAAATGTTGACGCGGAGAGATCAAAAGAGAGGCAGGAGCTGGGGCTGATAATAGCTAGTTGGCAAAATGTTTTACCTACATAATCTCATTTGCTCCTCATAACAACCCTCAAGGTATTATTATTATCCCCACTTTCCAGATGAGAAAACTAAGGCTGAGAAAAGCTGACTTATGAGGATCACAGAGGTCATAAATATCTGTGGCAAAATCAGAACTTAGTGCTTCCTAACTCCAAGGCCTGCATTCTATTCATCCCACCATTTTACTACCTCAAATGGACAGAGTAGAGATATAAATTTTGCATTGTTCTGCACAGAGCTAAGAGCTGAAGACACAGGATTCAAGAAGAGATTCGTGGTATCCAAGGAGCAGAAAAGAATTGAGGACAGAGCCTCAAGGTATTGCTTTTGATACAGGTGCTAGGTAGGGGCAGGTGAAAACGAAATGAAATAAAAAACAACTCTACTGAAGAATCATCAGCTCACAGAGTCACAGACGTAGACCTGAAAAGAACCACAACGGTCATGGAGTTCAACACGCTCATGTTATACCTGTAGTAATTGGGCGTCAGAGAGGATCTATGGCCAAATCAGATTCTTAATTAGAATTTAGCCGAGACAGGACTTGAATCCAGCTTTAAAAACTTAACAGCAAAACAAATTAACGTCTATACACAGCACAAATACTCAAGTAATATGCGTCTCTTCTTAATTGTTCTTACTATTGATATATTAGAAAAATATTCTTTAGATATTTTTTTAACTATATTGAGGATTTGTTAGTTTTCATTAAAACTCAAGCAATTTTGAGTGATGTTAGTTTGCGGTGGGAAGTTAAAAATATCTTACTGAGCAATCATAGTTTATGTAGTTTTGAAAAGGCGAGGGAAAGGATGTGTCTTCATTTAGCTTAAGGAAAGAGAACGCTCCACAGAAAGAAAAAAAAAGTACATTTGTCATGAATCACTGGCTTAAGGTATGGGGGGCATCTCAGGGAGACACATGGCAAGAACAGACTTGTGAGAGATTAATTAGCTGCCAGAGCAGGAAGGCCCATTCAGAATTCCTTCACAAGGTGAAAATGGACTAAAGTGATGAACCATGACAGCACTGGAAGGGAAAGGAATGATTTGCACATTTCTATCAAAAACATAAACACTGAAGCTGGATGCAATTTTTCCTGTTTCCTTTTCTGCGGACAGCCTATTGTGCAGTGATCAGCAGGCTCACGAGCCATTTCCCCCTCTCACCTTACCTCCTGTATTATCCTCCATCTCACCTTCTTACCTCCCTCTCTTTCTCCGCCCCCAGATTTAATTTATCACTCTGGTAGCTGAGTGATTGCTGTTTCTTCGAACCTCCAACTGCCCATAAAACAATGTCGTCTGCTTTCCTAACTGAGATACACTTTCATTTAAAGTCTATTTCTTGTACATTAGCTTGCTGCGGGATGAGAGAATTTTATCTAAATGCCCCACCTTTATGAAGAAGTAGCTAGGAGTGTGAGGCAGAATTTTTCATTTAATTTTAATAAGAGGGCAAGTGTTTAGGGACTAAATTGTATTTTTAACATCCTGGGCTGATACTGACATTCATTTGCATCAAAGTGATGACTTAAATAAAATTAAAATTGCTGGAGTCCTTCATGATCTTAGACCTTTTACATTTAGGCTGTAGAGTAGCAAGGCAGCTTAGTGAATGTTAAGAGAAATCACAGAGTACTAATGTTGACTTGAAGGGGAGGGAGATTCTGCTGCTTCTTTAAAAAGCCTTCATTCCTTCATGCAAGTAATACTGATGCAACCAAAGTAAGCCAGAAATGCTAATGATATACTGTTGTGCAGTCTTTTAATTAGTAATCTAAAATAAAAGTTTATATAGACGACTTAAATCTGAAAATCAGACTAAATCTTTCCAAATCCATCTATTACACTTGATAATAGCTTATATTGGTGAGATCTTAGTGATATTAGTGAGATCACAAACACTTAAAGCACTTTATGTACCTTAAAGTACAATGTAAATGGTAGCTATTATTGTTGGCACTAGAAATGTTTCTTCTGGATGACTGAGATATTGTTATAATCAATATTCAGACTTATCACTTTCAATATTGTTCAAAAAACCAGAAAAGTACATAATATATTTCAGAACTATTTCCATCCAAAAAGATAAAAGATTTCAGTGCTTAGAGAGTTATCTGGAAAACAAACTAATATGTTAATATTTCAAATAATTCATTCCATATTCTTCTGAGTTCTAGTCCAACAATTACAGCTGTCTATTAGCCACATCTAGCATGGTATTCCATTGGCATTTCTAGCTCAACAGGTTTAAAATGGAGCTTATTCTCTTTTCCTCAAAGCACATACTTCTTCCAAACTTCCTTAGTTCTACCATGCTTCTAGGCACAAGAGCTGGCAATGTTACAGTCATCCAGACATGCTCATTCTCCTTTCACATATTCCATCACTTACCAAATCTTGTCACTTCTACCTCCACAGTATCGCTCTATTTTCAAGGTCACCCTTGTAGTTCAGGTCCCCATCACCCATTTATTCCTTCAGTGAGTGGTCTCAATTTCAAACAGAAACTGAATTCCTACAGGAAGACCCCTGCTGCTACATATTGACTTATCTATGTTCTATTGTATTTTTTTTAATTTTGCTAAATATTTCCAGATTTTATGTATTTGGGAGGGTTGACAGCCCTTCCCTCCACTGGGAGGGGGGAAGGGAACCCACAGACTTGAGGCCACATGCAGCCTTCTATATTCTTGATTGTCACCATTTGATTACAGAACATTTGGTCTGTAAAATTTGGATTGAGACAAAAGGCTGCACTTAAGGATCTAGGAGTCCACATGTGGCTTCAAGGCTGCAGGTTACCCACCACTGCCCTAGACCATTACAATAACCTCCTGGCTGCTCTCTGTGAATGAGGTTCTCCTCTCCTTAATTTATCCCCACACAGCTGCTGCTGGGATACTCCCATAACTCAGGCTTGATGGCTCCTTCTCCTACTCGGTACCCTCCAGTGGTCCCTTCTTACCTTGAGTCAAATACCAGTTCTTTTGTTTGATGTTTTAAGTGCCTAATATCCTGACTCAGACCTAACTTTCCAGGTTTACGATGCGTGATGACCTTTTCTGTCTTCTAAGGTATGGCCAACTAGCTTTCTCACTGTCGGTCACAAGCAATATCCCACCTTAGTCACCATGCCTTCACACACGATGACTCTAATGTTTGGAATGATAGTGAAACTATGTAGCATTTACATGGTTCGAAAAGTGGTTGATAAATATTAACTCATTTGAACCTAACAACAAAGCCATGAGGTAGGTGCTAATTACTGTTTTCATTGTACAAAGACATTGAGTGTGAGAGATGCAAAGTGACTTGTCCAAGGTCACATAACTCCTAAGTGTCTTTGACAAGATTTGAACTCAAATATTCCTGCCTCCATGTCCAATTCTCTAATGCAGTGCACTACATAGATACCTACTGTCCCCTCTAGGTGTACATGCTCAGCTCTTACTCTTAGGATCTCAGTTTTCCAGGCAGCTAGGTGGTGCAGTGAATAGAGCACCAAGCACCCTCCTCAGAATCAGGAGGACCTGAGTTCAAATGCAGCCTCAGACAGTTAACACTTACTAGCTGTGTGACCTTGGGTAAGTCACTTAACTCCAATTGCCCTGCCTTCCCTCCTCCAAAAAAAAAAGAATCTCAACTTTTCTTCAAAGCTCAGCTCAAGGACCACCTTCTTTGCAAGGCTCTTCCTGATTCACCTAGAAGCCCATGTCTGCTTTCTCCTCCCCACATTACCTGATATTTATTTTGGCACAGAGCCTGTTTCATTTTTGTCTGTGTATGCAGCAGTAGCATAGTATCCAAGACATAGTAGGTGCTTAATCAATGTTTGATGTTTGATTAATTTCTTGATTCCCAAACTATGCTGGAGAAATCAGGTTATTTTGTTAGAGAAATTTTTTAACTTAGATCAGAAATTTAATTTATATTGAGTCCTACTGAAAATGTGAAAAAATATTTCCTTAACTCATTATGGGTTATATTATAAATAATGTACCAAGCAACAGGGGAATTTTGAACAAAACATTAAACAAGACTGGCTTCAAAAATATTTTATTCTTCATTGTTTACACTACACATTGAACCCGGTTTTAAAATAACAGCCCATCTGTTCCTAATGCTCTCTTTTTCTATTTGCAATCATTCTTGCTTTCTACTGTGGTTTCTAATAGAGTGAGAATCCTCAGAAGTTCTTCTGTTTACTTTTGCTCTCCATAATTCTCATTTAATGATTAAAACAGCAATCTTCATTTGTCTATAAATACTTACTGCTTACTTCAAAGGCACATGTTGGCTGCTGCTTGCCATCAACCTTCGAGGTAATCTGCTATCTACTTCATAGCTTAATCAGGCAAAAAATACGAATAGTTCTATTTAGTTTTCCTGTCTTTTGCTGCAGTGGGGCATGAGGGAAGAAACAGAATGAAATGCTGAAGTGCTGGACTGGAGAGTTTCTGAAAGTCAATAAGGAAAATGGTTACTTATTTTTAAGAACCTGTGTCTTATGGTGTGGAACCATGAAAGTCATTCCTTCAGAAGACTAAATCATGGGCTAAGACAGAATAAAGCTTTCTTGGATGCTTTTTTGTTTGTTTGTTTGTGGACTTTAGGGAATTTGTTTTTTGCAGGCAGTATGTGTAAAGCCAATCAACAGTAGATTCCTAAAAGAATGCTACTGTGAACAGCTGTAAAGATTAGGATTTCACAGTATTAGTGAACACTCTGTTTATTCCATTACAAATCAAGATTCAGTACAAT
>CM053600.1:151007290-151023104 GCA_028646575.1 Pseudocheirus occidentalis | reverse complement strand
CTCAGCCAATAGCCTCCTCCCAAGTCAACAGGGGAATTCACACCTTTTCACCAATGGAGGAGTTCTATACTTAGCCCTAAGTTACTAGGTGCTACTTAGCCCTAAGTATCTGATCTACTTAGCCCTAAGTATCCTATCTACTTAGCCTTAAATATCTAACAAATTGATTACCATTACAGTATGTTAATTTTATATAGGTATAAATATACAACATGATGCACATGTGTATATATTTATGCAATCTATGAACTTAAATGCTCTATCTTTTATTGAAGGTCATGGCCCTTCCCCTCCTTTTTTTGCTTTCTGAATGGCAGTTGGGGTTAAGTGACTTGACCAAGATCACACAGCTAGTAAGTGTGTCAAGTGCCTGAGGCCCTATTTGAACTCAGGTTCTCCTGACTCCAGGGTCAGTGTTCTATTCACTGGGCCACTTCATCACCCCACTTCCCCTCTTTTAAACAAAGAAAAGTTAAAATACCTCAAAAAAAGATGCTATGTTCTCTAAAACTTGTAAGGTCAAATAATAACAATATCCTAGTTTGGTTTTAAAATAAGATACAGTTAATTTGACAAATCTTCCAAAATGAGGAAAAATGACATCATAGATAATTTATCTCCAAGGATTTTCCCCAAACCTGCCTTGAGCAATAATTTCCTCAGGCTCACCACCAAATCTTTAACTAGAAATTAACTAGCAATAACATTGACAGATTGGAACTGTGTAACTCTTTTCACTTCTCTGTCAGTCTCTGTCCCTGTGGATGAGATAATGGACATTTAAATAGTCAGAAGACAGGTAACAAGAGAGAGAATGAACAGAACAGGATAATCCACAACAGTAGCTAATTAGGACAGAGCAGGTGTGGCAGATATCCTGGGAAGCAGTCCAGAAGGATCACAGGATTTAGGGCTAGAGAAGACCTTAGAGAAGGCCCATCAATTCATTTTATAGATAAGAAAGTTGTGCTCTAGGGAGACTCAGTGACCTGGTGAAGAGAAGTATGCTAAGGTGGCTGGAGGGAAGGAGCAGGTGTGAAAGCCATGAAATGATGTATGACCAGGAATCGGTGCTCTGATGTCAGACTGGGCAGAAAGGAGTTTTACTTGAGTTGTTTCTCTGTTTGATCTCCCTCAGCTCAATATGTATGACTGAATTAGTCTAAAGAGGTAGCTCGATACATGCCAAAGCCTCTTAACTTGAGGTACCTGAACTTTTTAAAACTATTTTTATAACTGTACTGCAATACAAGATGTTTCATTTGTAATCCAATGTGCTTTATTTTATGCATTTAAAATACTGTTATAAGAAATTACTATTATTATAAGATCTCTAGTCTTTAGCTGACTGCCAAAGGAGTCCACAATACAAAGAAAGTTAAGAATCCTTGCCCTATGCCATCCAAGAAGGATTTGGCAATGTGTGGAGACATCATTCTAACCTTATTCTCCTTCCTATTCCCCTGCACCTATCTGATACTATAAAAATTAGGTATTTGAATTATCTGTGGCTTTAAATTTATGCAATTGCTATTCTCCATTATTACAGAGAAAGGAGAAGACTACACCATAGGCCCACATAGCCCAAACTGATCCTCTAATTCTTTAAGCCTTTAGGGAAATACAAAATTCATAAACGTTTTAAATTGTTCTTTCTCATGTAGTGGTAGCTCTAAATTCATCAACAGAATTCTGAAGATAAATAATTCATGATCTCACATTGTTCTATTATCTCCATTGGCTCCAACAGGGCTGCTTCATTCCTTCAATGTATGCCCTACTGCTAACTTCTAGCTATGATGAGCACTTTGCCAGACTTGGTGGTTCACTGGTTTGAGATGGGAATAGCCCAGATGGTGTACAATGGACGTCAATTTGAAAATGGAGTATGTGGGTAAAAGATGATGTTCAAACCTGACCTGGGACTTTCAGTTCTTCCATACCAGATCTAAGTCACTGTTCCATTTTTTTCTTTGGTTGCTGATGTGTACAAGGCAGACTTTGACAAAATGAGTAAGTAAGGTATGTATTTGGCCACCAGCCCACTGTCCATCTCTTTCCATTGTATGCTTCTGCAACTCCATCCCTTTTTTATGAAAAGTATTCTAATAGAATTTAATAGATGTTCTTATTTTCAAAGTTTGATTTGCTAGACTAGAATAAAATTTTAGCAAATGGACAACAGGCTCAGGCTGCCTAATCGCTTTGCCCCATGCTCAACTCTTTCTCTTTTGTTTCCTTCCCTCTCCTATTTCACTCATTTTTATTAACCCTACCTCTTTTTCTTCTCTTCCTTTAAAATAAATTTCCTGAGATAGAAGACAGGGAGAGAAAATCAAAGGGCCAGGTCAAAGTCAAATTAATCCACTGGCAAAGCACATTCTTTTAACAATGCTTCCCCTGGATATGAAAGGAAAATCACAAGAAACTAGAACCCTTACACATTTATAAACTGTAGCTTGAATACAAGTTTCCTTTCTTCCTCAAATCTTTCTTATTCTTTCTCACCATGCCCATAGCCAACTGTTCAGAATTCAAAATTTAGGGAAACAGGGAAAATCAAAAAGCTTGGAGGAGATGACTATGGGAATATTTGTTTCCCTATGGGTTTTTCCTCTCTCCATTAGATTACAGGAACTGGAAGGGGTGACCAGGTTGATGTATGATATGGTTCCTATCATGACAGAGCCTTGGTCATTTCATTTTTGAAATGGTCATTTAAAAATGAATTTAAATTTAATTCAATTAAGGAAACCATTAATAAATGCTTAGCATGTGCAAAGTACTGTAAGGGCTAGGTTGACTAGAAATATCTTCCATCCCATGCATGTGGGATGATGTGTTTTACTGTACTTTTTTTTCCAAAATTTTTCTCCAAAGGCAAACAGTATTGTGAAGTGTTGTAGGATGTGTGTGTGTGTGTGTGTGTGTGTGAGTGCACGTGGGAGAGAGAGAGGGAGGGAGAGAGAGAGAGGGAAAGATAGGGAGAGAGAAAGAGGAAAAGAGAGAGAGAGAGAGAGAGAAAGAGAGAGAGAGAGAGAGTTAGTTTATGGCTGACAAGTAGTAGAATATAGTTAAGGATACACGTCCTAGAGAACAGAGGAAGTTGCGGGGGTGGACAACCTTGCCTCAATGTGGCATACTACACTTTTAAAATTACATTTTATTATTTATTAACAGAATTTTATTTTTTCTCCCTCTTACCTCCTCCTGCCACTCAACAAAAGAAAAACAAACCCTTGTAACACATACCTAGTCAAGCAAAAACAAATCCTACATTGACCATGTCCAAAATGTGTTTATTATGGCACAATAGTATTCCACTATATTCACGTATGATTTGTTCAGTCATTCCTCAGTTGATAGACATTGTCTTAGTTTCCACTTCTTAGCCACTATAGAAAGAACTAATGTGTGTATATACACCCAGACACACATACATACACAATGACATATATATATATATATACACACATATGTATATATGTAGTAAGAGTTCCTACTTATATTGTAATTGCAAGCTTCTTGAAGTAAGCATTAAGTACAATGCTGTACATACAAAGGGTTCACCAAAAGCCAGAGAGAAATAAGTTTTTTTTCAGGATAAAATGAAGTTGAACATTAATGACTAGTAGCCTTTAGAAAAGATAGGTTATCTAGATATTTCAGGTTATTTTCAGCAAAGCATCTCATTAAGTCCTTCCTTGTGGACAGGATGGAAAGGTGTGGGCTATGTGATAGTCTATAGTTAGTTGGACTTGAAATTATTTGAAGGATGTGATACCAAAAATAATCATTATTATTCCTGTATTATTGAAGGAAAGCAGTCTGTATCAGAGCGTCCTGGAGCTCCAGCTAACTTTGGCTCTGTGATATCTATTATCAAAGGATTTAATATATCAAATTTGCAGATGACATGAAACTTGAAGGGATGGCTAACTAGATGGATACCAGCATAAGAATACAATAGGGGAGGAAATAGTGAAGAAAGAAGAGGAAAAAAGGAAGGAAGGAAAGGAGGGAGGGAGGACATAGATATTTAGTAATAAATAAAAATTTAGATATAATAGTAAGAACTTGCTATGTGCCAAGCCCTGTACTAAATACATTACAAATGTTATGTCAATCAATACAAAAACCCTGTGAGTTGGGTATGATTATTATTGCCATTTGACATGTGAGGAAACTGAGAAATGCAGTTACTTGTCCAACATCTCACAGCTAGAAAGTGTGTAAGCTAAATTTAAAGTCGAGTTGTCCTGATGGAATTTAATAGAGATAAATATGAAGTTTTACACAGTTTAAAAATTAGCCTCACAAATATAAGATGAAAGAGTCATGAATCCATTAACCATATTCTACCTCTCATGGTATCCATTTTCCATCAACAATGCTGCTTGACTTCAACTCTACCAAATACTATACCCTACTCTAGGAAAAGTAGATTGACTCAGATTTTGATACTCAGAACCTTATCCACTCACCCTCAGTGGCTTCTCTCCTTCCTTTCAAGAGCTGGAGGGCAAAGCATTAAACTCCTCTCAAAGCCTTCTTCACTGAAAGTTCATTTGTCTATCACTAGTTCTGTTTGGCTTTGACTCATAGAATAGATTGTAAACTCCCTGAGTGAAGGTACTGTTGTTTCCCCAGTGTTTAGCATAATGCCTGGTACTTATAAGAATAAACATTTAACAAACGTTTGTTGAATTGAATTGAAATGGTTAAATAGCAATTCAACTGAAAAAAGTCTTGGGACCCTTATGCTACAGAAACCCACTGTGAATCAACATGTGTCTTCAGTGGCTCCCTTTTGCCTGTAGGATTATATATATAATTTTCTCTGTCTTTTCAAGCCCTTCACAACCTGGCCACAACCTACCTTTCCAGTCTTGTGATCCATTACTCCCTAGTTTACACTCTGCACAATGCCTTCTAGCCATTCTTCGTTCATGATATTCCATATTTTATCTCTGTGCCTCTGTATTGGCTCACTCCTATGCCTACATGTATTCCCTCCTCGCTCCCACCCCCCAAAACCTCTTCTTTCCTTCAAAACTTTACTATTTAAGTATAGCATGGAAATAAGCATCCTGATGGAATGCTTTAGCTTTCCTGAGCCATACAAGTTCCCTCTCCCCTCCTCCCATATGATGACCTAGATAATCTGTGAGAGGAAACCCATCCCCCATAGAAAAGAGTCCACACTCTCCCACCAGCCCTCCAAACCTCTAACCTCACCTGTTGAATTTAATTGTCTGCTACATAGTGGCCCACTCTAAACCAATGGAGTTTCTTGCATAGGATAGGTACATAATAAATGCTTGCTTCATTAATGATATTAATTGATAATCCTGTGATTTTAAACTTCAGTAAGAGAGTGAACAGTCTAGAACAGTGATTTTCAACCTGTGGGTTATGTTCAATTTGTAACAATGAAAATACATCCTGCATATCAGATATTTACATTAGGAATCATAACAGTAGCAAAATTATACTTATGAAGTAGCAACAAAAATAATTTTATGGTTGTGGGTCATAACAACATCAGGAACTTTATTAAAGGGTCGCAGCATTAGGAAGGTTGAGAACCACTGGTCTAGAACATAGGAGGTGAGAGGCCCATTGTATTCTGCCCTAGCCAGAGCACATATGGAACATATTATGCTCAGAAGGGTAAAAGACCTTGAATACATGTCATATGAAGATCTGACTGAAGGAACTGTGGAGGCTTAATGTGAGGAATAGATTGGTATGTATATAGTAGTGAGACTTGGGAGTGGAAAACAGCAGTGTTCAAATATTCAAGGGAGAATCCTTTTTCCCTCTCACATTTCAAATATTTGGAGACTGCTGCATATGGGAGAGGGATTAGAGTTACCTGCTTGGTCTCATAGTGAAGGATGAAGAATAGTGGGTGTAAGTTGTAAAGAGACAAATTTAGGCTAGATTTATAGGAGAACATCCTAATGACTAGTTATTGAAAAATGTCATGGGCTTTTTGGGGAGGCAATACATTCTCCCTCTCTAAAGGTCTTTAAAGCCTGGTTGAACATTTTTTCAGGGATATCCTAGATGTCATTCTTGTTCAGTTACAGCTTGCTTTATTTGTCTACTGGAAGCCTTGTGAAGATTTTGACCTACCCCAGGAATCAATTTTTGCTGACTTTGTATAGAATTTGTATTGACTTAGACAAGACTACTTTGTGTCTCTTACAGAATATGATAGTCTTTGAGGGCAGGGTTGTTTCATTTGTGCTTTTGTATTGCCAAGAATGAAATCTCAGGCACCTAGTAAAGCACTTAATAAATGCATATTGGATGAATTAATGAATGATAATAAGTTATTGACTTTTACATCAATGACATCTGCAACTCAGGAAAAAAATAGTTTTCTGGTCACTGGATGGGTGTGGCCTCACTCAAAGTGTGAATTCAGAAAGACCTTAGCTTAAAAAGGCTAAGGTCTCCTACTGCATCTTGGGTCATCTCCAGTTTTCTTGATCTATATCTGGAAACTGGACCAAGATGGCCTTGGAGGAGAAAGTGAGGCTGGTGACTTTGCACAGGCCCCCCTCACTTAAATCTAATTCAATTGCAACTCATATCATCATCTTCCTGATATCATAGTCCTTTTTCCAGAATGAAGCACAAACCACACAACTCACAGAGTAGTTGGATCATCATGTGAGGATAGGGGAGGAAAGAGAGGGAACTGATATGGCTTGAGAAAGACAAACCATTGCACCAGTACCTTTATTTCAATGCTATATATAAACAGTTAACAAGATATCTAACAAAGTTTTCAAAAAGATTTAATAGCAGAGAAACATTATGGAATTTCAGATTATTAAAATAATAGGCTACTGTTTTCCTCAGATTATTAAAATAATAGGCTACTGTTTTCCTTATTGTACTACATTTATTAAACTAAATATACCTTTTTGTGCAATAACTTTAGCTTTATCGTTCTTTGTTCATGCATTTCTTAATCTACTAAAATAGGTCATCCAGAATGTTTCTCACCACCATTAATATGAATTACAGGAAGGTTTACAAGACTTTATTACCAGCACTATGCTAATCAGGCCTCCTCCCTATAACAATTGCATAAACACTGATGTAGTGAACACTCTGAAAGTATAACATATTTTTTAAAACTGTGTTCTAAAATCACATCACAAAAAAAACTGAAAAAATCAAGACTTCATTTTATACTGACAATATTATATTACATGAATTCTTCCATCAACTATAATTTTGTATTAAGGGTTGATTGTTGAGAAATTGAAGGTATTATCACCATGGAAATTCTGCAACATCCCACAGTTTACTAAATAACACAAAGCTTTGGCTCTCCACTTTGGTGAGCAGATAGAAGCGTACTATTTCAAAGGAAAATGAACCAAATAGGATCACTTCTTGACATCTACTCACCATGTAATTTTATCTCCAATATGTGATATGTTCAAATCAGGTACAGAGTTTTACAGGCAGTATTCACGAACAAATACAGCAAGCTAGCTGACTTAAGACATTAAATGCCAGTTTGTTTTATACTTTTATAAATGTAGCCTGTCACATATTTGTATTTTATGATTTCTCATTTTATTCCTTCATAGATTCATACATGACATTCCCAATTACTCATGCCAGAATTTAAAAACTATCAGCATATCAATAAAAAGTACATGCTGCCATTTTTTGATTATACTTTCTGATCCATTATTTTTCTTAAACAAAATCTATTTTCTACATAAGGAAAATGATTCTATATTATGAACTTTTTCATTCAAATGAATGCAAATATTTGTGGTATCAGTACTTTTCAAAATTGAAAGTTTACCTTCTCTGAAAATACGTTCTGTGTTCATAAAATTATCACAAATTTCTGTGGAAGCTAATTTCGAGTATAGACTATGGGACCTCATTAAGTAATATAGTCTCATTGTTTAGTATTCTATTGGTACCATGACCATGGTCATCTGCGGACTGCTAAAAATCGAATTTTGTGAGTGAAACGACAACTTCCTCACAGATTGTTCTGTCATTTTGATAATAACAGCAACTGTTTTCTTCAGTGTATCACTTTTTGGAGATATCCTTTTAGTCACTTGATGAGTATGATCTTCCATTTAAACAAAGCATGGAAGCTGCCCCAATCTGCCTTTTTCAAAGAAATTTCAAATCTTTTATATAATCTGGTGGTATCAAACTCAACAGAAGCAGGGCCACTAACCCCTACATAAGGCTGTCAGCAACATTATAATGACTCAGAAAACCACATATTAACATTGTCTATGTTTTGATTGGTTTGTATTTATTTTGTTAAATATTCCCCAATTGACATTTTATTCTTGCTCAGGAGCAGTGGGGGTGTGGGTCCAGTGTTTAGCACCCCTGCTTTACTTATCACTGGCATATCCAAGTTGATTACTGTTATTTTAGCATCAAATTCGTTTTAAAGCTGTCCTCCTTTTCACCTTGTGAGTGTAGTCACAAAATTGTTTTGTCATTCAGGTGCTATTTATTTTCATCAGATGATGAAAAGAGCCTAGCAGAGATGAAAAATGAGCAAAAGGACATCTCTGCCTATTGGGAATCTATACTCTCAGATTTAGTTATGTTAGGCATTTCCATGTCTTCTGAGTATAGCACCATCTATCTAGTCATAAGAACTGTATGAATATACATACATATGTTTCTAAGACTTAATTATCCACGGCAAATCTTCTTTCAAGTTTATTTATTAATTAGCACTCAATATTCTGCTTAATCATTTTTTTCATGCCCTTTCATTTGCTCATGCTAGTCCCTGACTTCCTCTCTCTCTCCTGTCCCTACCTCCTCCAATAAAACATACATATAGTTGCTAAAATCCTGTCCTTATTTTAAGATCTACATCAAATCTTTATGAGGATTTCATGATCTGTCCACTTCATGCACATGTCTCCTTCCCATGAGTTCTTACAACCTTTTGTTTCTGTTTCCCTTAAGGCATTTAATGTATTTTGTCTTTTATTACATTGTGTGTTTATATAATGTGTGCTACCAAACTGGAAGCTTCTTGAGGGCATGAGGTATGTATTATTAAATTTCTCATCTTCTTTCAAATATCTAACACATTCCTTTGCACAGAGTAGGTACTCAAAAAATATTTGGTGAATAAAGGAATGAATTATTTGCTTGGTCAATATCATCTGTTGCTGGCACTACTCTGTTAAATTACATGATTATTGATATTTTCCATTCTATTGACTTTTAATTTGTGCAGAACTATGATAGTGTGGTAGAGAAGCCCTGTGACACCCACATATTTTGCCACCATCCATGCCACACTGAAGATTTTTCACACTAAAAGTCTTAAAAAAGAGAAAAGCTCTGGTGTGGGTATTTAATTCATTGTTTTAGGAGAAAAAGTTACAATTATCAGAACATAGAAGTTGTAGAGATACTAATTATATGGTGAAATTGTGAAGCTTCTCGTTCCTTCCAAAACATGTTTTCACGAGATATTTTTCTTTATTTTATTTCTTGATTCAACAAACCTTAGCACTTATTTAATGTCTGCTCTGTACAAGTAAAGAGGCAGTTTGGGATAGTGGATAGAGAGCTGGTCTGGAAGCCAGGGACACTTGGGATATAGTCCTGACTCTGAAATAGATTTTTGGTATAACCACAGGCAAGCCATTTAGCACCTCCGTGCTCTAGGCAATTCTCCAACAGGATAAATGACAGATGCAATTAGGACACTGAACAATGAGAGCCTTGTCCTGGAACCATGGCTGGACATTCTCTTGACTGTTGCCAGTCCAATATGTGGAAATACAGAGGATGGTTTTGGATAGAATTTCTCAGGATTTGCACCTAATGATGATTAAGACAGGATACTATTCAGTGATTAGGGAATAGAATGTTGAGCTCCCAATAGGAGAGGACAAGACACATTTGATGACTGACTAAAGGAATAATGGCACAGTGTTATTTATACCTTTTTCCACCATGGCCCAGGATTAGTGTTATAATCTAAGTAAGGACTGGACTTTTAGATGTGCTTAAATCTGCCGAGCTGACAGAATATAGAGGGAGTGGGGACAAATAGCTGGCTAAGTCATTAGAATCAGCATAGATGAAAAGACACTATAAAATTGTTTGGTTCTTTCCTTAAATGCTGTCTCAAAGTGGAAGGAATGATAATAAGAAACTTTTAAAATTATTATTTTAATAGTATTTTCCCAATTATATGTCAAGACAATTTTCAGCATTCATTTTAAAAAGATTTTGAGTTCCAATTTTTTTCCTTCTCTCCCTCCCCTCCCTTCTTCCAAAAATGGTAGGTAATTTGATATAGGTTATTCATATACTATCATGTACAGCATATTTGCATATTAGTTATAACTGTGAAAGAAGAAACATAGCAAAACGGAAAAAAAAACAAAAAAGAATAAAGTGAGTGGGAAAAAATGTGCTTCAATCTGCATTCAGAGTCCATCAGTTTATTTTATTTGGCTGTGGATAGAGTTTTACTTCCTGAGTTCTTTGTAATTGTGTTCATTGTGATTAATGTGATCATTGTGTTGCTGAGAAGAGCTGAGTAATTCATACTTGATTATCACACAATGTTGTTGATACTGTGTACAATGTTTTCCTGGTTCTGTTTACTTCACTTTTGCATCAATTTGTACAAATCTTTCCACAGTTTTCTGAAATCCTACTCATTATTTCTTGCAGCACAATATTCCATTAGATTCATATACTTGTTCAGTGACTTGTTCAGTCATTCCTCAGTTGATGGGCATCCTCTCAGGGTCCAATATTTTGCCACCACAAAAAGGGCTGTTATAAATTTTTTTGTATATGTAAGTCCCTTTTTTATGATATCTTTAGGGTACAGACCTAGTACTGGTCTGTAGCAAGATTAAGGGTAACCACAGTTTTATAGCCCTTTGGGCATAGTTCCAAATTACTCTCCAGAATCGTTGCATGAGTTTACAACTCCACCAACAATGCCTTATCATTTCAACTTTCCCACATCTTCTCTAACATTTATCATTTTCCTTTTGTTGTTGTTGTTGTTGTTGTTATATTAGTCAACCAGAAAAATATGAAGTGGTACTTCAGAATTGATTTCATTTGCATTTCTCTAATCAACAGTTATTTAGAACTTTTTCATATAAGTATAGATGGCTTTAATTTCTTCATTTGAAAACTGATTGTTCATATCGTTTCACCAGTTATCAACTGGGGAATGACTTGTATCCTTATAAATTTGACCCAGTTCTCTATATATTTTGGAAGTGAGACCTTTATCGAAAACACTGGCAGTAAAAATTATTTCCAAGCTTTCAGCTTTCCTTAAATCCTTGGTTGCGACTTGCCTTTGTTTGTGCAAAACCTTTATAACTTAATATAAAAATTATCCATTTTGCATTTCATAATACTTTCTATCTTTTGTTTGGTCATAAATTCTTTCTTCTCCATAGGTCTGACATGCAAACTATTACTTGCTCTGTTAATTTGGTTATAGTATCACTCTTTAGGTCTAAATCATATACCCAGTTTGACCTTATCTTGGAATACAACGTGAGAAGTTGGCCTATCTCTAGATTATGCCATACTACTTTCCAGTTTTTCTAGCAATTTTTGCTAGATAGTGAGTTTTTGTCCCAGAAGTTGGAGTCTTTGAGTTTATCAAACAAAAGATTAGTCTAGTCATTGACTACTGTGTCTTTTGTACCTAACTTATTCCATTGATCTATCATTCTATTTCTTAGCTAGTACCAAATGGCTTTGATGATTGCTGCTTTATGATACAGTTTTATATCGGTACATCTAGGCCACCTTTCCTTGCATTTTTCTTTCATAAAATACCTTGATATTCCTGATTATTTCTTTTTCCAGATGAATTTTCTTACTTTTTTCCTAGCTCTACAAAATAATCTTTTGGTAGCTTGATTGGTATGGCAATGAATAAGTAAATTAATTTAGGTAGAAATGCCATTTTTATTATATTAGTTCGACCTACCAATGAACAACTAATATTTTTCCAATAATTTAGATCTTATTTTGTTTGAAGAGTGTTGTGTAATTGTGTTCATACAGATCCTGGATTTGTATTGGCAGGTAGACTCCAAAATATTTTATATTGCCTAGTTATGTTAAATGGAATTCCTCTTTCTATTTCATTGCTGGGCTTTCTTAATAATAAACAGAAATGCCAATGATTTATGTAGGTTTATTACAGTGATACAATTTTTAAGAATTACAAGTATCATCTTCCCATGAAGGGATGTAAACAGTTTAGCTCTAATGAATCCGTTATGTTTTCCTTTCCCTTTTTTACTTCTTCTTTTTTTTTAAATCAATGAGCACTTTTATTTCTTTGTTTCACAAATAAACTGGCTGAAATAGTAGTTTCCTGTGGGCTAATCAAAGAGACCAAATCCCATATCTTCATCAGACTCCTCTGATTCTTCCTTGGCTTCCACCTTGGCTGGAGCAGTGGCAGCAGGTGCAGCAGCAGCTGGAGCCGCAGCCACAGGGGTGGCCACCGCAAATGCTGAGGGGTCGGCCAAGAAGGCCTTCACCTTTTCAGCAAGTGGGAAGGTGTAGTCAGTCTCCACAGCTACATCCAAGACCCACTTGTACCCATTGATGATTGAGTGGGGTACTGATGCAACAGTTGGGTAGCCAGTCTGCAGACAGATGCTTGCAACGTTACGGACACCCTCTAAGAACCGAAGATACAAAGTCTCCTCTGTGATGTCCAACATTTCAGGGTTGTAGATGCTGCCATTGTCAAACACCTGCTGAATGATCAGTCCAAAGGAGAATGGGGAGATGTTCAGCATGTTCAACAAGGTCGCCTCGCTGGCACCCACTTTGTCTCCGGTCTTAATCAGCTGCACATCACTCAAGATTTCAATGGTACCCCTGGAAATCTTGGTGGTGATACCCAGAGCCTGGAAGAAGGAAGTCTTCTCGGGACCCAGACTGGTATTCTGTGCTGGCACAGTGACATCACATGGGGGAATGGCACCAGCACGGGCAGCAGCTGGCACCTTATTGGCCAGAAGTACATACCTAATCTCAGTCAGATCTTCCTTGGTGAACACAAAGCCCACGTTCCCCCGAATATGAGGCAGCAGTTTCTCCAGAGCAGGATTATTCTCCAGATGTCCACGAATGGCTTTGTGCATCATAGTGTTTTTTTCCCATCAATACTACAGCCTTCCCACGGAGGGACATCCGGATCTGCTGCATCTGCTTGGAGCCCACATTGTCTGCTCCCACAATGAAGCATTTTGGATAATCATCCAAAAGTTGGATGATCTTGAGGAAGTAATTGGATTTCCAGGTAGCCCTGTCTTCCCTAGGCATCACGGCGGTGCTTCAGGGATTGCCACATGGGGTTTAAAGACGATGTCACTTGCACGAGGACACCTGGGGAGAGCCCTTTTTCACTTCTTTATGCTTCTCTTGAGTCTTGATATTAGAAATTACATTTTTTATTTATTTCTGGTCTTCTCCTTATAATATCTTGAAATCCTTCTGTTTCATTGAATGACTTTATTTTCCCTTCATGTATTATGCTCATGTTCAGTGGGTAAGTGATTCTTGGTTGTAGTCCTAGCTCCTTTGCCTTTTGGAATATCAAGTCCCATGATCTCTAATCCTTTATTGTTACAGCTATATGTTTTGTATAATCCTGATTGTGACTCCCTAATATTTAAAGTGTTTCTTTCTGGTTATTTGAGTATTTTTCCTTGATCTCATAGTTTTACAATTTGGCTATAAACTTCCTTGGAGTTTTTATTTTGGAAGTTCTTTCCTGAGGTCTTTGGTGGATGCTTTCAATGTCTATTTTTCCCTCTGGTTCCAGGATATCAGAGCAGTTTTCCTTGATAATTTCCTGGAAGATGCTATCCATATACTCTTTTTGATTATGGCTTTTAGGTAGTACAATGATCCTGATGTGTCTCCCAGATCTATGCTTCAGGTCAGTTGTTTTTTCCCTGAGTTATTTTACATTTTCTTCTCTTTTCTTTTATTCTTTTGAATTTATTCTTTTGAATTTGAATTTGAATTTGATTCTTGATATCTTCTAATGACTCTTACATTCCACTTTTCCAATTCTAACTTTTAAGTAGCTGCTTTCCTCAATTAGTTTTATTTTTCTTTTCTATTTGGTCAGTTGTACTTTTTAAACAGTTGTTTTCTTCAGTGGATTTTTATATCTCCTCTTCAATTTGGCCAATTCCACTTTTTATGCAATAAATTTTATTTGTTTCTTGTTTATATCATTCATTTTCATGAGATTTTTGAATAACAAATTTTCTCCCCGTCTTTTTCCTACCCCAACCCCAAAACTGTGATCCCAATGTAGAGCCCCTCCCCTGGTCTACTCTTTAAATTTCTGGTAGGGCAGGGAGGGTCTCCCTACCCCAGCCCCTGTATATCTTAATTCCTAGTTGCAGGTATTGCAGAGCTTTAAATTCTAGATTCTTTCGATTCCTCTCTTGTCACCCACCCCTGCTGAAGGGACAACCAATTCAATACAGTCTATGTAGGTGTGATTATACAGGACATCTTCATAGTGAACATATAGGGACAGTGATCATATGTCCCTCCTTCCTATCCCTACCCCCTTGTTGTGTTCTCTATCCTGTCTCTGTCCCTTTATTGAAGTGTGAGCATCCAGCATCCCTCCCCCAGACACTGCCCTCTCCTCCGTCACCCCACCTTTCATCCCCATGCCCCCTACTCTCTTGTGTGGCATGGTGCCCAGTTTAGAGTTTATGCCATTTCTTGCCTAAACCAGATTCAATGAGAGTAAATGAAAGTAAAGTCATAACAGTTATCCCTTGCCTCTTCCAAACAGGATGATTAACCTCATTTTGTCTCTCCCTTTCTCCTCTCATTCTAGTCCTCTCCCACCTCAGCATTTGCCTTTTAAAGTATCATCCCTTCATATTCAATTCATCCTATGACCTCTATATACCCATATATACACATGCTCAGATATGTATTCATATGCATATATAGCCTCCTATATAGACGTATGTGTAAGTACACATATTTATATCCATTTGTATTCCCTTCACCTATCCTCATACTAAGAAAAGTTTTATAAGCTAGTATTATCGTTTTTCTATATTGGCATGTAAATAATTCAAATTTGGTAAGTTCCTTATGATTTCTTTCCCATGTTTACCTTCTCATGCTTCTTGTGTTTGATTGTGAAATTTTCTGTTCAGTTCTGTTTTTTTTCAGTAAGAATGCTTGAAAGTCCTCCACCTCATTGAATGACCATATTTTCCCCTGGAATAATATGCTAAATTTTGTTGGGTAGGTAATTCTTGGTTTTAGTCCCAGCTCCTTTAATCTTCAAAATATCATATTCCAGGCCCTTTAATCCCTCAGTGTAGAAGCTGCCAGATCTTGGGTTATCCTGATAGTGCTTCCACAGTATTCAAATGGTTTTCTCTTGGCAGTCTGTGATATTTTCTCCTTTAACTGGGTATTCTGGAACCTGGCAATAACATGATATTTTCTCCTTTAACTGGGTATTCTGGAACCTGGCAATAACATTTCTAGGAGTTTTCTTTTGAGGATCTTTTTGAAGAGGTGATTGGTGGATTCTTTCAATTTCTATTTTGCTCTCTGACTCTAAAACATCGCGCAATTTTCTTTGAGGATTTCTTGAAGGATACTTTCCAAGTTCTTTTTCTGGTCATGGCTTTCAGGTAGAACAATAATTTTCAAATTGTCTCTCCTGGATCTATTTTCCAGGTCAGTGGTTTTTTCAAGGAGATAT
>CM053600.1:150967604-151006790 GCA_028646575.1 Pseudocheirus occidentalis | reverse complement strand
TTTGGTGTGGGAGTTCTGACTGTGTTGTCTTTCTCTCATTCCATGCTTTGATCCTTTTTTGTCCACAAAAAAGGATTCTAGAGTTTTATTGCTGTTCTTATTTTTTTCCTTTTCCTCATGTTGGCCTGTCAATTAATTGGTTGCTTTTTTTAGTTTTGTGAAACTCTGCCTCCAGGGGGGAAAGCTCTGTTCCAAATCACTGGAGTTTTCCCAGGTGCCACAGCTATTAGGGGGGGTTTTGCAGGCCCCCCCCCCCAGCTTTGGCCTGCTGAATGTGCTTGCCAGGACCACCACCCAAGTCCACAATCGAGATCCAGGCTGTTCCATGCAAGAGCACTGGGCCCTGATCAATTGACTCAGTCCCCCTGTGGGATTCGCAGACCAGGGGCTCTGAAGCAGTTCCTGCCCTTCCCCCACTGCTTCCTTGCCGTGGATGTAGATTGGCCAAACTGCTTTTCCTCCCCCAAATTTAGCTTGAAAACTTCACTATCTTTCACTGACCTCTAATCCTGGCTTAGTAGATGTGAAGATTGCCCGAGGTGCTTTAGATCTTCTCTGAAGTAGATTCACGCTGTGGCTTGGGAGGCTCTGCTCCTCTTGACTGGCCGCCCTAGAGCCTGGCTGCATGGCGGTTTCAGGCTGGGCTGGTCTCGGCTCCTGTCTGCAGGCCTGCAGGATGAGCCCCTCCTGCCAAGCTGCCTTTCTCTAATCCTTATTTTCACACCTTGGTAAATGTGGAGTTGCTGGAGGCTGTAGATCTTCTCTCTTGTAGACTGGCTGTGGCATGGCGCGGCTTGGCTCCCCCTAACTCCCCTGGGGCCCAGCCACATTTTGATTTCAGGTTGCCACAATGATCCCCTGCTGCCGAGCTGCCTTCTGTGAGAGATGTGTTCTCTGTATTTTTGTGGGTTTGAGAGTCCTAGAATTTGTCCAGAGTCATATTTTATGGGTGTTTAGGGTGGCTGTGTGGGAACTGCGGGACCTTGCTGCTTCTACACTGCAATCTTGACTCCACCCCTGGAAGTCCCAATTCTACTTTTTAAGTAATTTTCTTTTTCCAAGGTTTTGAATCATTTTTCATAATTCTCCTGCATTACTCTCATTTCTTTTCCTTTTTTTCTTCTACCTCTCTTATAGGATTTTTAAGCTCCTTTTTCATCTATTCTATGAGTTCTTTCTGGAGATTTGGGTCATAGGTGTTTTAACATTTGCTGTCCTCTCCTGAGTTTGTGTCTTTATCTTCCCTGTCACCAAAATAACTTTCTATGGTCAGTTTCTCTATTGTTGTTATTGTTTTTGGCCTTTTTCCTTTCTTTTAGATTTTATCTCTTTTCCCAAGGTGGAAGAAGCACTATCTCAGGCTTCTTGTGCCAGGGGCTACAGGGCCTATTGGTTTACTTGGTGCTGCATGGGTGTTGCCCTGAGGCCCACTCTGGACACTAACATTTAGGGCTGTGCTGAGGAGTGTGCTGAGGTATGGCTGGCACTGCTGGAGGCTATAGGGGTCTGCCACCTTATCTGGTGCTGTGCTGGCCTGCTGGAGTCTTAGTGCTGGTGTCTGAGGTATGTTGAGGCTGGTGTGGTGTTTCTGTGCTTCCCTGAGGATGCATTAAAGCACCTGGTGGTCTCACCTCTGGGAAGATTCTTTGTCCAAGAATAAGATGAAGGAAATGCTGGGGCTGTGCTGGCAGCTATCTGCTTAAGTACCTGTAGGGGAGACATCCACCTATCTGTAGGGGCCACACTGAAGTCCATAAAGGTCTAGCCCCTAGAAGTTGCTGTTTTTGTGAGACACCTTGCTTAAGTATGTGGGGGTTCATAAAGCTGGAGTCTGCCCAATCCTCTGACTATACACAGGGCAGGGAGTGGGGTGGGTGTGGGTCATGGTATTATTAGTGCTGGCTGCTTCCACAACACAGGGGCTCAGGATTTACCACTTGATTTGCTGAGGTGGGGTCCACTGCTGACTTGCTGTGATATTTTTCCTCCTGGATTGTGCTCCCCTTTTACCCAAGTGAGACAGACCTTTCTTTTAGATGCTTGAAGTTTCGGGAGCTCAAGGAGTGTTTCACCCCATCTTTTTGCTGGTTTTGCTATTCCAGATTTATTTGGGGGTGCTATTTTACAGTTGTGTGGAGGTGAATATAGGAGAGTTACAATAATCTATTGCTTAGTCTGCCATCTTAGTTCCTGGAACTCTTCAAATTTAAATGGCATTATTAACAAGAAAACTTTTTATGAAGTGTTATGAAGGTACTTTAAGAATAAATGCAATCTTTTTTTTTAAATCAGCACCCTCACAATTTAATGTTAAATTAATATTTTAAAAAAGTTTAATCTTGTTATATTGCCATTAGAAATGTGAAAATCTGGGTGGTTCTTAATTTAAATACAATATGAGAGTAGCTATTTGGGAGACAATGTATATGTCTGTATGTACGTATATGTGTGTGTGTGTGTCACTGAAATACATTAACAAACCATTTTAATAGTTTCTAAAAGCTATTATTTCATTTCAGATGATATGGTCATATATGAACATAAATGGCTTTGCTTTAATGTCATCGTTTACTATTTATACACTCCATAGATTTGCTTTGTCAATTATAGTGAACTTAAATATGACCTTTTTTGTTAATATTAGTTTAAGACACAAAATAAATGTTATTTGCAAAAATAATAATTTATTTCACATCATATTTCAATGTCACATTTAAAAAATCTTTTTGAATAATGATGTAAGGTAAGAGAGCATATGTTTTATAAATGAAGAAAATAAGTTAAGGGGAAAGGAAAAGATTACAAATCATGCAATCAGGTCCAACTCTTCCACTCAATTTTCCTCTGCACATCTTATACCTTTCTATTTTTGAGTCTTTAATATTATAATTCTCCCTACCTGACATTCATTCTGTATATCTAAATAAGAAATGGCATATGACTTTAACATGTTTATAATCTAGTGATGATGTATATACTAAGAGCTAAAATAGACACTAGAATATATTTATACAAAAATTATTTACGAAGGTTTATGTAGTCAAATTATCATGAACAAGATTAGCCATGTATGTGCTTTCAACAATGTCTTCCCCTCCCCCACTCCCACCCCTAAAATCAGAAATGGGACTAAATTTAGTCAAGATAACCACATCAAACAGAGACAGCGTTACATAACATAAAGCTTTCTGACATAACAGAGGATAAATTTAACTAAAATCCCCAGTCACTCTAACCATAAAATGGGCACAAACAGCACAAACAACAACTCATCAAACTTTCGTTTCAGTCTTCACCTACAGTAGCTTTAATCTTTCTCCTGCTCAACAGTTATTTAGTCAATCAACATTGATCCTGCCTAGCCATGTGATGGAAAGAGTCAGTAATGGGAGGCAGAGGTGAAGACCCAGTATTTCAAATCTGGATTGAGAGATACAGGTTTCTGGTCTGAAGGAAATAGGATCTGTGGTTCATCTTCTCCTACGAGTATTTACAGATTAGGGACAAAGATATAACCACTCTATCCCCAAATACGCACCTGTACCTCCCACATACAACTAGACCTGCAAGCAGGATATATTTACATCTGACCTCAGATACTTCCTTAATATGTGACCCCAAGTAAGTTACTTAACCTTTATCTGCTTTACTTTCCTCATCTATAAAATGAGAATGGTAATAGCATTTGTCTCCCAGAGCTGTTAAGATAACAAAATAATATAATATTATTAAAGTCCTTTTCAATTTTTAAATGCTACATAAATGCCAGCTATTTCTATTTTTTATTATTAACCTGGGGAAAGTGAGCAAGAAAAAATAAAACATTGAAATTATACATTTTTCCACTTCTTGCTATTCATCATATGCACCACTCTATCACACATATCTGTGCCTTCCCCAGGCCTGGAAGGTGTTCTCATATCAATTCTGCCTCTTAGGCTTTGTTTCTTACTACATTTGTTCATTCAAGCAACATAAAGAAACATAAACACTCTCCCCTCCCCCCAGGTAATGGTACCCTTCCCCACAAAGTTACTGTATATTTATTTATTATATATTTATGTGTGTATCACCTGCTCTGATAGAATTTAAGTTTTGTAAGCAGGAAATCTTTCTCTTTTTTCTTTATATCCCTAGAGCCTCATATAATTCCCAGTGTATGGTAGAAGATTAATAATTTTGTTGTTGTTGACTGAGTAGACAAACAGTAAGAAGAGCAACTTAATACAAAACACCCGGAAGAAAAGAAAAAGGCTGAAACACAAACTAGAAGAGAAAATGGTCAATAAACTTAACAGAGAGGGTTAAAAATAAAGAAAATAACAATCAAGCATTTTAGAAAAAGACTACAACACAATAAATCAGCATTATATTTAAAAATAAATTGAACTAAATTCCTGCAATAAAAAAAAGAAAAAGGCAATAAAATCTGTGGATTCCCTATACATAAAAGAAGAGTAGCAAGAAACTCTGGAATTATTCAAAGGCAATATAACGTTATAGTTGAATATCAGGATGGAAATTGAGTCAAAGTTCAGAACTCTCAGAAAAGAAATACATAAGGGCAGAAAAGTAGAACATAGAACACTAAGAAGACTGAAGCATATTTTGTTTCTTTCTTCATTCTTTTTCTATGAGGGGAAGGCATAAATAATATGGGAATTTATTTTGCTTGATAATATACATTTGTAATAGGAGAATAAGACTCTAATATAAATTGTTTATACTTTTAAAACTAACAATAATTTTTATGAGATGATAAGGACTCTAAAAAATTATAAAGGCATATTCGAAGTTCAAAATCAGAGAAGTAGAAGAAAGTTTGACAAAAGAAAATCAAAAGATAACTTGGGGAAAAAAACGAAGTATTCTATATAAGTCCAAATAACTGAAACTGAAAACTGGGGTTGCAGAGATAATTTAAGAATCATAGGTATCCCAGAAATACATGATGAAGTGAAACAAAAAAAAAAAAAACAACCTCAAATATATTGCTGAAGGGGAGAGGAGAGTCTAACTGTCCAGAAGTTTTGAAATCAAATAGAAAGGTAGTGCCTGATATAATCTGAGATTTTTTGTTAACAGAGAAAGAAAAACGGTTGGAATTCAAGATATATATTTGTTAAATCTAAGAATTCTGAGGTCAAATAAAAATTATTTACATATATGTTTTATCCACCCTATAATATTTTAAGCTCCTCAGGGGCATATGTTGTATGTCTTTTTCATCTTTAGATCATTTTCATTACACATAACAAGCACTTAACAGACATTTGTTGAGACAAATGCTCTTTAGTATCATTTGATTTCACAGCTAGATTACGTTTTGGAGATCATCTAGTCTCTGACCAACGCCTACTCTCTTCCATTTTTTAGATGAGGAAAATGAAGCCCAGAAAAGAGGTATAGACCTGTGCAAAACTGTGCAGTGGATTACTTTAAAACTTAGGACTAGAATCTAAGATCATGATTCTCCAAAAAATTCCATGAAGGAAACAGGGTGGGCATTGTCTTTCTTTACTGACAAGAAAAGTGAATGTCAAGGAGGTTAAGTTACTTGCCTCAAGGTGATAAAATGAGTAGAATTCTAATTTTTACCTTGTATTCTTCATAGGTACATTTTTATATGTACTTAATCTCTAAGACAGTTCTAAGTTCCTTGAGGAAAAAGATGAAACCATGTACTTTTTTGTATGTTCCTATTTTAGGATGAATTTCTACTAATTCTGTGATGAATGAACTGGGTTAATTCTCTTCCTCAAAAGGCATTGGAATCTTCCTTGGGACATAAAAGGACTGAAGGATCTGGCTGTTTGCCATTACTTTCAGATCTCTTCAGTAAAAAAGTGTCTCCTCACTAATGCCTGGCCGGCAGACAATAATGGGCAACTGAGAGGAATGAGGTCTACACTAAGATGAATTAATGCAAATGTCATCATTAAATGACTATATTGAATATCTTTCCCCTGATATAGTTAACTGAACTCCCTTCAGTTAACTCTTGAATAACATATTGGTGCCTCATTTCACTCTAATATTAGAGCTAAGCACACAGGAATCCAGTCTGAGTTAAGCATAACTTATCAGCAGTTATCACAACACTTTATTCTTATTGCCAAATCACTATATGGATAAAGACTCAAACTCTATGTTTATGTCAGATTTTTCAGCTAAAAACTGAGGGTTGGAATAGATCATCTCTGAGGTTTCTTCTGTCTTTATGCATCTGTGAATTAATCTGTTACAAATTCCATAAATCTGTTCAGTAAACCAAAGATTTTATAGATGACACTGATTTACATTCAAATGTTCAAATCTCCAAAATGTAATAATAGCTAAATACACAACATGCTTCCAAGATACTAAGGATTTTAAGGAATAGTTTTAAAACTCCAGTAATAGTAAAAACAAGATAAATAATTAAGGATTTTAATCATTGTAATTTCATTACTATGCCATTCAATGGGCAATTTTGCAACAAGGTGAGATATGACTCACTTCTCTATATTAAAAGTTCTCAATTAACACATCATCTGGAACAACAATGAGCTGGTGTCATTTCTTATAAAATCTGTGGAGAAGTTAACATTTAAATGTCCATATTTTGTTAATCTCTTGTATTATTCACATAGAAATTTTGGAGGTAAATATCTGGTGAGTTGTTTTTGCAACGTGTAACAAAAGTGTTGTGTGTTTATCTATGTGTGGATATATGCATAGGAGAGAAAGGTGTGGAGGATCAAGAAGCAGTCTTGGACTTAGGACTGTCAGTGTTCAAGTCCTACATCCGACACAGATCCTGCCTATGTGACCATGGAGGCAAATCATCTAATGAATCTGTGCTCACCAGGCAAATGAACTCCTGCTCTATAGTCACACAGGAAGTTTCCACACTGCTAATTCCATACAATCATGAAATAATTTTGGAGAATTCATTCATGTTTTATATTTCTATGTCATGTATAATACATATATAGGCACACATGTATATCCATAAACATTCACATACATATGTACACTTGTATATGTATATACACATGTGTATATATAATTTGGACCATATTTTTGGCCTTAACATCACTGTTGCTCTGTTTCTTCATCTGTAAAATAAGTGAGTTGCCTCCAATGATCCTGTCACTTGAGATCTCATTAGTCTTCCAAGACCTGTCCAGGGTCATGCACCTATTACGTGTTAGATAGAGACAGGACTAGAACCAAGTCTTCTTTATTCTGAGGACAGACAGTCCTTTAGCCATTATCATATACTGTCCCTCACATATGCAAACACAAACATACACGTGTGTATACACATTTTGTGTAGTCATTTTCTGACTTTTTATGACCCCTTTTGGGGTTTTCTTAGCAAAGATATTGGAGTAGTTTACTATTTCCTTCTCCAGTTCATTTTATACATGAGGAAACTGAGGCAAACAGGGTTAAGTGACTTGCCCAGGGTCACACCGTTATTAAGTGTCTGAGGTCATCTTTAAACTCAGGTCTTTTTAACTCCAGGCCAAGTACTCTATCCACTGTGCCACCTAGCTGTCCCATAAATATATACTTTAAAAGGGTAATATTATAATACTATGGCATCAACAACAATAATAATTATAGAGCTTTATAGAGCACCTCAAATACTTTTGTAACCGTAACCCTGTGACTTAGGAACTATAATAGCACGTTTGCACTAACTTTTAAAATAATATTATAAATAACACATCTTTTGGTTTAGCATATACTAGTATCATATACAACTGATTAACATGGAAGTCTATTGAAATTGCAAAAAACTCTGGAATGACTCTTTTAATATTCTTTTAGCAATCTCCTATTGCTAATAATAAAATGATGAGAAGAATTAATCAAAATTCTCCTCCTGTTCTCTAGTGTAGCATGGAGAGGACTGTGGATTCTTGAAGCTTAGACCAGTGACTTTTTGACCAAGTTAGAAAGTTACTAACTCGGGGTCCAGTGGTAGGCTACATGCTCCACAAAGAAGGCACTCCATCTCTTGCTTCTGGGCGTTTTACCTCTTTATCTTAACCTGCTACCTTCCCTGGCTTATTTTAAGTCTTATCTAAAATCCTCTCTCCTATGGGAAGCCTTTCCTAACTCCTCTTAATTCTAGTGTCTTCCTCCATTTAATTATTCCCTATTTATCCCATATATAGCTTATTTCTACTATTTGTTTGCTTGTTGTCTCCCCATTTAGAGTATGAGCACCCTGAGAGTGGGAAATGTCATTTGTCTCTGCAAGTCCAGCACTTAGCTGGACAGACAGTAGGTATCTAATAAATGTTTAATGACTGAATGACTGACAAGGCTCTTGACTTGTCTAAATTAGGAGGAGCTCATCAACAGATGGGCCACAGGGTGATTTTGTTTGTTTGTTTGTTTTGTCTACAATGATGCTCAAAGTGTTGACTTTTGAGCAAAGTCTCTTAAGACTCTACGTAAAGACCTTCCAAGCCTCCTAAATTACATCAGTCACAATCTATATCACTAGAGGAATTACCCATGATGATGTTATTAAAGGTCTTTGGAGGAATTAATTAAAATGATAATAAACCACACCAAGACATAAACATACTGATTTTCCTTGTACTCTGATGGCAGGATTTTTCTGGAGCATTTTTGTTAATAGAAGGGGAAAGGATCATGGAATGCCACCATCACCAAAGATTCAAAACTGTGAAAGACCCAAAGAGCAAAGAGTTGTAGGATGGGTATAGTCTCAGATGCATATTAAACTTTATGGACTATCAGTGGTTATTTGCTCCAACAAGAAGTGGCATAAAATATTTCATTCCAGTGATTTATGAAGTGGTTTGCTCATGTAGTGGATTCCTACAGAATGGTACAAGAACAGCACACAGTCCCCCATGGAGGATATATGAAGGACAGAGGCATAACTCACATGGGAAGAAGTGTGGTAGTTGGGTCTTGAGGTGAGGATAACCACAATGATGTGATCAGAGTTTCACCCAATCACCAGAAGACTGAAATATTGTTTCATCTACAATATTATTATATTTTATATTTTCTTCCTCATATTTTATTCACTAGCATAATCTTGGCATAAAGAGCATAGTATCATAATGGATAAAAGACCAAACTCAGAATCAGGGAAATGTTGGTTCAACTCTGACTTCTGAAATTAAAAAAAAAAGATGTCTTACCATGGGCAAATAGTCTGTAATGCTTCAAGCAAAACTACAGGAGTAGGGATTGGCCATCTTGAGGGAGGGGGGATAAGGGAGTGTATTTTCTTGTGGGAAGCTCCCTACATTCATAAAATCACATTTCTCATGGGGGTGGAGTGGCCTGGAATAATTTTTGTTTAATGTAATTGTTTCTGAGATTTGTCAATTTTTACTTCACTGAGACACATTTTCATAAAATTTGATGTATAAACCAAACTAAAATGTTCTGAATTCTAAAGTGCAAAATCCCATTTCTATCTTGCTCTTCAATTCCTCTCTGGGGCATTTGTACTCTTACCTAATCCCTGCTCTGAAGATGGTAAAGTTGCAGCTTTATTACTTTGCTGCTGAAATAATTGAATTCACAGAGTAGTTTTGAGAACGATAGTGTTTCATGAAGTTAATTTGATTCTTATTCAATCTTATTCCAATAAAATGGTTCAGACAAATGAAGTAAATCATGGTCAGCACAATGACCATAAGGTAGCCTCTTACTTTCATTGGAGAAATTACTCTTTTAAAACCATTCTATGCTTCAGTTACCTTTAGCTGTTGCTTTAAAAATGGCATAACAGTCTGAACAATTTGCAAATTGTATTAGCTCTAGTTCTCCTCTCATTGTGCTATTGTAGGAGGTTCATTTACGCAAGCATCTGTCCAGTGTATTAGTTGCTGACTTCAATCTACTCAATATAGATCTTCCTATAGAAGTCTTTATTACATTGCAAACACTGACCTGGTTTAGCTTTATCCGCCCCCCCCCAATTTTAAATTAGAAAGAATAAACCATTTTGAAAGTGGCACAATATGGTTAAAATGCAATAAAAACAAAAACCTAAATACTAAAGTAGGGGAAATGGATTTGGGTATGTTTGAAGCTGATTTTCTTCAGAATATTTTAGTTCTTTGTCCTAATTAAATGGATGGGGTTCCTTAAATATTTGCTACACTATATCAATAGTTTTGTGAAATGTGAAATATTATTGATTATGGATTCACCATCCTTCTAAAAACATAAATAAATATACCAAAGGACTCTGATTTGCAACAAGAAGTTGTAAGAATGAGGATAAAATCTACTTAACATTCGGTATCAGACAATATGATTGGTTATTACATTAATTCACTTAATCATTAAAGAATCTCCTATATATGCCCACTTTATCATGTACTTTTGTGTATAATTACATTTTATTTCATTCCTGTAATTGATATTTTTCTAATTTCCTGTTCTTATGAACTTGCTTACATATTTGAACATATATTTATCACTGAAAAATTAAAATAAAATATATACTTTAAAAGAGAAAATGAAAAGAAGGTTTAAAACCATGTTGAATTATGTAACAAACCCAGAGAAACTTTTTTTCTGGCAAAGTCTAAATCATTAAGAATAGAAACACAACCACATAAATGATAACCAAAAAGCTTGTTTGGCTTGACAGAGAATGAACTGTACCCAAAGACTAGGTATTTTGTCATTTCACTTATCCACAATATTTTAGAGAAACAGAAACTATTCTTAGGAATAGACAAAACAGATGGAACAAAAAAGCTGCAGAAAAGCTACATTTTCCTCTTGGAGAGTCACTCATAATTCTTATTTACAAGCCTAGAACTGATTCATATCTGCAAATTAGAAGAAAGGACGTCCCTTTAAGACAAAACACAAAAGCATCATTTCCTATTTATCAAATTACACCATTACATTTAATAATGAACAGAAAAGCAATCACAGCAACATTCAAGAGTGGGAAATGTGTGGGCTCAAGGCCAAATATGGCCTTCTGGGTCTTTGGGTGTGGCCTTTTGATTGAGTTCAAGTTTTACAGAACAAATCCTTTTATTAAGAGAATTTATTCTGTAAAGTTTGGATTCAAAGGACCACACCTGAGGAACTAGAGTACCACGTGGAGCTTTGAGGCTGTAGGTTCTCCATCTCTAATAGATGCTTCCTTTAATTTCTAATTATCAGTGATAAAGACTTCATGTAGTTTGGCTCTGGCATTAGAAAAAGATATCTGAAGAAAACTTCATTAGATATTTTCTTTAGACATCATGAGAGAATTTTGGGTTCTCTTCATAAGGGATCTCTTCATAAGAAAATCTATTCTAGAGAGATCCCTTGTCATAACCTTTTTTCAAGGTTGGACCACAAAGTTTTGTCAAGCTATTTGCTTGGAATGGTTTCCAGGATGCAACTTAAAGAAGGAATATCAAAATCTCCTGAATACATAATATTATGAATAATGTGAATAAGGAATAAAGTATTTAATGAGTTGTGCTAGGCACTGGGTACACAAAGAACAAATCTAGCAGCCCTGCACTCAAGGAATTCACCTTCTACAATGAAGGATACAAGACACACTCAAATAATAAATATTATATGCATATACGCATGTGTGTGTACTTCATATGTATATATGAAATCAACACAAAATAATTGGGAAGGGAGTATTAACAGCTTGGAGAAACAGGAAAAATCCTCATCTGAGATGTGACTCTTGAATTGTTTCTTGAATTAAGCTAGGATTTCCAAGAAATTGGTTACATGGGCAGAAAAATCACTTTGGCAGTAAAGTGAGGGAAAGGCTTAAAGCAGGGAATATCCGTTTAGAAGACCACCCCAGCAGTCCAGAGGAGAGGTGATAAAGGCTGGAGTTATGGCTCTGGTTCAGTAAATGGAAGGTAAGTTACATAAACTGCAGATGCTGTGATGGTATAACTGTCACAATCTGACAATAAATTAGATCTGTGGGAGAAGTAAGAGTAAAGAGTTAAGGGTATCCCAAGTTGTAAGCTTGGATGACTGGGGAGATGGCGGAGCCTTCAACAGAATCACAAACTTCTGATGAGGGGGAGGATTGTGGAGAAAGAAAATGATATCAGTTTTGTTGTTGTTGCTGTTTTTAGTTTCAAAATTCACTTTTATAAGATTCTGATTTCCAAATTTTTTTTCTCTCTCCCTCCCTCACTCCCCTCCCTACTCCCCAAGATGGCAAAAAATATAATTTAGGCTATACATGTACAACTTTATTGGACCTATTTCCACATTAGCTATGTTGTCAATGAAGAATCAGAACAAAAGATAAAAATCACAAGAAATGTTTTTTTAAAAAGAAGGGAAAATAGTATGGATCTATATCCAGACTCCGTACTTCTTTCTCTGAATATAGTTAGTTTTTTCCATCATGAGTCTTTTGGAATTCTCTTAGATCATTGTATTACTGATAAGAACTAAGTCCAGGGGTAGGGAACCTGAAATGACCATGGGGCATGCAAATTCATTGAAAATGTTATGCTTTTTGATTGTATTCTATGGACATAAATATACTGCAGTAATATGTGCATGTGGTATGTCCTCCATGTAATTCAGAATGTTAGTCACTGAAGAAACCTGTCATGTGAGCTCTACAGCAAGAATCTGCAACTATGTTTCAGGAGTCAAATCTGGAATGCTACTTGTTTTTGTATGGTCCATAAGCTAAGAGGTTTTTTTTCTGCCAAAGCGTATTTATACACCTAATATATGTGGGGTAGCACGGTAGGCACATTATGTTTAATAGATACCAAGGAACAAATGATAATCAAACATTATTAAAATATACATAGTGTACAATTGACTTAATTGATATGTTATAACTTCTATGAGTAGAAAGTATTAAGTATTACCAAAGAGGAAAATAACAGTTATTACAAGGAGACATTTTCTATTCAATTTACTGTCAGCTATTAAATCCAGCCATTAAGTGGATTTTGCATCAAGTTAGTAATATAAAATATGTGCTCTTCACACATGACTGATCTGTGTCCATCAATGGCTTATATAAATCCCTACTCGTAAAATGCAATCAGTTTGTAATACTATTGTATATACAATATGCATGTGCAATCAAGGAAGCCTCCATTTCTGACTGACAGCACCATCAGGGCTTTCCAAAAAAGGTCATCTCAACAGATGAGAGATCTGTCACCCTAGGGGATTCACTGTTAATTTTACACACATGAAAATATGGTAGATTCTCATTTGAACTTGAGAAATTTAAGACTTCCATATTCACTTTAATTTTATAAAATAAAAGAATAATCTGTTGCTTAAGAAAATTATTCAGCTATTCATAAGACCCCCTGCATAAACCGAGCTGTCAAACACCAAATGTGATTGCTGCCCTCTAGGATTCTAGAGGGCAAAGATAACTTCAAAGTACATGAGTTCAACACCAAATTTATGAATGCTCCGCACATCAACACTCATTTCCCACTCTATATGACCTGCCATTCAAAGTGAACATAAACCCAACTACTTAATTCAAACAGTAAAGAACAGTATTGCACTAGGGATGTGATAGTTATGGTTGAGAAGGTGTTTTCATTATCCTACCTGATTTCAAACATTTAAAATTTTCCAAACAAATTAACTTTTTTTCCCAGATAGTTCTAATGAATATCTGTGAACATTATTAAAATTATTGATTGATAATAAGCTAAATATGCATGGGAAATGGAAAGGCTTGCACTGCTCTTAGCTAATATCCAGGTATCTGTTGGCAGGTATAATTCAACTTGTATATTGATTTAACACATATGACAATAATAATATATTTTATTTATATGGCTTCATAGATGCCAAGTACTTCACATATATTGTCTCCCCTGATCCTCCAACAACCCTGAAAGCTAGGATAAAAAATAGACTCTTCTGTTTGTTTGTCATTATTGTACTTCACACGCTGTCTCTAGTCTACCTATGCAGTCTTCATGTATATTGCCTCCCCCACCCCCCTGTATCATACACTCTATGTTCCAGTTCAAATGGTTGATTTGTTCTTCTTCACACATGAAATTCCATTTCCTATGTCATTTCCTTAGTGCAAACTGGCTGCCAAGTCCAGACATCACTCTCTCCTTGCCTCTGCTTCTTAGAATCACTAGCTCCTTTCAAGGGAATTTGGAAGATCTCCAGCTTCCTTTTTCAGTGTTCCATAGTTTCATGTTGACTTCTATCATATTCACAAATAATTTAGTTTGCTATTGTATACCTTTTTATTGTCTAATCATCACAAGTAAAGCATTCAGGGATATGTTTGTCTTCCAATGCCATTTGCATGCTTTCTTGAGAAAATTTAGTTTTGATTTCACAGCCTTAGTCATGAAATCAGCATGGTTAGGCATTTCTCCTACCACTAGACTATGACCAATAAGTGTATAAAATGTTCAGATAAGTAAGCAAATCTCTGGATGCAGAAGTGTGGCAGTTATAGTTTCTAAATAAAAAGTGGATCTCATAATATCAGACCATCAAAGGGACCTTAGAAGTAATTTATTCCAATCTAATCATTTCATAAATAATGACTCAGGTTCAATTAGGCGAAGTGACTTACTCACTACAATGGTAAATGGCCCACTTACTGTCAAGGTACCATCATCTTCCCGATAATCCTGGTTGGCAACTTAACTCCTCATTCAGGACTCACCCACATATTCATTCTGTTGCCAAATCTTGTGTCACAACATCTCTTGAATAAGTCCCCCTATCTCCACTTACACAGTCATCACTCTCATTCATGACCTCATTATCTCTTGCCTGTACTATTGTAGTTGTCTTCTAATTGTTATCCCTGTATCTTGTCTCTCTTCACTTGTAACTGTCCTTCACTTGGCTGCCAAAATTATTTTCTTCAAGTCAAGATTTGAACAATAGAACAATCACTGTCTAAACTCCCCTTCCCCTTCCCTTTCCCACTATTCATTAAACTGCTAAAGCCCCAATTACCTCCAGGACCAAATACAAATTTCCATTTCACATTTAAAACTTCACAATCTAGTTTTTACCTACCTTTCCAGTCTTACTCTACTCCAAATAGTATACAATCCAGTTATACTTGTCAAAGAATTGTCCCTTATACAGTACACTCTTCTGTTTCCGTCTCTGTACTCTCCTCTACAATTACAGTACTCTCTCTCCTCATTCCTACCTCTTAGTTGCTCTGACTTCTTTCAAGATTGAGCTCAAATACCATTTATCCCACTTTTAGCTGGAGGCTTTTCCCGGTCCTCCATCTACTTGTGGCTTCCCTCCTAAGACTCCCTCTCTCTCTCTCTCTCTCTCTCTCTTTCTCTCTCTCCCCACACTCCCTCCCTTTCTCCTTCCTTTTCTCCTTTTCCCTCTCTCTCATCATAGACCCTATACTTATACATATATGTAGATATATACATGTGCAAACATGAAAGATAGAAAAAAATAAATGGGAGGAGGATGAGGAGAGAAAGGAAGAAGAGGAGAAAAGGGGAAGAGGAGAAAACAATGACAAAACATGGACCATATATTAAAATAAAGAAATTATGGGCTCTTGTTGAATAAAATGGTTTTAACAAGATAACAGAGAAAAATACATACACAGTATGCCATGCATTTATATATAGTTATTGCATACATATATATGCACATATTTTTTTCAGGAGTCTAGTGCTTCTTAAACTGTGGGTCATGACCCCATATGGGGGTAATATTAAATGAAATTAAAATCATATTAAATATGATTTAAACTAAAAATGGTTGAAGATAGGGATATATTCAGATATATCTACCCAGCTGTATATCATAAATGGTAGCAACTACAAAAGGGGAACGAGTAGCAAAAGAGATGCCTTGTTATTTATAGGAAATAAAGTCTAAGATAGGAACTAGCAACAAAATCCATGACCAGAGATATTATATATAAATTATCGGTAACAAGCATGGTAAATTAATGAATCCAGCACAAGAAGGAAAATTTGAACTCACTGTTATTACTGAGACTTTGTGGGGTGCAATTCAGGACTGGAATTGGTTCTGGATGCATATGCCTTATGCAAAAAGGAACAAAATAGATGATTAATGAGAGAGAAACAGAGTAGCACTGCAAATCAAGAAATCACATGGTAGTTAGGAAATCCAAGAACCAGAAGAAATTTCTTCTCTGCAGAATGGAGAGCCTTTAATTGAAAATAAGCAGTTGAAAGACAGAATCCTGTCATGGGAATATACTGCAGACTACTTGGATAGGAGAAAATAGATGAGTTCACAAAAGAATGCAAAAGCTTGACACAATGGTATATTACATTAGTAGTAGAAGACTTAAATGGACATCTACTAACACTGTGCCTGGCATAAAATAAATGCTTAATTAATTCTTCTTTTCCTTTCATGTGTGCTTTCATTCATCTGAAATTGTTCTCTCTTTCCATTTCTTTCTTTCTATCTGTCTAGCTAGCTAGCTAGCTAGCTAGCTAGTTAGCTATCTATCTTTCATACACACACACACACACACACACACAATATTATGGAACTAAAATTCCATACAAGTCAGCTCAAGAAGCATGGGAAATTCTTGAGAATCTAGAGATGAGAACAAAAGCAATTTTAATGAGAAAAATATACTGATTTAGGTTCAATATAAGTTTTTTAAAATGCCCCAAGTCCTAGAGTTATACAAATTAGAATGGATTGCTTTAGGATACAGTGGGTTTCCTCTCTAAAGGTCGTCATACAAAAACTCTCTAGTCATTTGGGGACATTCTCATTCAAGAATGATTTGACTAGGTTGTCCTTCCAGCGGGGTGAAAGGGAGGAACCGAAAGAATCTAGAATTTAAAGCTCTGCAATACCTGCAACTAGGAATCAAGATGTACAGGGGCTGGGGTAGGGAGACCCTCCCTGCCCTACCAGAAAGTTAGAGAGGAGACCAGGGGAGGGACTCTACAGTGGGATCACTGTTTTGGGTTTGTCGTAGGGGAAAGATGGGGAGAAAATCTGTAATTCAAAAATTTCATGAAAAGAATGATGTAAACAAGAAAACAAATAAAATTTATTACAAAAAAAGAATGACTTGGCTAAATGTCCTCTTGGATTCCATTCAGTTCTGTGATGCTGTGACACCATGATGCTGTGAATCTGTAACTAACTCTCACAGATACTTAGATATCCTGGCTCCCTGATGTTATTGCTAGAGTAGTCATTCTCACAAATGGCAGGTGATCCTTTGCTTTAATTCTGAGTTAGAAGATGGAATGAACTTTTTACATAGGCAATGATAAGATGCAGTCAAATAGTACAATTTACATATACTTAATATACTTTAGAGAGTATGGTCATTTTTGCTTTTGTTTCATTGGAAGAACGAAAAAAAAAACAAAAATAAAAACTCTGTTCTGACAACTGAGTTGCAAATGTGTCTCTAAACCCTAACCCAAGTGTAATTTAGGTACTCTAACTAAAACTATAATAAGGAATGCAAATGAACCAAACTGTGAACAATGCATTATATGGAAAATTATGCAAAGAAAGAAGAAAAGGAAACCACTTTTTTTTCTAAAAGAAGAGGGATGTTATCTTGAATTATATTTTTAAAGCATCTTGAGAAGGTGCAAAGGTAATTTAGTAGCTACTGACTTCAATACAATGCCCTGGAGACACTTTGTATGGAAGAGCCATTGTTTAAGGACTATGTGATTCGTGTTCATATTCTAACTAAAGTTGATTAAAGAAAGTAAGCTATTTGAGCAGAGTATGTGGGGGGGACCCCTCCCCCCACACACATACATGCATGATAAAAGATAAATACTCCAGCAGGTAAAGAGAAAGAAAATCATTTGACAACTTGAGGTTTTATGCAGACCTTCACTTTTCTAAACTCTTAAAATGAGAGAGAGAAAAAAAAAAGAAAAAGAAAATGCCACTTTCAAAAGACTGCTGCAGGCCACAGGAGCTTGAATCCAAATGAGAAGCATTGATATGTATGTCAGCATCCATTGCAGCAGCCCTTTCTTTGATACAAAATGACTGACTTATCTAATTTCCAACTAGAATCCATTAACAGTTAACAACAGTTTAAGATTCCAGTTCATATTTCTATTCACATAGTAAAAGTCATGAATAAGAGTGCCTGCTGATGTCACCCACCTCCTGATGCATATGCAGGGGAAAAAATTTCTAGTTACTTTTGATCCCCTATCATGTGTTTTTGTGTAACTATGCATCAGCTGAATATGCAATGTATTTTATAAAAGGCTGGTGTGCTGTTATCTCTATTGCAATAGTGCAGAGTAATGTTATACAGACATAAACCATGCTTCCAAATGAACAGTTAGCCTGGTAGAGTGGAAAGGACTCTGAGTTTAGTATTAAAAAAATCTGACTTCAAGACCTCGCTCTGACTAGGAGAACTGATCCTTGTCAATCTCAGTTTCTTTGCCTTTGAATTCCATATAATAATGTTTACGCATTCTATTGAGAGAAACACACTTTTAAAGTGCTATATAAATTCAATTTATTAGTAATAAATATAATTTTTAAATAAATGAAATAGATCTCAACATACATGGACTATCTTGTGTACACATGTTTTATAATTGGTAGAACTGACATCTGTTCCAGGAGTGCATGAAGACACATGAAGTCATAATTAATTCTCTCCTTCCCTAGATATATTTTGTCTCTATGTACTCTGGGATATAATAGCAAAGCCTCTGGTTGCAGGAAGGTAACTTGAGGCAATGTTCCACTGATGATTCCCCCAACCAAATAAACCAACTGAAATTTCAGTTTTTGACTCAGTTCCTAAGTAAATTATCCCCAAATTAAGTCTACTTTCGATGTCTCCTCCCCCTATGGGGTAAGTTTTCTCCATGAGTGCTTGGGTGGCTATTAGCTAGCTTTTAAATCAACAGCAACAGTAACAACCCTCTCAAATCCCAACACCATCCATGTAAGGAGGGGGACAACAGCAAAACAATGGCATAACAGGAAGGGGGATATGGAGTAGGGAATCTATGTGCCCTAAAAGTGCAATGGCATCTGTGAAACCCTGACAAGAACCCTACAACTCCACTTGATACTGGCTAATAAAATAGAAGCGTATATAAGTGGAATAGTTTAGGTGCACAAGACACAGTAGTCAATGATTATAACAATCTACTGTTTGATAAACCCAAAGACCCCAGTTTCTGTCATAAGAATATACTATTCGAGAAAAACTTCTAAGAAAACTGGAAAAAAAGTATGGCAGGAACTGGGCATAGACCAATGCCTGACACTAAATGCCAGAATAAAGATCAAATGAATACATGATCTAAGTTTAAAGATTAATACTACAAACAAATTAGGGGGGGCAAGGAATAGTTTACCTGTCAGAATTATGGAGAATGGAGGAATTTATGATCAAAAAAGAAATACAAAACGTTATGAAATACAAAATGGATAATATTGATTACATTAAATTGAAAGGGTTTTGCACAGATAAAGCCAATGCAATCAAGATTAGGAGGGAAGCAGAAAACTGGGAAGGAATTATTACAGCCAGTGTCCCTGAAGAAGCTCTCATTTCTAAAATATATAAAGAACTGAGTCAAATTTACGAGAATACAAGTCATTCTCCAATTGATCAATGATCAAACAATATGAATGGATAGTTTTCAGAGGAAGAAATTAAAGTTATCTATAGTCATATGAAAAAATGCTATAAATGACTATTGATTAGAGAGATAATCAAAACAAGTCTGAGGTACCACATCACACAAATTAGATTGGCTAACATGGCAAAACAGGAAAATGATAAATGTTGGAGAAGATATGGGAATGTTGGAACAGTAATTCATTGCTGATGAAGCTATGAACTGATCCAAACATTCTGGAGAGCAATCTGGAACTATGCCTAAAGGGCTAAAAAATGGACATACCCTTTGACCCAGCAATACCACTTCTAGGGCTGTACCCCAAAGAGATCATAAAAATGGAAAAAGGACCCATATGTACAAAAATGGTTATAGCAGTTCTTTCTGTGGTAGTCAAGAATCAGAAATTGAGGGGATGGCCATCAATTGGAGAATGGCTAAAGAAGTTGTGGTATATGAATGTAATCAAATACTATTGTGCTATAAGAAATGATGAGCAGACGGACTTCAGAGAAATCTAGACTTATATGAATTGATGCTGAGTGAGGGAAACAGAACCAGGAGAACATGTACATAGAAACAGCCACATTGTACAATGACTGATTTTGATAGACTTAGCCCTTCTCAGCAATGCAAGGATCTAAAACAATTCTCAAGGACACATGATGGAAATTGCCAGGCTCATCCAGAGAAAGAACTGTGGAGCTGGGATGTGGAACAAAGCATGCTATTTTCTTTATGGTTTTGTTTTGTTTTATTGTTGTTTTTCTTTCTCATGGTTATCTCCTATTCATTATAATTCTTCTATGCAACAAGACTAATGTGAAAATGTGTTTAACAGAAATGTATATGTAGAGCCCACATCAGATTGCAAGCTGTCTTGGGGATGGATGGGGGAGGGAGAGGGAGGAAATTTACAACTTATGCAATTAATATTGAAAATTTAAAATAAATAATTTACATGAGCTAATGGAAAAAATAACCCTGAAATTCCAGTGATTGGAGCTCTGGTGACACCTCTGACTGAGTCAGCATTCCAATCAGCATGGAGAGATCGCTGTTACAACTCTATGAAACAGACTGAGTAGCATAAGGTCAGAAGCTGGCTCTAATCAGAACAGGAACAGTGATGAGTTTGACATGGAGCATAGCAGACATCCTTACTCTTCTGGTAATGATGAGAAGGTACAATTTTTAAAAATGAAATAATGCCAATGCCACTCTTACTGGAATGCTTTGATGCAGATGGCACTTAACACTAAAATAGAAAAACCATGAGTGTACATCAAATAACATGAAGCTCTTAATACATTTATGACAGAAATCATAACACAGTGGGGAAACAGATCCTGCTATTTATAAATAAGAACTTCACATTGCTTTTTCTCAAAGGGACTCTCAGCTCCAAATTATACAACTATATATTGCAAATTGATGAAGGATAACTATAATAAATAATTGTTAAATTCAGATTATAAAAAATGGGAAGTGAAATTAAGGAATTACACATTTAAATCTGAGGAGGTAAAAGGTGAGTAATCTAAAGGTACTGAAAAATGTATACTTAAAACAAAATCAAAAAATGCTCCCTAAAAATGAAATAGGAAAAAAAAGTCAATGCTTCAAATAATTTTTAAAAAGAGATAGACATTCTTAGAATGGAATTTTCGTCTTTTCAACAGTACTAATCCAGCCAATAGACCAACTATACAAAAACAGAGGAATTTAAAAAGTTGGTTTATACGGGCAGGTAGGTGGCACAGTGAATAGAGCACCAGTCCTGAAGTCAGGAGTCCCTGAGTTCAAATCCAGCCTCAGACACTTAACACAAAAAAATCCTAGCTGTGTGACCTTGGGCAAGTCACTTACCCCCGATTGCCCTCCAAAAATAAAAGTTGGTTTATGCTATAACCAACATGAACACATATGTTTTCCTATAAAATTTGTCAGAATGTAAAGACACTGAAGACATAAGACATAAAGACACGAACACATATGCTTCAACTGTTGTAAGAACCGTGGAAGAAAAGAAACAGGTATCTAGGAATACTCCAAAAGATAACTATCATACACCAACATGACTTAAACATACAAAAAATATTTGAAGAAATATGGGAAGACAATGCCAGAGTCTACCCATGTCCATATTATAAAATGTAGCAACAACACAAAATACAAAACTTGAATAAAATAATATCATATTAATGGTAACAAAAAAAGATTTCTAATGAAATTCAAAAATTTCTAGAATCAAATTCCAGAATACAAATAGAGAATAACAAAAAGAAAAAAAAACATATCATAAACTTAAATATTGGAACTTAAATACAAAGTTAGAAAAAAAATCATGTCATGAGCACAGCAGAGCATAGGATAGTATTCAATACATGTAACAATAAATTTAAATTTCAAGTATGCCTATATGAAATAATACTTGTTGTGTTGAGAATTGTCCATCATTTCTTTGCTTCCTTGTGAGTTTTCTTTTGTTTTCTGCTGTGCACTTTTTGACTACGTTCTTTTTTTTCTCCCCCACCCCAGAAGACCACAATAAAGTTTAGATATGTTTCTCCACAGCTATAGATATATACATACACATATACATACCTATATAGACATATACATTCCTAGACCTATTCTATTCCTGAACTTTGTTTTTATGTATATGCCTATCTCTTGTTTCCTATACCTCCTGCCTCTTCTACTTTACTTCTACCCACTACCTTGCTCTACTATGACTTGCCTACCACCTTCCAAGAATTCCCTCCCCTATTCTTTCATTCCCATAAATCTAAACACCCTTCTATACTCCTCTTTACCTATTCCCTCACCCTCCCCTCTAAAGATCCCTCCCTTGTCCTCTCCCCCCTCTCTATGTTCCTACTGTTTTATTTCTTCTGAATTTAGAAGACTGCTATACTCTTACATATTCATTGTTCCCTCTTACAACCATTCCTGATGAAAGTAGGCTACCAGAACTGCCAGCTGTCCTCCCTCATTTAATTCTTATGTATCAATTCTTCCTCTTGCACCTCATTTTATAAAATAATTACTCTTTTAAATTATTCCTAAATGGTTTTACTTTTCAAATTCATATCATGCCCAGGTTTTCCCCAATCTTTCTTAGGAACTACCCAATTATTAATAAGGATCTTAGACATACAATTTTACATATATAAAAAGTAAATAATATGTCTGTGAATCCCTTATGATCAGCTTTTGTTATGTACCTTATATTTATGTGGGTTCTTGTCTGTCAAATCATCTATTAATTTCAGGGTTTTTTTAAATAAAATCTTGAAAATCTGAAAGTTTATCAAGTGTTCATCTTTTTTTTTTTTTTTTGCTTTTTGGAGGGCAGTTGGGGTTAAGCGACTTGCCCAAGGTCACACAGCTGGTTTTTGTGTTAAGTGTTTGAGGCCGGATTTGAACTCAGGTCCTCTTGACTCCAGGGCCAGTGCTCTACTCACTGTGCCACCTAGCCGCCCCAAGTGTTCATCCTTCTTGTCGTTGTTGTTCAAAGTTATTAATAGCTTTGCAGGGTATCATATCTTTGACTGGAGACCCAGTTCTTTTGCTCTTCAATATGTTGTGTTCTAAGACCTATGATCCTTCAATGTCTCTGCTATTAGGTCTTATGTAATTCTACTTGTGGCATCATCATATTTAAATTGTTTTAATTTTGATGCTTTTAAATTTTTCCTTGAGCTGGGGATTTCAGATTTCACTGATATTCCTATGAGTTTTCTCATAGGATCTATTTTAAGTGGTTGTCAATGGTTTTTTTCTATTTTTACTTTCCCCCCTTGTTCTAATGCTTCAGGACAATTTTCTTTGATTATTTATTGTATTATTGTATCAACATTCTTTTTTATCATAATTTTCAGTTAGTCAAATTATTTTTGTATTTTCTCTTTTTGATCTATTCTCCAAATCTGTTGTTTTTCTTACAAGATATTTAACTTTCTCTCCTATTTTTCATTATTTATATTTTGTTTAATCATTTATTGATCTCTTATAATTTCATTGGTTTCACTTTGCCCAATTCTAATTTTCAAGGTCTCATTTTCTTCCTTAATATTCTGAATCTCCTTTTCTAATTGGTTGACTTTCCTTTCATACTTTTCTTGTTTTTCTTGGATTATTTTGGATTATTCTTGGATATTCTTGGATTTTTCTTTTTTCTTTTTTCCTCCATCTCTGTCATTTGATTTTTAAAGTCTTTTTAAGGTCTTCTGTAAACTCTTTTTGGGCAGATGACCATTTGACTTTATTCTCTGGGAGTTTTCTCTTCACAGGGACCAAACCTTGTCCTGGAATTTTTCTTCTGATCTTCTCAAATTGTCCCAGGAGGACTGGGGTCATGCCCCTGTTCTTATTTATCTCCACCAACACTTTTTTCATCCTAAGGTATTATTTTAACTCTTTTGTGGGGGAAGATCTTTAGATCATGGAATTTTCTGACCTATTCTGCCATCTTCCCAGAACACTCTCCTGGAATGAGATTTTTTTAAAAGTATATCAAAATGCATTAATACCATTAGGCAGGGATGAGGAATCTGTGGCTTTGAGACCACATGTGAACCTTTAGGTCCTCAAGTGCAGCCCTTTGACTGAATTCAAATTTCACAGAACAAATCCCCTTAAAAAAAGGATTTATTCTGTAAAACTAATATTTTAACATAAAAGCCAAATGTTCAAGACAGGAGTTTAAAGCAACATAAAGAACAAAATAAACCATTCAACATCAATATAAAACTATACAATAGTACCCTGAAAAGGGAAGGAATTAGCACAATGACCATACAATTATGTAATAAGTAGAAATTTTTCTGCTTGTCTAAACTGTAGAAGAAAGCCTTAAACATTAAAAGAATAGTTGGCTCAAATGCAAAACTGAAACCCTGTGTACCATTAATATAATTCAATTAATATAGTTCAATTAAGGGAGATAACTGAAACTAGTTTCTCTGGGAAACTGGAAAGCAGCAGGTTTGAGTAATTTTCATAGTTGTTAGATGAAATACTTCACAGTAGTGCATAAATTATTAGCTTTCTCTCTGATGAAAGTCCAATCCTATCTTCCTTCACAGAGCATCACATATTTATTGGCAATACATGATATCATCAATGATCCCTCCATATATAGGCCAATTACATGTTTACTTACTTTACATAAAACATTTATACTTTGTATTCCTAAAAAAATAATCTACAAATATTTAGAAAAAATATCTTTGCTAAGAAACTTTTTTAAAAGAGTGTGGCAAAAGTCCCAGGGTAGTAAAGAAAAAACTTATTACTGATTGGGTGATCCTTAAAAAGTTACTTGTAAATTCTGTAATGTTTATATTGCCTTTATTAATTATTAATGGCTTAGTAATTTACTGCAACTATACAACATAGATTTAAGCAAAGAAAGAGCTCTGGAGAACGGACTCAACTTCTCTCTCTATGTTTTGAATCTTTTTTATAAGTCTGATAAAACCTATGAATCCCCCTATCCCACAAAATAATGTTTTTAAATGACTAAAACAAGATGCATCAGACTGCAAAACAAACAAAAAACAAAACAAAACACAAAGATTCATGGAAATAAAGATTTACTTTTTTTAACCTATATAAGATTTTGGATCCACATGGGATACATATATACATATGTGGGATATATTTAACCTTTAAAGCCCAGCTTAAGGATCCTTGTTCTTGATTATTTAACCCCAAATGGAAAATTATTTTCTATTTAAAACATACCATCAATATCGAGAGGAAGCATTATCAGTGATGTATATAAAATAGAAGACTTTCCAATAAGATCAGGAATGAAATAGAAGACTTTCCAATAAGATCAGGAATATAAGTGGAACTTATATTACTATGCCATATTGTATTAGAAATGTTCACTATAGCAATAAAGTCAGAAAAAGGAAGAACTAAAAATAAGCAACAAGGAAAAGTTTTACTCTTTGAAGATGGCATGATGATATACTTAGAGAACTGAAGAGAATCAATTTTTAAAAACTAGTCAAAAAATTAACAACTTTAGTAATGTTTCAAGATAAAAAATGCAATCACATATATATTCAGCATTTTTATATATAAACAACAAAGTCCAGCAGCAAGAAAGAGAAATTCCATTTAAAATAGCTTTAGACCATATTAAATACTTGGGAATCTACTTTCCAAGATAAACCCAGAAACCATATGAACACAACTACAAAACACTATTCAAAGAAATAAGGATGGATTTAAACAATTTGAGAAATGTTCATTACTCATATGTAAGCCAAACCAACATAACAGAAATAATACTACCTAAATTAAATGACATTTTCAGTACTGTATCAATCAAACTACAAAAGAATGATGTTAGAGAGTTGAAAAAAATTTTAAAAATTAATCTGGAAGAACAAAAGTTGAAGAACAATATGGGAATCAATGAAAAAAGAATAAGCAAGTTGCCTATCAATACCAGATCTTAAAATGTATTACACAGCAGTAACCAAAAAAACAGTCAGACACTGGCTAAGAAACAGAATTATAGATCAGTGGAATAGATTACATAAATAACAAATGGAAGGGGGCGGGGCCAAGATGGTGGTGTAGAAGCAACAAGGTTGTGCAGCTGCCACATAGCCACCTCAAATACCCAAAAAATATGACTCTAAACAAATTTTAAGGCTCTAAAACTTACAAATATACAGAAAACACATCTCCCACTGAAGGCAACTTGGCAGGAAGTGCTCATCACAACATGGTGGGACAGGCCGCAGCTGGAGTTTTCAGGAGAGTGGATAAACAGCAGCTGTGGCATTTTCCAGAATTATCAAGCCATAAGAAACAAGGACAAAGTGAAAGGTCAGTGGAACTCAGCTAAATCTGGAGGAGAAAAGTGGTCTAGCCTAATTGTCTCCAGGGCAAGGAAGCTGCAGAAGCTGCAGCCCTGCAGCCACCACCACAGGGCTGTTTCAGAGCTCCCAGCCTGCAGACTGCAGAGTGGCCAAGCAATCTTTCATAGGCTAAGTGCTCTTGTGTTGAGCAGCCTAGATATGGATCATGGTCTTGGGTGGTGGTCCTGGGGGTGCATTTTCAGTGAGCCAAAGTTGGTGGGGGTAGCAAAAAAAATGGTGCCCTCCCAATAACTACAGCAACTGTGAAAACCCCAGTGATTTTAGACAGAGATTTTGCCTCTGGAAGCAGAGTTCCACAGAGCTAAAAAAAATCAAGTAATTAACTGGCAACATGAACAGGCAAAGGAAGCAAAGTAAAAACAGCAATTGAACTCTAGAATCCTTTTTGGGGGACAAAAAAGATCAAAGAATAGAATGGGAGGAGGAGAACACAGTTAGAACTCCCACACAAAAGGCTTCCATGAAATATGTAGACTGTCTACAAGCAATAAAGGAGCTTAATAAGGATTTTGAAAACCAAATAAAAGGAGTGGACAAAAAATTGGGAAGAGAAATGAGAATGATACAAGAAAAGCATGATAAGAGAGTCAACAACCTGACTGAAGAAAATAACACCTTAAAAAACAAGATTAACTCAAATGGCAAAAGAGGCCCAAAAAGCCAATGAGGAGAAGAATGCCTTAAAAAGTCAAATTTGCCAGATGGAAAGGGAATCTCAAAAGTTCTCTGAAGAGAATAATTCCTTCAGAATTAGAGTGGAGCAAATGGAAGCAAATGACTTTATGAGAAATCAAGATACTATTAAATCAATACAAATGAATGAACAAATAGGAGGCAATGTGATATATCTCCTAGAAAAAAATTACTTACCTGGAAAATAGATACTGGAGAGAAAATTTTAAAATTATTGGACTACCTGAAAGCCATGAACAAAAAAAGAACTCAGAAAGCATCCCTCAAGAAATTCTCAACCAAAAATTGCCCTCATATTTTAGAACCAAAGGGCAAAATAGAACTTGAAAGAATTCACAAATAACCTCTTGGAAAAGATCCCCAAAAGAAAACTCCTAGAAATATTACAGCCAGGTGGAAGAGTACCCAGATCAAGGAGAAAATATTACAGGCTGCCAAGAGAAAGCAATTTGAATACTGTGGAAACACAATTAGGATAACCCAGGATCTGGCAGCTTCTACATTGAGGGATCAAATGGCCTGGAATATGACATTCCACAGATCAAGGGAGCTAGGATGAAAATCAAGAATCACCTACCCAGCAAAATTGAGTATAATGTTCCAGGGGAAACATTCAGTAAGGTGGAGGACTTTCAAACATTCTTTTTTTTAAATTATTTTATTTACTTTCTTGTTTACATAATTCATTCCCACAAGGTTTTGAGTTACAAATTTTCTCCCCATCTTTCCCCTACCCACAACCTCAAAACAGCAATCCAACTGTAAAGTCTCTCCCCCAATCTGCTGTCTCCTATGTCCTCCACCATCACCCCTCTAACTTTCTGGAAGGGCAGGATGGATCTCCCTACCCCAGTGCCTATATATATTAATTCCCAGTTGCATGTAGTTTAATAATAATAATAATAATGATGATGATGATGATGATAATGATGATGTATACATATACAAATGTTATATATATATATACAACATTTGATAGTAGAACTTTAAATTCTAGATTCTTTTGGTTCCTCCCTTGTCACCCACCCCCACTGGAAGGACAAGCAATTCCATACAGGTAATATATGTGTAATTACACAGAACATCTCTACAGTGGACCTTATGTGAGAGATTGATTCTATCCTGTCCCCACCCCCTCATTCTATTCTCTACTATGTCCCTGTCCATTTACAGAAGTTTGTGCTTCCAGCAGCCCTCCCCCACACCCTGCCCTCCCCACCATCATCCCACCTTTCATCCCCATACCTCCTATTCTCCTGTGTGGCAAGATACCCAGTTTAAAGCTTACGTCATTCCTTCCCTAAGTCAAATTCAATGAGAGTAAAGTTGACCCTTTCCCTTTTGCCTTTCTGTTCTTTCCCTCCATTGTAAGTTATCTCTTGCCTCTTCTATATGCAATGATTAACTCCATTCTGTTTCTCCCCGTCTCCTATCATTCTAATCCTCTCCCACTTTAGAATTTCACATTTTAAAGTGTCATCCCTTCCTATTCAATTGATCCTGTGCCCTCTATGAACTCATATATACACATACTCGGATATGTATTCATACACATATGTACCCTTCTATATAGACATACGTGTAGGTATACGTTTATGTACATGTATATTCCCTTCACTTATCCTCATACTGAGAAAAGTTTCATAAGTTACTATTGTCATTTTTTTTCCATATTGGCATGTAAATAGTTCAACTTTGATAAGTTCCTTATGATTTCTTTCCCATGTTTACCTTCTCGTGTTTCTTGTGTTTGAATGTCATATTTTCTGTTCTGGTTTTTTCCACACGAATGCTTAAAAGTCTTCCACCTCAATGAATGACTATATTTTCCCCTGGAACATTATGCTCAGTTTTGCTGGGTAGATGATTTTTGGTTTTAATCCTAACTCTCTTGATCTCTGGAATATTATATTCTGTGCCATTTGATTCCTCAATGTAGAAGCTGCCAGATCCTGGGTTATCCTAATTGTGTTTCCACAGTATTCAAATTGCTTCTTCTTGGGAACCCGTAATATTTTCCCCTTGATATGTGGACTCCAGAACCTGGCTATAACATTTTTAGGAGTTTTCTTTTGGGGATCCTTTTAAAGAGGTTACTTGTGAATTCTTTCAAGTTCTATTTTGCCCTTTGGTTCTAAAATATCAGGGCAATTTTCCTTGAGAATTTCTTGAAGGATGCTTTCTGAGTTCTTTTTTTGATCATGGCTATCAGGTAGTCCAATAATTTTTAAATTGTCTCTCCTGGATCTACTTTCCAGGTCTGTGGTTTTTTTCTAGGAGATATTTCACATTGTCTTCTATTTTTTCACTTATTTGTATCTGTTTAATAGTATCTTGATTTCTCATAAAGTCATTTGCTTCCATTTGCTCCACTCTAATTCTGAAGGAATTATTCTCTTCAGAATGCTTTTGAGATTCTTTTTCTATCAGACAAATTTGACTTTTTAAGGCATTCTTCTCCTCATTGGCTTTTTGGGCCTCTTTTGCCATTTGAGTTAATCTGTTTTTTAAGGTGTTATACTCTTCGGTCTGGTTGTTGGCTCTTTCTTGAATCATTCTCATTTCTTTTCCCAATTTTTACTCCACTTTTCTTATTTGGTTTTCAAAGTCCTTTTTAAGCTGATCTATGGCTTGTAGACAATCTTCATGTTTCTTGGAAGCATTGGGTGGGGGAGTTCTGACTGTATTGTGTTCTTCCCATTCCATGCTTTGATATTTTTTGTCACCAAAAAAGGATTTAGAGTTTGATTACTGTTCTTACTTTGCTTCCTTTTCCTACTCATGATGCCAGTAAATTATTTGTATTTTTGGCTCTGTGGAACTCTCCTTCCAGAGGGGAAAGCTCTGTCCCAAATTGCTGGGGTTTTCACAGCTGCCAAAGTTATTAGGGGGCTGCTGCCGCCCCACCAGGTTTGGCTCACTGAAAATGCACCCCAGGACCACCATCGAAGATCACAATCTGGATCTAGGCTGCTCAGTACAAGAGCACTTGGCCTCTGAACAACTGCTTGGCCCCCTGCAGTCTGTAGGCCAGGAGCTCTGACTCAGTGGGCTGCTGCTTTTGCCACTTCTGCTGCTTCTGTTGCTTCTGTTGCTTCTGCCTCTTCTGTTGCTTCCTTGCATTATGGGCAGTTTGGCCAGACTGCTTTTCTTCCCCGAATTTAACTGAATTCCACTGACCTTTCACTCAGTCCTCATTTCTTCTGACTTGATAAATCTGGAAACTGCCACAGCTGCCACTGATCTGCTATCCTGAAGACTCCAGCTGTGGCTCCTCCTGACCTCCCTGGGGCCAGGCTTGGTTTCAGGCTGGGCTGGCTTTGGTTCTAAGCCTGCTGTGATGAGCCCCACCTGCCCAGCTGCCTTCAGTGAGAGATGTGTTTTGTGTTTTGTGAGTTTCAGACTCATCCTGCCATAGTGTAAAGTCAGAGGGACTTAAAGGCAGAAGACACAGGACAGAGCAGATTGGGGGAGGGGGTATACAGTGGGATAGCTGTTTTGAGGTGGTGGGTAGAGGAAAGATGGGGAGAATATTTGTAACTCAAAATCTCATGGAAATGAGTGATGTAAACAAGAAAATAAATTAATTAATTAAAAATTTTTTAAAATTTTAAAAATATTTAAAAATAACAAATGGAAGCAAATGATCACATTAATCTTGTGTTTGAAAAACATAAAGAGTGAAGTTTGGGGGGCAAGAACTGTTTACTCAACAAAAATTGCAGGGGAAACTGGAAAGAAGTTTGACAGAAACTAGGCATGAACTAATACCTCAAACTATATACCAAGATAAACTCAAAATGAGTACATGAGTTAGACACACAGGGAGATATCATAATCAAATTAGAGGAACATGAATAGAAGTCATTTCCCAATTGTTAAATGGCCAAAAGAAATGAACAGGCAGTTTTCAGAAGAAGAAATCAATAGTCATATAAAAATACTACAAATCACTGATAACTAGAAAATGAAAATTAAAACAGTTCTGACGTACCATCTCACATATATCAGACTATGTGACAGAAGAGATAAAAGACAATTGCGGGAGCATATGTGGAAAAATAGGAACACTAATGTGTCATTGATGGAGTTGTGAACTAATCTAGCCACACGAGACAATTTGGAATTATACCCCAATTCCTATAAAATTGCAAATATTCTTTAATCCAGCAAGACCACTATTAGGCCTGTATCCCAAAGATACCAAAGAAAATGGGGGGAAAGGCCCATTTGTAAAAAAATTTATCTATAGTAGCTTTTAGAAGTGGCAAAGAACTGGAAATTGAAGGAATGCCTATTAGCTGGAGACTGACTGAACATGTTGTGCTACATAATTGTGATGGAATAGTATCTTGGTACAAGAAATTACAAGGGGGATGGCTTGAGAAATATCTGGGGAAGACTTATATTAAGTGATACAGTATGAGGTCAGCAGAAGCAGGAAAAGACCATATATAATAACAGCAATTTTGTAACAATAATCCACTGAGAAAGACTTAGCTACTCTGATCATTACAATGATCCATACCCATTCCAAAGAATTCATGATGAAAAATACTGTACATATTCAGAAAGATAAATGATGAACTCTGAGTACAGATTGAAGCCTTTTCTCACTTTATTTTTCTTGCTTAAAAAAACATTACTAATATGGATATATGTTTTCTTTGACTTCGTATGTATAGTGGGTATCATACTGCTTGCCTTCTCAATGGGCGGGGGAAGGATAAGAGAAAGGAAGAGAATTTGGAAGTCAAAACGTAAAACAAATGTTAAAAATAGCATATAGAAACAGATACAGCACATTTTACTTTCTGCACCTGAGTTTTCTAAATTAGTTAAGAACAATGTATACTTAAAGTAGACAATCCCAAAATAACCTTACAGACAACATAATAATGTTAACAACAATTAATATAAAGTGTTGTCTCTTCCAGGGAGACAGTTTTAAGCCCTCTCTGGTTCTGTCAAGCCTTTAAAGTTATAATCATCATGGCTGAACAGAGCTGAGAATGGGTCAGAGGATACATTGGAACTTAAACCTTCTCATTCTGTGGATGAGGAAATAGATTCAGGGTGGTTAAGTGATTTGCCTAGGTTCATAAAGTAAGTACCAGAGGCTGGGTCAGTACTGAGTCTCATTATCTGAACTTCCAGCACAGGCAATGTGTTTTCTTGGCTATTCATTCCCTTGATGTATAGGAATTAGATCATGATATATGGTTAGCCAACTGATAACTAGTCAAATAAAATGAACAAGTAGTTTTCAAAGGAACAAACAAACTTCGCTTCACAACAGATATATAATGTTGGCTATACCACTGTTAAACAAAACCAAAAGTGGTTTATTTGGGTATTGTTCTTATAAAATGGCTAATGTTAAAAATCAAAATTAAAATTGGATTTAATAGGTTGATGGTGATCATTCAGCAAACTGGTGGAAATTGTATAAGGTTGTAAAAATTGTGATCTACTGGATATTTAGAAAGACACAATTAGGAGACTAGAACAATAAACCATGAGACTGGCTTCTTTTACAAATTAACATATGACAAATCAATGTATTACAAATTCAAACCTCAAACTATCCTTGAAAATTTAATATCAAAATGTTCTAAAACCAGAGAATAAACAGAAAAAAAAACCTTGTGTACAATTCCTCAGACATAACACTAATCAATAAAAAATTAGGAATAAAATTTTTAAAAGAGGTCTTCATACAGAAAACTCATACACTCCAAACTGCATGACATTGAAGCTTTCAAAGTATAGAGAGTTAGAGGAAAAAAATAAAAGAGATGTCAGAGGAAGTCAGGTACATACTGTCCTTTTCATCCTGCCTGTTATTGTGGTTGCTGAATGATATTTTTTTTAATTCCCAGAAAATGACAATATATTTCAATGCTATTATTCAATTACAAAAAGTAGTCATTTCACTTAACTATGCAATCATCTATAGAACATTAAATGAATAAGAGCAGAATAGTAGTAATAATAATAAGGCTGCATCATGCATATCTGTTTTCAGAAAATGAGGGATTTTCATGATAATGATGGAATATCAGGTCATTGTCAAACAAAATTACAAAACGATCATCCATAAGGAGGTCAGATTTATTGGCCAATGAGGTCTTTGAAAGGAAATTAGAGAAAGTGTGCAATATATCACTAGAGGGGGTAAAAATTTAACAAATACTAAATCCCCTGAAAGACATGACATGATTTTGTAATAAAATAGCTATCCTTCATAAAATGACAGATAACTAATCATTATACTACAACTACAATATTCCAAATATCCTTGCACATTTAAATAATAAAGTATGCTGAAGGCAAAGTATCATCACAATTAAAACTTGTCCAAGATGACCCAGATCCATGTTGAGACATATAACCAGCACGTTTTATTGTAGAGAAAAGTTTGGCTAGGCATTCATTTTTTTTCCTTATTCCCTCCTTTCAAAAGAAAAGGAAGGTAATATAGTCTTTCCAGACAACATTTTTTTCCCTTTTCTCTCTGGGAAACCTAGAGATTTAACCTATTTTTGCATTCCTTTTCTCTCCCGCTTCTCATGTAGAGATAGGAGTTTTTCTGAGGTGTCAAGTGTCTGGGCCACTTGATCTGACTATAATATCTTACTTTCCAGTCATAGCTCATGGTTTAAATTCCCATAAGCCTCTCTGCTATTTTAGGAGCTCAGCAATAAAGACTTAATAAAGTCATCACCATAATATCACCACATGTAGAGCTCATAAAGCCTGCAGTTCAGAAGCCTAGAATTTTTATAATATATATTTTATTTACTTCATTAAATATTTCCTAATTGCACATAAAAAGACTAACCTTCATTTTTTTAAATGTTGAGTTCCAAATGCTCTTCCCTCCCTCCTGCCCCAACTTTCTCTTGAGAAGGCAAACAATTTGATATCGATTATACATGAAGTTATATTATGAAGTGTTACCACAAAAAGCCTTCCATAGTAGCTATGTTGCAAAGAAAACAGACAAAAAACAGAAAAATAAAGTTTTATAAGTATGCTTCATTCTGTATTCAAAGTTCAGCATTTCTTTTCCTGGAGGTGCATGGCATCTTTCATCATAGCTAGATCCTTTAAATTGTTTTGGATTATTGTATTGACAAGGATAACTGAACCTTTCACAGATGATCATCCTTACTATATTTCTGTTACTATGTACAATGTTCTCCTGGTTCTGTTCACTGCACTTTGCACTAGTCCACATAAGTCTCCATGGTATTCCTAAGGCCACCCTGTTCATATCTTTTGGCACAATAGTATTCCGTCACAATCATATACCAGAACTTGCTTAGACATTCCCCAATTGATAGGTATTCTTCCAATTTCCAGTTCTTTGCCATCACAAAAAGAGCTGCTTGTAATAATAGTGCAATATTCACAATACCCATGATGGTTATGAATATGCTGGTATAGTGAATCACAAAATATAGTAGGCTCTCCAAATGGAAGGTGGAACAAAGCCTTTATTCGAATGGCAGAAAACTGAGTCCCAGAACCAGAAATCCAAAGTCATTACAGTAGCCATGAAGCTGGTACACATGGTTAATGCAGTGAACACCAACATTCCCAAGTCTTCACAACAGAACAGGCTCCCTCAAGCAGGGATCCTCCTCTTTCCCTCATGGTAGCTTGTCAGCCTGGTTCTTGGAAGTTCTCAGCAGAAATTCCCAAAGGAAAGGTCTCAGCAGAAGAAAGGTCTCAGAAGAAGTTCCAGCCTCCAGATTCTTACCCCAGGAAATTCTGCCATTCCTAGCTGAGACTTTTCCTTATATATGCCTTAACTCCTCCCTATTCTGCCACTTCCTGTTATATCAGCAACTTCCTCCCAAGGTGTTAACTTACTTCTATGTTAATTAAACAGCTTAAACAAGGTGTTAACTTGAAACAAGGTGCTAAGTACCTATTTGCTTGACAAAACAAAAGGGCTTGGAGGATCTTAAGATACCATTAACATTACACTGCTATAAATATATATATATATATATGTATATATATATATATATATATATATATATATTTTTTTTTCACAAATGAACCTTTTTCCCTTTTATTTGATCTCTTTGGGATAGAGACCTAGTATCAGAATTGATGGGTCAAAAGGTATGCATAGTTTTATAGCTCTTTGGGTGCTACTCTCTCCAGAGTAGCTGGACAAATTCACAGCTCTACCAACAATGCAATTGTGTTCACATTTTTCCACATCCCCTCTAGAATTTGTCCTTTTCCTTTTTTCTGTCATGTTAGTCAATTTGATAAGTTTGAGGTGGTATGTCAAAATTTTTTTAATTTGCATTTCTCTTATCAGTATGGATTTAGGGAATTTTTTTCTTATGACTATTAATAGTTATGATTTTTTCTTCTAAAAACTTCTTGCTCATATCTTTGACAATTTACCAATTCAGAAATGGCTCTTAGTTTTTCTAAATTTGTCCATGTTCCCTACATATTTGAGAAATAAGGCCTCTTTCAGAGAAACTTGATGCAATTTTTTTATATTGTTTAAATGTTTATGGTACCTTTTGCCAAAATGTAGTTTCCCTGATGATCTCTTTTAATTAGGCCTCTTTTTTATGTGTCCATTTTCATGACTGCTACCCCTGTTTTTTTTTCTTCAGCTGAAGTATAAAAATTCTGCATAGTCCCTTTATTTTAACTGTCTGTGTTTTCATTTCAAGTGTGTTTCTTTTTATTTACTTTTTAAAGAATATTTTTTATTTTTATCTGTTAATATTTTCCAATTACATATAAAGATAGTTTTCAACATTTATTTTTGTAAATTTTTCAACATTTGTAAAATTTCAACATTGTAAAATTTTTAGTTCCAAATTTTTCTCCTTCTTTCCTTTCCTTCCCTCCTTGGGCAAGCAAAATGATATAGGTTAAACATGTTAAACATTAGTCACATTGTGAAAGAATAATCTGAACAAAGAGGAAAAACCATGAAAAAGAAAAAACCAAAAAAAGTAAAAACAGTATGCTTCCATTTGCATTCAGACTTCATAATTCTTTTTCTGGATGTGATTAGCATTTTCCATCATGAGTCTTTTGAAATAGCTTTGTATCATTGTATTGCTAAGAAGAGTTAAATCTACCATAGCTAATCACTGCACAGTGCTGCTGTGTGCAATGTTCTCTTGATTTTGCTCACTTGGTTAACATCAGTTCATGTAAGTCTTTCCAGGTTTTTCTGAAGTCTGCCCCACCATCATTTCTAATAGCACAATAGTTTTTCATTACATTCATATACCACAATTTGTTCAGCCATTCCCCAACTGATGGGCATCTCTTCAATTTCCAATTCTTTGCTACCACAAAAAGAGCTGCTCTAAATATTTTTGTATATATGGGTCCTTTTCCATTTTTTATGATCTCTTTGGGATATATTATTACTAGATCAAAGAGCATGCACAGTTTGGTTGTCCTTTGGGCATAGTTCCAAGTTCCTCCCCAGATCAGATATGTTCCTTATAAAAACAAAAACATATGATTGGATGCTGGTTTCTAATCCATTCTGCTTCCATTTTATGTATGAATTCAACTCATTGACATGCAGTTATGATTACTGTCTATTTTCCTTTACCCTGTTTTCTTCTGCTTTTCTTTCTTTCTCTATTTATCCTTTTCTTCCTCAATTCTATTTTGCTTCTGACCAGTCTTCCTTAATCTGCCCTATGTTTTATCATGCCCCACTCACATATTATTTATCTCCTTCCCCTTCTGGAGTAAGCTAATTTTCCTTATGGAGTTTCCCTATGGAGTAAGCTAGTTTTCAATACCCAATTAAGTGTGTGTGTGTGCACCCACAAAGCAGTTCTGATGAGAATGAGGTTCATTGTCCCTGTTCCCCATAAAAAACTTTATTGAATTCTTCTTTTGAATGAGAAAAATTTTCCCATTCTACCTCTCCCTTCTCCTTTCTCCCAATATGTCTCTTTCTCACCCCTTCAGAGATTTTAAAAAATCATTCCAACATCAGAGACTCAAATTCATGCCCTTATGTGGACTCTATCTTAATAATACCAAAATTCATAGGAGTTATGTGTATTATTTTCTCATATAGGAATTTTAACATTTACCTTTTTATGTATCTCTTGAATATTGTGTTTGAATGTTGTTTTTTTCTATTTAGTTCTGGTCTTTCAATCTTGAAAGACTTATATTTCATTAAATGTCTAGTTTCCCCCTGAAGAGTTATAATGGGTTTTTTTTTCTGAGTAGGTCATTTTTAGTTGTAATTCTAGCCCCTTTGCCTTTCAGAAAATCATATTCTGAGCCCTCTAATATTTTAATGTGGAAGCTAATAAATTTTGTGTTATCTTTACTATGGGTCCATGATATTTGAATGGTTCCTTTTTGGATGCTTGCAAAGGATTTGTCTATAATACTACTGAGACTTCACATTTGGGATCACTTTCAGTATGTTTTTGTGCCTCTTTTACCAGGCTATTAGTTCTTTTGTTTCATAATTTTCTTGCATCATTAGCATTTCTTTTCTCAAATTTTTTTCTCTACCATTTTTATCTCTTTAATCCTCTAGGAATTCTTGTTAGGCTTTTGTTCAGTTAGTATTTTTCTTTGAAGCTTTGGTTATAACTGTTTCACAATACTATTTTCTGACTTTATGTCTTACCCTTCCCTGTCATGCAGTAGCTTTTGTGGTGAAGTTCTTTTTTTTCTGTTTGTTCATTTGTCCATCTTATTTCTTGACTTTGAACTTTAGGTTAAAATTGGGCTCTGTTTAACTGGGAGTGGGGAGGCATGTCCCCAACTTCAGCCTTTTCTATGCTACTATTTTCAGGGCTAGTTCTGGATAGCTGCAAGTTTTCAGTGCTTCGAAGGTGACATGATCCAGGGAAAGATGTGGTCACTGCTCTCTGGGTCTTTACCCAGAAAGGGCCCTCTCTGACCAGCTACAAGTGCTAATGCTCCTCTAAGACCTAGAAATGCAACTGCAAGCTCTAATATGCTTCTTGGCCTTGGAAAGGCAACTAGGGAAACTGTTCCCTTGTGATCCAGGAGAAGCACTCCTTTCAGCCCTGGAACTGTAACTCAGAAGTGTTTCTCAGTAATAGAGTTGCCACTCAATGTCAACTGCACCCAGTGTCAGCAAAGGGTCTCTTGTAATCTCTTTCTGACCAGTTATGTGACCACTCACCTTTACCATTTCTAATCTAAGAGCTCCCAAAGCTGCTTCTACTGCCATTGCCACTGTTGCAGCCACCTCCAATATCTACCATTGGAGCTGCTACATGGTACTCTCCATTGGCTCTGACTCCAGTGTCATAGATCTCTCTTGCCCACTTCCTAAGTTGTCTTATATAGGAAAAAAAATTCATTCTGACATTTTGTTGGTGTAATGGTAATCAATTTGTCGGATATTTAGGGGTAAGTATGGAAGGTATGAGCTCTGTCTGGAAGGTGTGAGCTCTGTCTGGAAGGTGTGAGCCTTGACTGGAAGGTGTGAATTCCCCTGTTGATGTGGAAGAATGCTATTGGCTGAGACACTCCTCTGTTGACTTGGGAGAAAGCCAGTGTTTATAAGCAGGAGAATTTTATAGAGACAGATTTTGGATTTGGCTCCTCAGTGGCTGACTGAAGGCATGAACAGGATGGGACTTTATTTGTTGGTGGCCTGGCTGATCTTTGAGTTCCAGGCAAGAGAAGTTCTAAAGGGTTTGAGGTGTGCTGAATCCGGTGAACTTCAGTGTGTGCCGGGGATTGCCTTGAGGACTGGACAAGGACCTGGGAGCTGTTCACCCCTGAGGACTGGACGAGAACCTGTAAGCTTTCAGCTTCTGAATCTAGGTGACTGTCTGGAAGATTCAGAAGGGAGCTGGAACTGGGGAAGAGGATCCAGGGAATCAGAGAGACCACCCAGAGTCAAAATGAAGAAAAGGCTTGGACTAAAC
>CM053600.1:150927457-150967504 GCA_028646575.1 Pseudocheirus occidentalis | reverse complement strand
GTTCCTTGTTCCTTTCTGTAATAAGATATAATATTAAGACTTTCCTTGTTCTGAATATTGTATATAATATTGTGAACTGTTGAAACTGTGAACATTGTACTGAATCTGATTTTGTAATAGAATAAACAGAGTGTTCACTAATATTGTGTAATCCAAATCTTAAAGGCTGTTCACAGTAACATTCTCTCAGGAATCTACTGCTGATTGGCATTACAGTTGGCTCTGCCACTTCCAAATTTTATTTGAATAGCTATCTTTAGTCATTTGGAGGAGAATGTTGGGAGAGTTCAGATGGGTTGCTGCCTGGCTCTGCCATCTTGGTCCCTCAGGTTAATACTTTCAACGAAAACAAACTAGGCTCTGTACACTTCTTGTATATCTTATAGTCTTTGAAGTCTTATATATTCCTATGTATTTTTTTTAAATCAGTTATTCTGATACTAGAATCGGAGTCACAACAAAGCTGCCATATTCTACTCCTAGGGACTAGCTCTATGACCCTTTCTCCTGGGTTAGAGAAATAATACCACAGACAATCTGTTCAGGGCCTGTGTTTTAGATTCCCCCATTAGTAGTCAGAATAGCAGTGCTGAATTCCTGTTCTTCACCAAGGAAGTGAATTCAAGGACTTTTTTTAGGTTAGATGGTCTTGTTCTTATCCTCACCTCTGACCGTATAATCACAGATCATCCCTATTCCATACTTCTTGTCCTTCTCACTTGTCTGTGGGTTGAATTTTTCATCGTGCACCTGAAAGATACCACTGTAATTTATTTTCATTTTCAAATTACTACTCAGTTGGATGACCTCTGACATTTTTATGGGACTAATTGTCTGGCCTGTACTAGGCTGAACTGTTTCCTTCAACTCCACCATTTTGGGTGGTCTTCCCAAGATGATATACTTTAATGGAGGAAATGAATCACAATCCAATCAGTATTTTCATTATGACTGTAACCAGAAGTAATTAAGAAGTTACAGATAAATGGAAGTATGATAGACGGCTAGAAGAATAAAGGAATTACTGAAGTTGATATCATCCTGCACTCAAATGAGAATAAGAAAAATCACTTTATGTGACATTTGGCTATTTTGCTCCAGATAAGCTTAAACAAAATGACCATTATTTGCAGATTATGACCTCACATATTTTTTTGTCAGAGAATTTAAAAATAGAGTCTTTAAAGAATTTGACCAAATACACCAAATTGCTTCAATATAAAAGTGAACAATGGAAGATGAACAAAATCTATCTTGAAAAAATATAGTTTGAAAACAAGAAAGAAAAGAAGCTTAATAAGAAAGGGGAGGAAATCATATAGATTAATCTCATTATATCATGAATACCAAAAAGTTAAAAGGTCCCTAAGATATTGAAAATATCTTAACAGATAAAACAGGACTGATTACTAACATGGGAGTCATCCCAGAATTAGCTGTCCATGTGAAGTTCATTGAAGTGTTAGAGTAAAGGTCAAAATTAACATCAAATTAGAAAAAGTAGGAAAATATGAGGATAAGTCTTCCTTTCAATTACAATAGCTCTAACTTGATCTATTTAAATCAGCTAATTACCAGAGGAAGAAAAAAGTAAGTTGACCTAGCCTTTGATTATCTCCTATTTTAGAGAAGTTTAACTTGTGTGGAATACTTTCTTTACTTTGAATATCAATGTCCCTGAAATGGTGAAAATATAGAGTTAAGAAGGTTAACACAGGCAGAAGGTATCTCAAATTCTATTTTTGAATGAACTTTCAGATGCTTAAAACTGATAGCACAGTTTTTTCTCTTAGAGAAAATAGTTATCCTAAGATAATATCCTAAGATTATTTGGAGGTAGACTGAAGGATGGTTAAAACCAATCTTGACTGACTTGTGCCTGATCAGATAACTAAAGATTCTCTCTCTTATTTCAATAACTATTACTAGGAAGTCAGAACAAATAAATAATGCCAAAAACTAAAACACCATTCTGAAAAAGTTATTTTTTTCCAGTCTCAGAGAGAATTCACAGGAAAGCACCTGAATATTTGTTATGATCAACTAATTTTTCAAAATAGTTCATCATCTAAAAATGGAAGGGAAGATAAAAATCCCAAGGAGTGGTTAACTCCAAGTCATTAAAAAATTAAGAACACAAATTTGGATATAGAGTTGTCCAAAGATGAAAGAACAAAATGTTAGCACTTCCATGAGGATGGAGGAAGTTCTTAATGGCCTTTACAACATAAAAATGGTTATGGCATTGTCGTGTACTTTATGGCGTCTCACCATGTTTTAGCTCAATAGATTCAAAAACGAACACACTATCTTCTTCCCCAAAATCTTCCCATCTTACTAACTTTCCTATTACTGTTGAGGGACAAACAGTCCTCCTAGTCACTCAAGTTTACAACCTAGGTAGTATCTTCAACAACCCATTCTGCTCCCTACCCAACCCCATATCTAATCTATTACAAAGGCCAGTGAATTTTACCTTTGTAGTATATCAGAAATGTATCCTATTGTCTTCTGATACTGTGCCCACCCTGGTGTAGGCCATCATCACCTCACACCTAGACTATTGTATACCTAGACTTCTGGTTGCTGCCTCATGACTTCCTGGACGTTCTTCAAGACCCAGCTAAAATCCTGCCTACTGCAGAAAGCCTTTCCCAATCCCCCTTAATTCCAAATGCCTTCCTTCAATTGATTATTTCCAATTGGTCCTGCACATAGCTTGTCTGTACAAAGTTGTTTGGGCGCTGTCTCCCCTATTAGTGAGTTCTTTGAGATCAGGGACTTTCATTTACCTTTCTTTACATACCCAGCATTTTACAGTATCTGCAATATAATAGGAACTTAATGAATACTTATTGACTGATTAATTGACTAACTGTCATTCATCTCTAATAATGCCTAGATGTATCATTTATTGACTATTACTTTACAACATTCATTCCACATTTTATATATTCTCCACAACTGGGATTTAGTAACTCCATTCACTCAAAATTATGCCAAAAACTAATTTTAAAAAACCTAGGAAACAGTCTCTTTACAACACAATGGATTAAATTCTACCCAGAAGTTTGGATCTTTTCTCTTATCCAACTTCTTACTCTGATTTACTTCATAAGTATAATGGGCAAGTTGTCTTTAAGCCCAACTATTTATAAATTTCAAACCAGTCTTAGATTGAAAAGTAAGGGTAGGCTTCCCAAAAGATTTCATTTCGAGGAACCAATATATATTGATAAGTCAGGAAAAGATAAATGAAGAACATTACAGAAAGGAGAAATAATAAAATGATTTGAAAACATAGAAATAGGGATGAATGGTAATTTATGTAGGATGGAACATAAAATGCCCTAATTACAAAAAAAGAATACTCTGAGAGACACATCTAGATATATCAAAGAGAGGCCTATGGCAGATGGTATGGAAGGTTAGGCTAATGACTTTACACAGTATTATATAAATGTTAGTTATTATTAATCAATAAATAAACATTTATTAAGTACTTACTATGCAGCTAGAACTGTGCTAAGTACTGGACTATTATTATTATCACTATTGTGATTACTAATAATATTACTTTTTACAATAAGTCAGCATGATTGGCTCTTGGGTAGAGAAGTAATAGGATCTGATCACCTATTTTGAGAAAAGATAAGGAAACAAGCATTTCTATTGTCCCTACTCTGTGCCAGACATGGTGCTATGTGCTTTTTACAAATATCTCATTTGAAAGGCATTTTTGCAAAGCACTGTGGGGAGATAGAAAGATAATGACTAGAACAATAATACAAGACAGGTCTCTGAACAATTGAGTTTGTTAGATAAAGTAGGTATGAAAAAACTGGTTGTAGACAGTAAAGTACAACAAAACCACAGAGAAGACTGAGGTTATTTCTGTGTAAGGAGGGACAGCTCACTTACCATTTGGGGCAAAGGTGGGAACTGGACCATCCTTTTAAGCATTGTCAGGATTTCCATCATGTTCTCATTAGAGGCAATGTCATGAGCAATAGTTAAGAAATAAGAAATCATCAAGTTTACTCAAAGAGCTATTTGTCTGGTGCAGAGCATTTGGACAGAGGAGTCATCAGACTTAACATTGAAAAGGTAGGATCACATTGGGTTTTGAATCCAAGATTGTGGTGCTTCTACAATGAATTTTATATTTTGTTCAAGGAGATCTATTAAAGCTTTTGAAGTGAAGGAGAATCATATTAAAAATAAGATTTATGAAAGTGGTCTGGGGGAGGAGCCAAGATGGCAGTGTAGAAGCAGCAGCGTCTCACAGCTCCCATGCAGCCACTCTAAACACCCATAAAAATATGATGCTGGACAAATTCTAGGACCCTCAAACTCAAAAAATACAGAAAACATATCTCTCGCGGAAGGCAGCTCTGTAGCAGGGGATCGTCTCAGCAGGAAGGGGAGCCAAGGCCAGCCCAGCTTGAAACCCCACGGCCAGGCGCCAGGGCAGTAGGAAGGAGCTAAGCCAAGCTGCAGCCAGTCTACAAGAGAGAAGAGCTACAGCCTCCAGCAACTCCACATCTACCAAGGTGTGAAAAATAGGGTTTAAAGAAAGGTGTGAAAAAATGGGGATTAGAGAAAGGCAGCTGGCAGGAGGGGCTCATCCCAGGCTGGGAGCCGAGACCAGCCCAGCCTGAAACCACCATATGGCAAGGTTCCAGGGTGGCCCAGAGGAGCCGACCCTCCCAAGCCACAGTGCGAGTCTACTTCAGAGAAGATCTAAAGGACCTGGAGCAATGTGCATAAGCCAGGATTAAAGGTCAGTGAAAGTGAGTGAAGCTTTCAAGCTAAATTTGGGGGAGGAAAAGCAGTTCTGCCAATCTACCCCTGGGGCAAGGAAGCAGTGCTGTAACCGGCAGATGCCCCCACTGGGCTGCTTCAGAGCCCCTGGCCTGTGGATCCCACAGGGGGGCTGTGTCACTTGATCAGGGCCAAGTGCTCTTGCGTTGAGCGGCCTGGATCCAGATCATGGTCTTGGGTGGTGGTCCTGGGCAGCGCTTTCAGCAAGCCAAACCTAGGGGAAGCTGAAACACCCCCCTAATAGCTCCGGCAGCTGGGAAAACTCCAGCGATTTGGAACAGAGCTTTCCCCCTTGGAAGCAGAGTTTCACAAGATTTTGATCATCAACTTGCTTTGTTCAACTCCAACACCAGCGCTTTCCCTCTATAACATGATATCACAGGGTTTAGGGAAGCTAAGCGATGCAGTGGATAGACCACTGGAGAAATCTACCCTTAGGTGCTTATGAGATTATGACCTTGGCAAGTCACATAACCTATATTTACCTCAATATTATCATTTGTAAAATGGAGATGATTATAGAACCTACATCCCAGAGTTGTTGTAAAAATCAAATGAGACAGTAATTGGAATGTGTTTGTCATAATATCTGGCATAGAATAAGTAGTAAGTACTATATAAATGTTGATTATTAGCTATCATTATTTATGTGTGAGATAGACATTACTGGTTGTATTTAGTGGGGGAAGGAGAATTATTATTAAGATTTGTACCAACTTTTATGAATAATTTATTAATTATTTTATACCAACATTATTAAGAATTTATACTATATTAATTACCAATTATATATACAAAAGAGGCTGACAATTCAAGATGAATATTTAGGATGAAATTTTGATTACTGTCTTTTATGTAGGGGTTTGTTTCATGCCAGTATCATAATTATTCATATAATATTCAAATGTAGTTCATTATGAAAATAATGACTCTAAGTCCCAAAATGTTTTCTGATTAATATCCAAAGAAATTCCCAGTAAATAATGTATAATATAGTATTTCCACTTCAACCAAGTGTCCATCCAGAGCTTTAATATTGGGCGTCATTAAAAACAGGTTAGAGGGGCGGCTAGGTGGCGCAGTGAATAGAGCACCAACCCTGGAGTCAGGAGTACCTGAGTTCAAATCTGGCCTCAGACACTTAACACACACACACACACAAAAACTAGCCGTATGACCTTGGGCAAGTCACTTAACCCCAACTGCCCTCCAAAAAAAAAAAAGCAAAAAACAAACAAACAAATATAAAAAAAAACCAGGTTAGAGTCCAACAATTCAAGGAAATAAGGATGCCCCAAATATCTACTGCATTTTATACTAGGTATAAGCTTTGGAATCCAAGTAAATATGATTTATATTTCTAAGCTAAAATACTAGTTCTTTAAAGATTTGTACCTAGATAATTACAATTAAACTTTTCAAAATGACTTTGACAGTCAGAGATTTATAGCTAAGAAAAACAATGCTCAAATTGTTTGCTGAGCTGTCAACATGAATAGCTATGAATTTTCAATATTTATGACATTTATGCATATAGCAAATAACATATAAATGATGAAAAACAATTTGTTCTAATCCTTTTAAAGATTACTTTTATTTCCATAGTCATTTAGAAGAGAAATGAATTCTTGATCTAACTGTGTGTCGAAACACTTTCAAGCATGAAGTAGGATTCTATTTTATTTATTTGAGGTTATAGCATTATTCTCTTTATCTTCTATAAGCAGCAGTTCAGGGTGCCCCATTTCTACATAGTCTCATTTCTAGCTCTTCTAGCTGAAAAACCCTTTTGAGTGACACATAAGAGCTTGTCTCTGGGCAGAGAAGAGTATTCTAAAATGTTGCTTTCTTTCAGTCACTTTCTTCCTCACTCAAGATATGTAAGGGACATGGCAGGTGGAAAGGAGAGAAGTGTTATATTCTTAAATCAAATTAAAAAATAAAAATTTAGCATCAAAAAGCAATGCAAACCCAAGACTTTAAATCAAGAGCAAATAGACTGTCAAAAAGTATGATTAAAATTACTTTCCATTGTCCAAATACTAAAGTTATCATTGTGGTTGATGCATAACAGAGGCTACAGACAAGAAAAATACCCATGCATAATTTCAGTAGCAAAGATCAGAAGTCTGAGCACTAAGAACCTAGTCTCTGTCTTCATTAAAATATATATATATATATATATATGTGTGTGTGTGTGTGTGTGTGTGTGTGTGTGTGCGTGTGTTTATAAATATACATGGATATGTATGCAAACAAATGTATACATATGCACAAACATGTTTGTGTGCATGTTAAAATTGTCTTGTACATTCTGAGTATTTCTAATTGAAACAAATCTAACAATGACAGATCTAACAATCTAACGCTTGACATTTCAATTCTGTATACTACACTGTAGCTATTTACAAATATAGCTGTACCTCAACAATTAGAACTGTATCAGGGAACCCTTTCTTCAGCAACAACTTCCTCACTTTCTACCACTCCTAATTTTTCACTAATAACTGAACTTTCCCTATCTTCTCATCATAACCATCAATATCTCCTCCATATTTTCTTTGTCTTATTTCTAGATTGTGTTCCCTTTTCTCCCTGTTGGAACAGCATGTAAAAAGTGAGCCCATTAGGACCCTAGAATTCCCAACCCCTTTAAATTTATTACCTGGGTAATAACCATGATCCAATTGCTATATTCTAAATTCCATGTTACTGAATTTGCCGAACAGTCACAAAATCATTGTGATTGAGTCTAATGTAAATTTAGGTTGCTTCCTTCATATATTTACCCATCTCCTCATCATTTCTACTTTCACAGTCCTAGTCCAAGGCCTTAATGACATTTCCTTGGACTATTCACTGAATGAACATAATAAATATTTCTTAAATTCTTATTTTAAGTATGAAGGTCAGGATCCATCATCATTCCAATGGAACATAGAAGGCTGTGTTTTTAAAATGAATTAGTAACTAACCTCATCCCAATGCATATATCTAATAATTCACTATAAGTCCTAATACTAAATCTAATACTTAGATTTTTCTTTGATTGAGTGACAGAATCAATCAATTAAAGTTATAGAATAGGTGAGAACAATTCCTACACCTTTCCACTGTACCAATAACTCAAAGGAATAAACTAGGTATAAAGGAAGTTCTCAATCATTTTGAAAGAGTGAAATGTTTCAAGCAATTGTATGAAATAAGATGGGAAGTATGCTGTGATTAGATGGAGAAGAAAAAAAAACAGACCAGTTCAGAAACAGGAGTCATAAGAGCAGTCCAGTCTATTGATGGAGCTATTCCAGTTGAGTTTTTGAGAAGGAATCATTTGCGGTGTGGGGGAAGGCATTTAGTGGCAGAAGGAAAGGGAAAGGAGAGAATATCTTTTTGTTGCCTTTCTTTTCCTTATCCAGAGGAAAACCCTGTCATCTACAAAGGGTTGGTCAATTTGATTTTCTCATCAGTGATGGTACAGTGTCTCAGGAACAGGTATTGAACAATAATAAACCAGAAATGCCAAGGAAAGGCAACTTCAAGACTCTAAAACAATCTTGATTTTGAGGGCCCAGTCAAGAGCTAACCAACCTCAGGGGAATTTTATGAGGACTCTGTGAAGGGTGAAAAGGATTTACATCCAACTAGAAGCTACAAGATCCCCTTTGCCAAATATGCTAACCTTGAGTCCATTTCCCCCTGGATTTTATGTACTTAAGTTATGACAATGTGTTGGCCTAGGAGATTTGAGGGAAGGTATTGTACTTCAGTACTTTGCTATTCATATCAGGGTGATACCAACTGGTTGATCCACACTGTGACACATTCAATGGAAATGCATAATATGACCAGAAAATGTGGGACCCAGAATGTCAGGGTGAGGATAGGGGGAGTCATTCTAGAACATGTACTCCATTTTCGGGAAAAGAGTGTTTATATTTTTTTTCTTGTTCATTCATTCAATCATTCATAGATATCAATGGTGGAGAGATCTCTAGTACAATACCATAATGATCAGACATCGGCACTGGACTTCTCAAATTTCCAAAAAATAAATTATCTTGGAAGAAGTCATAGATGGATATTGTAAAGTCTACAGAATTTGTTAAAAAAAAACCCAAGGTATTGGTAAAGTTTTGGATGCCCAAGTCTAGATTCATAAAGATTTTGACTTTATAAAATGACAGATTGGGATAGAGTAAGATGAAATATGATAGTGCTAAATATGAAGTTCTAGAATTTGCTTCTAGAAATCATTTGCTTCTAGAAATACAGGATGAAGGACAACTAGATAAGAATACTTGTGAAATGAAATATACAACTTAATGAATGTATCATGCCTGGAGCTTAAGGTGCTTGATAAATAGTTTTTAAATAACTGGCTGACTAAATGGTTATGATTCAATGGTGTCACTTGCTCACCAAAAAAGCTACTTCTATTCTAAGAAAGGTACAGTATCCAGAAGAAAGCAACCTAAGCAGACTAAATCTGGAGCACTGTGCTGAATGCTGGGTATCACATTCTAGGAAAAAAATAGACCAAATGGACCATTTTCATAAGAGGGTAACCAAGAATGTGAGCCTTCAAAATATGCCATAAATATAAGGAAGAATTAAAGAAACATGGGCATTTTAGAATAGAGAAGACAATACTTCGAGGGGACAAGAGAGGAGTATCTGAAAAGCCATTTGTCATTAGAAGAAAGCATTTCAATTGGTTCTGCTTGGCCAACAGGAACAGAAATAAACGCAATAGGTATGTCAGAGGCAGCTTTAATGTCAGTACTCTCTTACTTAAGGTTCAATATCAGGATGAAAGGAAGTACTCGTTAATCACTGTCTGTAAATAAAAAGAAATGTGATTTGCTCTAATGCTATAAGGGTACAATGGTATACAGTTATTCTGTATAGGACTTCCTTGTGTCCATATGGAAACACACCTGGTCAGCAGGGCAGGATATAGTAAAAGACATCTTGTGTTATCTCCAGAAATCTAACAAGTCCAAGTGGCCTAGATTCCATGTGCCTGAGACATTTTACATGCCTAGATGACCATGAAGCTGCATCAGGAAAGCCTGAATAGTTTTATAATCTTTTAAATAAAACTTCCCCAAGTTGTGAGGAAGAAAGAAGCTGTGTCAGGGAAATGGTGGTCCCATCACAAGGTAGAATTTTAAATCAGATTTAGGCTCCTAAGGAAAATATTTTGAAAAATTACTTTTGTTTGTCCTTCATTTTTGAAGATCACCAATAACATCATGCTATTTGGGTAAAATACTGGATGATGGGTAATACCTTGACTTGAACATGAATTGGATTTAAGTGAGGCAGAGTTATGGAAAGTTATCAGTCTCACTTCTCTTCCAGAATCACCAAAGTCCAAGAATGGAACAAAAGCCAAGATGAATGGCAATGACCTTGGCAGCTTTGATGTCTGAGAGCCTGCTTCTGCTGCCTTCTTGGCCATTCTCACCCAGCTATTCCACTGGGAAAGTGTTCACATGCTTGGGGTAGACATCCTCCTAACTCAAGGACAGGTTTGAGGCCTGTTGTTACCCTGGAACTGGTTTAGCTACCTGCTGAGACAGTTTTACTGTGTATGTTATAGCTTCTTGGAGCTGTTGGTGAGAATTACTGTACAATTATCCAAACGTGGAATGTACTGCCTCAAGAGTTAGTCCTATGCTTTCCTTCTTTTCCCCACTAGCATAACTCTTCTAGCAGAGACTGAATAAGTGTTTATTTGAGATGGTTGGAAAAAAAATTCCTGATTAGGTATGGTTTGGAATGGATGAACTCTTAAACTATGATTCTAATGGAAGTGGATTCATGGAGATGAATGAGATACCAAAGAAATGAGGTTTTAGGGAAGACTTTTTGTGACACTCATGAATAGGAAACAAGAGTTAGATGATGAGGTAGTAGTAAAAAGTGGTCAGACAAAGAGAACAAGAGGCAGAAGAAAATAGTGTCATTGAAACTAAGGCAAGAGGAGGGTGTGGACAGTATCAAAAAATTCAGAAAGTTCAAGGACTATCAGGATAGAGAAAAAGCAATTAGATATGGCAATTAAGATATTTCTAGTAAACTTTGGATTAGTATTTCCAGTAGTGTGGTAAGGTCAAAAGCTCGATTATACATATTACACATATCTTAAATACCATTTTGTATTTCGAATTCATCTTATTCACATTTCAAATCTCATCTAATGAATAAGAAATGTCAAATGTTATTTTAGCATTTATAGAGTTAATATTTATAAGCCTGATATTATCAAAGTATTTTTAAAGGGACCTTCAACATCAAGTTTACTGCAATGAGAAATTTGCTCTAAGCATTTTTCACCAATGGCATATGTGTTGTGATGTAGTTCTTTGTTTTTATATCATAAAAAGTACTCCTTTATGAAATCTGATTTATTTTCTAGTGCTAAAATATTATTCTTCATAAAAGAAATATATATTGCATATTGCTTATTTACTGTGCACTGTTGTTGTGGAGATGACAGTTACTAGTTTTGATATGCTACTTTCTACTTTTTCCCATACTGTTTATGCTTTCCTAAGTTTTTATTTCCAATGAGCCTAAGGTATGTATTTAGATAATTTTAGGGACTGAAGCATAAAACATTGGTTCTACTTTACACTGAAATCAAATGCAAAGTAATAACTGATTAACTGAACATTTTTGATAAATTGTAATAAATACAACGGGTTGCTAGGTGGTGCAGAGGATGGAGTATTGTGCCTGCATTCAGGAAAACTCATCTTCCTGAGTTCAAATCTGAGCTCAGACACTTGCTATGTGACCTTAGCAAGTCACTCAAACCTTTCATCTGTACAATGAGCTGAAAAAGAAAATGGCAAACCACTGTCGCATCTTTTACCAAGAAAAAGCCAAATGAGGTTCATAGAGAGCCAGATATGACTGAAATGACTGAACAATGAATAAAGCCAAGTAAAATATCTTGCTATATCCTACACTGTACCAAGACCATGTTTCAAGCTATTTAAGTGGTTTATTCATATATACCTTGGGTGCTGTTTGAACCATAAGAAAGTGTACTGAGAATCTCTGAGAATCTCATATAGCCATTTAGCTATATTAGACAGTTATTAATGAATCAAGATGTGCCCCAATGTATTGCAATGCTATTGCAATATTATTATGTTTTAAATCATTAATTCAAAATATTTTCTCTTTCCTTTTACCAGGCAAAATGAATCATGAAGAAGAACATGAAATATATAATGAATTAGGGAGTTTCTATTATAAATACCAGGCTTCGCATTTACAATTTAATAAGCCCCATTCTATCGTTGCTTATTCTATAAGTAAGTAATAAGTCTTTTCAATTTTAGAGGTCACCCTTGATGTATAATTTACCCACATAAAATAATGCATGTCTTTAAATGAGTTTTCACTCACAACTATTACCCCCTAACATTTTACTTTTTCTTTGTGTACACCTTTAATATGATCTTTTCCTATAGCTTCTTGCTACTTTCTCTTCATTCAGTTCAGGAAATATGATTACATAGTGACAAACTAAATTAAGGTGGAAGTATTACTTTTAGGAAGAGGGGAATATTTAAGTGCCCATGCAGGGCAATTCAGTCCTTGGTCGAAAGCACCTGCTTGCTGAGGATATTAACAACATCAAAGGTATTCCTTATTCAACAGCTGCTTCTAGGTTTCCAGATGATGCATTGACCAGAAGGGCTTTTTCTATTTCCCAAAAGTCCAAAGGATATTATTTATTTTCTGTGGGATTGACTCTGTCACAATGACCATTTCTATCATTCTTTTCCTGGTAGAACATGAATTCAACTCAATTCGATTCAATCTAAATCAGCAGGAAGTTCTCAATGGAAGCATACCACTCACTCTGATGTAGTAGTCCCTCTAAGAACCAGATCCCTGAAGATTATCCCTATATCACAGCCCTTATATCCCCTTACACAATCTTCACACACACACACACACACACACACACACACACAATGGGAATGTTCTTCCTTGAGACCCTCTCACCCTTCAGAATCAAGATTTTCCTCTGCTGCGACTCTGCTTTGCTACTTTGCCCATTCTCTTATACGACCTGGGAGGCTACAGGAGCTATTTTCCTTTGATTGCTACCTTTGAGTGAGAGAGGTGAGAACTTCTCAGTCTATACTCTAAAATCTAGTAAGGCTTTTCCTGGGAAACAGACCCGAATCCCCCTTCACCAGAAATCACCTGATTTACAAGGACCCAAAACTCAGAGCGGTAGGGAGTCACCGCCAAAGGAATAAAAGGGTCAGAAGGGGGGTGAGGGAGAATTCCCACATTAGGGCTTTATAACTTTGCCATTTGCTTTTGTAAATTGCTTCTCCTTCCTGACTGTTTGGGGGTGGGAGGGGTGGTGTTGCCCTTTCTCGAGACTGTAATAAAACATTGTTTTTTGCTTTCTACCTTGAGAAGCCTCTGTGTATTATTAGGGTCAGGATCTCTGCTGCATACAGTTTTGGGGTGCACACACCTTGATCAGGATGTAGCACACATTTCACTCCATCTTCTTTCAGTTCTATCACCTTTTATGTGCCTTCCCATTCTAAAACTTAGTCTCAAGAAGAAAACCTGTTCCTCCACCATCCCTCCAATTTGATTTCTACTTTCACCTTTGCTTTCTCATAGACCTTTAGAAAAAACAATTTCTTGATGGTTCTTTTGTTGTTATTTTGTTGTTACTGCTGATGCTTACTTACTGTCATTAATACAATAAATATCTCTAATTTTTACTTTTTTTCTCAGTAATTTATTTTGTTATATGTGTCTTCATTCGTTGCTATATTTATGTGCTGTTTTTGTATTTCTGTGGAAAAAGAAATATGTGCTCTGATCTGGTTTTCTTTGTAAGAATGCCTTAAATATCTCTTTCTTTTACTGAATGTTAATCTTTTTTTTAAATCAATGATTAAGCTCAAGTTTGCAAGTTAGAACGTCTTGGGATGTATAATGAGTAATTTTTACTCTTTGTAACATTTTCCATATCCTCCTTTGGGAGGTGGATTTCAAAGGAGACATAAGAGTTTTGTCTTATTTGTATTTCCTTTCCTTTATAGTTGAAGGTGTTGGGATCTTTTTCCTTTTCACTTGAGAAACATTTTTATTGGAGTTGTTAAACTTAATGACTATATATATTAGCATTTATAAAACCAGTTTTGTTTTGTTTTGTTTTCCTGAAGGTGATATGCACATTCTCCAATTTTCAGTTTGTTTTTTGTTTCAAATTTTGGGGCAGTTTCATGTTATTTCTTGTATCATGTTTATTCGTGCTTAAAAAAAAACGCTTCGTGTTCCTCTGGGTGACTTTTAAACCTTAACTTTTCTGTACACACCCTGCCTTTAAGATTAATATGTTATGCTTTATGATCTTTTAACATAACTGTGTCTTGCTTGTCCTTCCAGATTTTCCTTCAATTCTGTAGATTTTTATTCCCAATCATTTATTTCTTGCATTTCTTTGGAAATATTTGCCATCATGGTTTCAAATTTTTCTATTCTTCTAATTATTCCGTGGTTTAGCATATAAATTCTGCTTCTATGATCATTATTTTCTCTTGAACTATTTGTAAATATATTTTTTGTGCTTCTAAGTTCTTTTAGGAATACACAGAGTTCTTTGTCTCATTATATGTTGAATCAATTTCTTTTGTCTTCAAATAATCAAAGTTGTTTGTACCCACTTAGAAGGTTATTAAAAAAAAACAAACTTTGATTTATTTGCTTGATCTCCAAGTTTGTAACTGAGTTGTATTCCCCCTTAGAACTTTGGAAATTTTTATTTTTTTTCTTTTTTATTCCCCTATCAATTAGTTTCTGACACTTTCTTCTTTGATCATAGATTCCACAGGGGCTGAACCTCAAAAATGTCTCTGCATCCTAAAATTCACTTTTGACCAGTCTCAGTCACTAACCCAAGTGATTTGTAGAAGGCAAAAATGTACCAGGATGGATTCCTTCAGGCCAAGTACAGTCCTTTGTACCCACAAACATATTATCACCTTGCTTCAGTTACTTCTCATTTAATTTTATGGTTCAGCATGCTCAGCCCCATGCAGAACACAATTCTACTTCCCTAGGTGTCTACATCCTTTGTACATGGTGGAGAAAGAGTGTTTTTTGCCAGTGTGATACCCACAGCAACTACTATGAACACTCCAGCATATTCCCAGGTTTGAATCATAAGATATAACAGACTCTCCACATGCAAGACAGAACCAAAACACTTATTCAAACACTAGAAAGCCACATCCACCACAGCAACAAAAAAACTATACACAATAACAATGCAGAGGCCATTGCCATCCCCAAGCCTTCCCCCTGCTAGGACCTTCCCACAAACAAACACTCACAGCTCACTGCCTATTTCCTCTCTCTCCCTCAGTTCTAACTGCTCTGACCAACTTCCTCTGGGCTCTGCTCCACCCACTCAGCAAGCTCCTCCCACAACCGACTCATGGGCCTCAGGTTTCCATGTGACTCAAGCAGGTCACACAGGCCTCCTGATGGATGGAAAACTGTTGTAGGCCAAGAGTTTCAGGGTCCTTGGTCACATTAGCTCCCCAGTTCTACAAAGGTCATTAGGCAGATATGCAAGGAAAGTATAATCTTGTTGGGTGGATGCTTTCATTGGTTTCATGAATATCTAAAGAAAGTACTGAGCTAATTTGCAAGTCTGGTTTGTAACACCCTATTTGTGCCTCAGGACATGGTACTATGATAAAGAGCTTAAGGAGTGATTGGCTTTGGGCTGGGGTAGAGAAAGATGGAGACCAACAGTGGTTCCTTGCATTCTGCTAAGGGTATATAAACCTTGTAGCTTCCATGTATCTTTGGCTCTGTATGAAATGGTTCTGCAATAAACATACTATGGAATACATCCCAGTCTCTCTCTCTCTTTCTTATTCAGCTCTCTCTCTCTCTCTCTCTCTCTCGCTCTCTCTCTCTCTCACTCTATCTCTCCTTTTATTTCACTTAGCTGGTAGCTAGGCCCAGACTTGCTAGCCGCAGCAGAAAAGACCTTCCCATTAAGTAAAAATATGTCAACAATACAGAGTGGCATTCTACAACATATTGCAATAGAATGGAGGAGTGTGCTGATGGAGACTGTAGCAGCCAACATTGCTGAATGAATCCCAGCTCATAATCCATGGGTCGGATTTTCAGCCTTGTCAGAGTACAAGGGAAAGTGGTAAGAGAATGCTAAGTATAATAAGGCTTAGGGGTTAGTCTTCTCCGCTCTTAATCAGATTTTTACCTAATTAGACTTTTGTGGCTTAGGCTATAGAAACAGATGACATTATTTTACCTATTGCACATAATTCATATTTTGATTAGTTTTGAGGGTATGTGGAGTTTAAAGAATATGACTAGTCTCTTTCCTTATCATCATCCAGATGACCTCGGTTGGCGACCCCTCCCCTTAGTTAAAACAATCTTCCTAGAACACAGTGGTCCTACCACAACCAAAAAGGAGTTAGTAGATGTTGATTTTGCCCAGACAAGAGTAGACAACAGGGATTAATTAGGGAGTATTGAAGAAGACCCCCACTAGACCTGAACGCTAAAGGCCAAAACACAGCTGGGGGGAATCCCTCCCTACCAGAGAACTTAGAACAGGGATCATGGTTGATTCCTAATGTGAACAAATTGAGACTGTCTTGCATTTCAATCTTTGTAGGACTTTATGGAATATTTCTATGTAATATCAAGAATGAAGGGGCCAGAAAGTGAAGGGCAACACACACACACACACACACACACACACACACAATGCACATACACAAATCTGAAGCACTAAAGATTTCAATGTAAAAAAATCTCAATAAATGCCCAGCACACAATCAGATATTAACAGAGAAAAATACTATGATCAGAAGGTAGGAAGAATAAGTTCTAAGAGAAGTAGAGTTCTTTTAACAAATATAATTTTTAAAAAGAGAAGGAACCAATAACTTATGAAAAACAGAATCCTATAGACTCTTGAAAGCATGGAACAGCAAGAGACAAAACAATGGTTCAAAATGAAAATTAAAATCCATAAAATAAGAAATTGAAAATGAATATAGGTAAGAATTTATATCTCAATCCAGAATGCAAAAAATCCACTTAATATATTTTTTGAAAGTGGATCCAGGATGGTAACTGTTCATATATGTGTGGTGAATGAGAAAGGAGTTGATGACCACACTGAGGTTGCAAAACTGTATGACTAGAATATTCCTATGCCACAACAAAAATGTGGTAGCTTGAAAGAGGAGGGAGACAAGAAGATGGTGAGGGGAATCTGCTAAATGACACAAAAGTGCATAGGATCAAAGATATAAGATTTTGTGTGGTCATAGTGATTTACTTGATGGAGGGAGTACCCACATCAAGGATCACATACATTGATACGTTGTGATAACAAAGATCACTTCAGAGTGCTCTTCTTTCTTTCTCTTATGTTCAATTTTGAAATAAAGAGAATAGGAATCTTCATAAGGTTCCATCATATACAAGTAGTTTTGAACTTAGCATTAACTATTTTAATTCATACCATGAAGAACTTTTGAGATCATTTTATAGATGAGGAAACTGACAGAGGGAGGGATTTTATTCGTGCTTATCTATGGTAGAAAGAATTCTCAATTTTGAGTTGTAGAACTTGTTATACAATACTGGTATTTTTAAATCTAAGAGATAGATAGATAGATAGATAGATAGATAGATAGATAGATAGATAGATAGATAGATAGACGGATAGATAGATAGATAGATAGACAGACAGAGATATAATAGCTTTTGCTACAATTTTTTTCTTTGACCATTTCTGTAATGAAATTATTTCAAAATGAGCTCCTTCACTAATAAACAACTTCATAGAGAATACTATTTGTTTTAACTATTATCTCCTAAGGCAGTATTACAGAAACTCATTTTATGATGGAATTGAACAATTTTAACATTTGAGTCAACTCATTTCCCTAAATAGAACAGTGAGAAGTATGTTATTTTTGGTTGCTTCTAAATGTAACTTTAAAAACAAAGCAAAATTAATGTGGTTTGCTAAGACTTAACATTCCTAAAATGGAACCTATAAGTTTACATTGAATAAAGCTAACAGTTTTCATTAATTCAATACTATGAACACTAAAAAGTTCTAGAAATGTCTGTTAAAAGTTACAACTATTTTTAAAATATTGATATTTTTGTTTATATATCACTTTCATTTATGAATACATTGTTCCTGTCTCCTCTACTCAGTTAGTCATCATTTATGACAAAAGCAGCAAAAAGAAAGGGGAAGGACAAAAGCAGTTCAAAAAAACTACCTGACACATCAATTAAGTCTGAAAGTATATGTGATGTTCCATACTTATTGTCTCACACCTTTAAAAAGAAGAGGACTGGTTGGAGAAAGGGAGGCTGCTCATATACTCTCAGAAGCCAAGGTTGGCTTTTATAACTATACAATATACAACTTCAGTTTTTTGTTCTTTCATTTATATTGTTTTACTCATTGTGTATATTGTTTCCTTGGTATTGAAAACTTCCCCAAGACAGTGTAATATAATAGCAAGAACCCTAGCCCACCCAGGATGACCTGCTAGCACAGGTTCTTTGATCTGCTTTAAAGAAAAGACTGCTCGAAAAGGGGTTAACCATCCTACTTTTAATTACATTCACTAGTTCAGGTGAAAGGTCAGCACCATTAACAAGAAAATACAAGCAGAGAAATTAGCACAAAGACCAACAGACAGGGCTCCAGCTGTCTGAGTACAGTAATATTGCTATATACTTTACATACATCACTGGATTGAGGGAGCAAAGACAATATCTGAGTAGTCAGGGGGCTCTGAACAGAGGGTTATTCAGAGTCTTGACCAGGAAATCAAAAGGTCAAGAGTCAACCCTCAAAGCAAAATGCCAACGCCCCAGAATTTTTAACAAAGACATGGCTCCTGATGGACTCAGAGCCAGAAGGCATGAAACCTACTTGACTCAGTACAGCTGGAATTATCAGGGTTCAAAGGAGATTAATCCTTCTGATGTTTACAATTTAGCCTGAGCATGGGAAACTGACCTCTAAGAAGAAGCAAACAACTACTACAACAAAAATCATACCTTGCTTGTGCCTATGCACAGAGACTCTGGACAAGAATAAATTTACAATGCCTTTCAAAATCTTTAGCTTTGATTATAATTCTTCTTATGAAGATATTATAAGAATGATTTTGCAGAAGATTCTGGGAAGAGGATGGAATAGGCCAGAAAATTCCTAGCTATTTATGTTACTTCCACAAACAAGACAAAATAGCACCTCAGCATCAGTGTAAAATAGCAAAAATAAACAAGAGTTGGGACAAGACAGTAGTCTTCCTGGGACAGCCAGAGAAGATTTGGAGAGAGATCCTAGCATGGAGGTTTGGAACGAGTAGAACAAACACCTCTAATCTAGCTCCACTGAAATAGCAAGTGGCTAGTCATGGGAGCATCTGGGTTGGGTGGTAGCCCAATGTCAGCCACAGTAATTTTCACCTCCTGCAAAGTGTGGGGAGTCAGAAATCTTAGTGGGGGAAGATTGAGGGAGCCTCTGCTGGGCTAGGATGCCAGACCTGGGCCAGAAGGAACCAGCACAGTGTATACAAAAGCAGTGGGGTGAGGATGTTGCTGACTGTGAATAGTTACAGGAGAACTGAGTTCTTGGTCTTAGTTCTAGGCCAGAGGGGAGAAATTAAGGTCATAGTCACTGAAGGTTTCTTAGGGAGCAAGAGCATTGGAAACAGCTCAAAAATGACAGTAAGAAGGACCTGACGTGAAAGGTACTAATCCCTACACCCCAAGATTAGAGGTGAATATAATAATAATCTGCTAAAAAAATTTTAATGAGTAGAAAAAGAACTTAACCATAGAGAGTATGGAAATAGAGATGACTGGGGTTGATTTTCAGAGAAGGATATTTATATTTAAAAAGCTTATCTTACCCCACACAATAATGACACATGGTCACCTGTCCAAAACGAATCCATAGAAAACTCAAAAAAGACTTCTAAAATCAAGTAAAATAAACCTTGAGCTTTTTTAAAGTAAGAACAACCCAAGAAAATCAAGAAGATTATGAAAAGGATATTATGAGAAAAGGAGAACTAGGATCTTAAGGAAGAAAATAAATCCTTGAAAATCAGAATTGGGCAAAGTGAAGCTAGCAAATAATAAATATAGAAATAATAAAACAGAATATAAATAATGGAAAATAGAAAAGAAAATGAAACATAAGAAAAAACAACTGATCAGGAGAACAGATCAAGAAGAGAAAACAAGAATTATTGGACTACCTGAAGGCCATGACCAAAACCAAGGAAAAAAAGGAATCTTGAAACATTAATACATGAAATAATTAAATTGTCCTGAAATCTTATAACAAGAGGAAAAGCAGAAATAGAAAAAAAAATCCACCAGTTACAACCTAAAAGAGATCCTAAAAAGAAAACCTACAGGGATATCACAGCCAAATTCTGAAACCCCCAGGTTAAGGAGAAGATCTTATGAGCAACAAAAAATAAACAATTCAAATATGGCATCACCACAATTAGAATTACACAAGACCTAGCAGTGGCTGCACTAAAAGACCTCAGGTTTTGGAACACTATATATCAAAAAGCAAAAGAACTGGGGTTATGGCCAAAAATGCCATATCCAGCAAAATTCAGTATAATTCTCAACAACAACAACAACAAAATGGTCATTCAATGAATTGACAGACTTTCAGGATTTTATTGCAAAGAGATCAGAACTGATTAGAAAATTTGCCATACAAGATCCAAGAGAAATAGAAAGTAAACATCAAAGACTAATTACAAAGAACTCAATAAGGACAAATTGTTTCCTTTTTATATGTGGAAATATCAACTGTATGTCTAAGATTGTCATTAGTAATTGGATAGTCCGAAAGAGTTAGGTAGAGCTGAGTATGATGAGATTCTTAAAGGGAAAATGTTGTAGAAAATGACAAAAAGAGTAATTATCTCATATAAATAAGGAGCAAGAGGAATAAATGAAACAAAGGAATTAGATGGGGAGGGAGGTGGGCAGTTCTGGAACACTGCTCTCTTCAGGAATGGGTAAAAGAGGCAACCATACATATGTATTTAGAAAGGCATAACATCTTTTCAATTCAGAAAGAAATAACAGAAGAGAAATAGAGAATAGAGTAGAGGAAAGAATAAGGAAGGGATTATCGAGGAGGGGTAGGTTAAAGAATAGGAGGGCAAGGTAGCAGCTAGAGGTAAAGTAAAGGGATTAGGAGGGAAAGGAATAGAGTGAGATGGATAGTAAGGAAAATAAGAAGGAGGAAAATATAAATATTTGGATAAATGGATAATATATGTGTGTGTGTATATATATACATATATATATATACACACACACACATATATCCATACACACACACATATATACATATATGTATGTATATACATATATGTGTATATATGTGCAAGTGAATGGGGTGAATTACCCATAAAATGGAAAGTGATGGCAGATTAAAAATTTGAATTCAACAATGAGAGATAGACACAAATATAAGGTTTGGAGTTAGGAGTAGAATTTATTATGTAAAAAAGCAGGGATTGCAATCATGATGTCTGACAAAGGTAAAACTAAAATGAGATTTAACAAAACAGAAAAATAGGGAACCGCTGTGTGTCAGCAATATTAATCAACAGTTTTAGATCGCATAGAATAACTACACAGTTTAAAAAATAGGAGAGTGGACCTGCCAAAGCAGATACAGGACTTAACTATAGGAAAATAAACATAAAATACCTTTTATATAAACAAGGTAAGATATAAATAATCAAAATTATATTTATTGTGCATGGGCAGGTAATGCTAATATAATTTTAAAATGACAATTTTACCTAATATCTTTAAGTAATACCATCCCAATTAAATTACTAAAAAATTATCTTGCTGAGTCAGAATAAATAATAACAGGGTTCATTTGGAAGAACAGAGGGTCAGGAACTTCAAGGAAACCAAGAGAAAAAGATATGAAGGAACTAGATTCAGTAGTAATCAGAACTTAAATTGTATTACAAGATAAGAGCAGTTTTAAGTGTAAAATGGATAATTTTGATTATTTTAAAAGTTCCCTGTATAAATGAAACCTACGTAGCAGAGAACAGAGGGAATGCACAAAAATTCAGGAAAAAAACTATCATAGACAATCTCCCAGATAGAATGTAATTGGGTCAGAATATTATTGTGTAGAAAATGATGAGTTGGTGCATTTAGAAAAGTGTGGAAAGACTTGGACTTATGAAGGAAGATGCTATCCACCTATAAATAGGTGACAAGTAGAAATAAGCACAATACAATCTTATATATGTGCATTTGCATATATATGTATGTTTATGGATATCTGTGTATATGTGTATATATGTATACATATGTATATGCATATATTGGGTGTATATGTGTGTATACATATTTCCATGTTATATCTGTGTATGTATATCCATGCTGAATTGTAGTCTTCTTGGGATGGGGGGGAGAGAAACCATAAAGTAAATAGTACAGAACAGAGGACAAAAGAAAACACACAGAAGAAAGGAAAGATGGACAGTTTTGAAAATAATGCTTAGTATTTATATAGGTTTTCTTGTAATGAAAATTTCTTGCTTTATTTTGAATCCTTTCATGTTCTTGGTGAACATGTCAAGTTTTTTTCATTTCTTATGTTTTATTTGTTTAAAATAAATTCAAATATACTTTTTAAAAAAGAATGATTTTTGTAGGCAAGGGCCTTGCAGACAGAATCCAGGTTTTGTACTTCTTTTATATTTCAAGGGACCTAAAACTTTGTTAGACTAATAGCACATGTTGGATAATTACTTGTTGAATGAACAATTAATCAATAGGGTGACCACACCTGACCATGGGTGGCTTGACCACAAAACCCTCTGGGATTTACAGTTCTTTCTAGTTTGGGAAGAGAGGAAAGTAAAATTAGAAAATCTCTTTGAATGTGGGTGAAAGTTTTTCCTCTCACTGGTTGGTGAGAGACTCTAAAGAACTAGGAAAGAAAGGAGAAATGGCAAGTCATCCTGGAGCAGCATATTAAGACTGAAGCAAAAGCTTGTGCCAGCTATATTTATAACTCATTTCTATAAGACTGCAAGAAATAAGACCTCTATCTGAATGGACCAATGGGGAGATGCTGGTGACTGTGGATGTTTTATCAGAACCACCTGCTCATAGGAACAGGGGCTCAGAAAGAAAGAAACATAAGAGAGAAATGATGGAAGGGCCCTCACCTTACTTGCATTGATGTTTTCCTTAAATTTACTGTGATAAAGGACACATTTGATCGATTTTTACATCATTTATCATAAACATCTGTGGCCAACCCTGTCGTTATGTTGCAGCATGAAGGTGCAATGGGAGCTACACAGGAGATGGGGGCCTTTCCTGACACAGGGCTGGAAGACCAACTGCAAGCCCAGTGCAAGAGAATTTTGTTCTTTAAATGAGGGGACAAGTATGACTTGTTTTATAACTGCCATTCCAAGTGGCGAATCACTATGAATCTGGGCTCTGTTGCAGAAGTCAGTGTCTTAGACACAAGTTGAGCTTATACTAGGCATCTGCACAATACACAGACTGATAAATTAGAGTCAGAGCACCTGGATTCAAATCCAGATTCTTCCTCCTTACTAGTGTAAACACCCCTAGGAAAGGTCATTGCAGCTCTAATTTAGGCCCTCGTTTTCTTAATGAGGGGTTTAGACTAGATTACCTGTAAGAAACCTTCCAGTTCAATATTTGAGATTTAAAGTTCATCTATATTGTTTTAGATAATTCTTTAAAGTAATCAATACCTCAGCCAGATTAACTTCTCTATCTTGAAGGTCATAAAGAAGGATAATGGGATAATCAAAAGGACACAGGTCTAGTAATAAAGATACTTGAACACTAGTTCCAGCTCTCCCACCAACTAGTTGTCTGATCCTAAACAAATGATTTAGTTTCCTCAGGCCTCTGTTTTGCCTGGAAAATGAGGGGATAAAAGTAGTTTGTCTCTAGGGTTTCATGGAGCTCACTGTTAGAACCTGATTGAATTACCTTAAATATACATCAAGATTACTTATCACAACAATAGTTTTGAAGCTATAATTTGGGCATGTACTATGCTATCAACAACATTTGGTCCTAATGCTGCTGATTCAATACACTCATGACTCCTAAATGATTGCTGTCATCCCTGTCAGGAATCACAAGGCACCCTTACTTTCTAATAAAGCAATCACCTCAGGAGGTAGTTAAACAATATTCCAAAAGTGTTTAGCAGGACCCACGGTAGTACAGATTCATGTGGGCTAAAGCCCTCCATAAGCATCTCTCATAAGAAGGCATTTGGTAACAAATTAACACGGCACCAGAACCAGGATCCATATGTTGTTTATATCTCCTACTACTTCAGCAGTTTCATAAAACTTGCTTAGCCGTGTACTCATTTCACACAGCTACACACTAGGAAATGTTCCAGTTCTGGAATAATCAGAGCATTCCGCCCTGTCTTGGCAGCCACTCGATAGGCTGGGGGACAGGGAGGAAAAAGGAAGGTGGGAGCCACAAAAAAAAAGTATTTGTAGTCTGCCTGTCCCTGAACTTTGCTTAGTCTATCTTAGTATAAAGAGCTCTGCTGCATCCCCACAGCAGAGCGAGCATGGGGCAGCTGCTAAGCATGCTTTCTATCTCTTTCCATCTACAAAGAAAAGCAGGAGGCAAAGTCCAAATGCTTCTGAACCTAGTCTAAGTTAAGGCACTGATTTAAAACTCTACTGGAGGTCTAATGCTAGAGTAGAATTTTAGGAGGAAATTCAGTATCGAAAATATGCTTTAACTGTGACTTTGAAAAATATATTGACATCTACTCTAGAAAAAATCAATCCCTCAATCAATACTTGTCCTCAATCGATACTGGCATTTCTCCTCATTAATGACAATGCACTGCCCTTGACACTGATGATGAGTTCTTGGCTTTTGAAGGCGAATTCAATGTTTACAGAGTGTTTGACATCAATAAGGAGGAAAGTTGGTCTGCTACATCCATATCTATTTGGCATCAACGGGAAGATGATTTAAGTGTCATAAGAAATCATTGTCAAGCCAACATTGTGAGCTTGTGATGATGACAAGAGGAACTTGAGTTTTGAGTCATCTTTTTTAGGTATGAGTAGTCTGTTTTAAAAACCTGTATTTGTATTAGGTTAGCTGACACAATTTTTTTCTTAAATTCAATAATAACTAAAAACTTACACAATTTCTGTTTAATTCAATTCACTGCAATGTCTTTCTTAAACACTCAAATGATAGACATTGTGCTATGCATTGTTTTTGACACTGTTTTTGTCTCTATTGTACAGAAACTTAAATTTAACTGGAGGAAATTACATCTTCACAAATAAAAACATTATACATATATATGTATGTATGCATGACTCTATGTTGTATAAATGTATATATACAGATACATAATACAAATGCATATGTTTATGTTGTGTATATGTATATACATGTATCACACATATATATGCATGTATGTATTTTTATATAGTATATATATATATATATATATATAAACTACATACAAATACATAGTCATTTTAGGGACTGGATCACACTAGTAAATAGGAAAATTAGGAAAGATCTATTGTAGGAGGTAGCCCTTAAGGGAGATCTTAAAGAGAAGTAGGTGTTACAGGAGGAGATAGAGGGGAAGAGCTTCCAGGGATGGAGAATAGCCTATCTATTCAAATGAAAGGAGACAGAAGACAGAATACCTAACACCAAATGGGCCAGTTGGACTGACATATGAAGTGCATGTCCAAGAGAAATGGGAAATCTGTTTAGGAAGAGAGAATAGAGTGAAATTTTAAGGAGCTAAAAATATCAGAGGAGTCTTCATTTCTTCCTCCTCAAAGCAATAGGGAATCACTGAAGCTTCTTGAGTATGGGAGAGCTAATTAGTCAGGTGACCAGCATTTAAGAAATGCCTATTATGTGCACACACTGGGATAAGTGCTAAGGACATGAGGAAAAGTAAAATACAGAGGGGGAAAAATGAAATACAGCAAAATTCAGAGGAAACTGGTAACATCTCTACAAAGTGATGCAGATTTATGTAAGGATAATAATTTATACCAAAACAACAAGATAATCAGAAAATATAACTTTGAAAGACATTAGAATTTAGAGTTCAATGCAATACAGTGAAAAAAGCGCATGATACAAGTAGACTGAAGAGAAATGATGGACTCAAAATGCTGAATGAAACATACAGTTTTGGAAGTGTCTAAAGAAGATTTCAAGGGTTGCTTTGTTGCTGTTGAATTGAATTGGAGGGGGAAATGGAAGGAATAGAAAATAAATTATTGTTATTTTTTAATTAAAAAGAAATTGTTAGGTATTTATTATGAAAAACAAATGATTTGGAAAACAAGTCAAGAAAAGATAATTTAAGAGCCTTTAGACAACCTGAAAACCATGATTGCAAAAATTGTCTAGGTGCCAAATTTAACAGGTTATACATTTTTAAAAACTGCCCAGATTTACTAGAATCATATAATAGAGAGAATATGGAACATAGCCACTGATCATTTCACTCCTAGAAACATTATAGCTATAGTCTAGAGTTTTAGATCAAAGAAAAATACTTCAAACGTCAAGAAAGAAAGAATTCAACCACTAAGGAACCCCATTCAAGACAAAACAACACTTGTCAGAAACTAATTTAAAGGACAGAAAATATTAGAATATTGGAAAAAGCAAAAGATAAAGGATTACAACTAAAAATAATTTACACTGAAAGGCTAAGTATAATACAGTAAATCAGACTTCTAACAGAGGACTTTTAAGGATTCCTGACATGAACACTGGAGCTTAACAAAAACTATGTAATGCCAAGAGTTAAGATAAATTCTGGAAGTTAAATAAATTGGAGTAATTCAAAGGGACTAGGTGATGATGAAGTGTTTCCATTCTAATGGGGGAGAAGATAAAAGTACTTCTCCAGAAAGGAATATCTTCTAGGGTCAAGTAGAAAACGGATTAAGGGGGCAGCTAGGTGGCACAGTGAATAGAGCACCAGCCCTGGAGTTAGGAGGACCTGAGTTCAAATCTGGCCTCAGATACTTGACACAAAAACTAGCCATGTGACTTTGGGCAAGTCACTTAACCCCAATTGCCCTCCAAAAAGCAAAAAAGAAAAATATGATTAAGACAAACAAGGGGATAGGAGATAATTTTGCTTTGAGTTTTTATACTGTTAAAAGATGAAAGGAGAAAGGAATTCATTAAGAATTTTTTTTCAATTCAACAAACATTTATTAGTTATCATATGCAAAGTATTAGACAGCTGCTGTTCTTCAGTTGTTTTTCAGTAATGTCTGATTCTTTTAACCCCATTTTGGGGTTTCTTGGCACAGATACTAGAGTTGATTGCAGTTTCTCCAGCTCTTTAAAATTTAAATATATATATATATATATATATATATATATATGTATGTATATATATATTTAATTTATTTATTTTTAGCTTTCAACATTTTCTTCCAGAAGATTTTAAGTTTCAAAGTTTCTCCCCATCTCTCTCCTTCCCAAGATATGGTATGTTATGAATTGCCCCTTTCCCCAAACTGTCCTCCCTTCTAATACCACTATCCCTTCTCTTATCTCCTTCCCCTTCTAGTTTCCTGTAGGGCAAGATAGATTTCTATACTCCATTGCCTATATATTCTATTTCCCAGTTGCATGTAAAAACATTTCTTAATATTCATTTTTTAATTTTTGAGTTGCAAATTATGTCCCTTCTTCCTTCCCCACCCACCCTTACTGAGAAGGGAAGCAATTCAAAATAGGCTACATGTATAGTCATGCAAAGCAATTATTTAACAGCTATGTTATGAAAGACTATATTTCACTCCAACCTACCTTGTCCCTCCATTTATTCTATTCTTTTTTCACCCTGTCCCTTCTCAAAAGTGCTTGCTTCTGATTACCCTCAATTGGTCCTCCCTTCTATCATCCTCCCCTCACTTATCCCCTCCCCACTATTTTCCTGTAGAGTAAAATAGATTTCCATATCCAATTGAGTATATATTTTATCCCCTCCTTAAGCTAAATCTGATGAGAGGAAGGTTCACCCATTCTCTCTCACATTTCCCCTTTATCCTTCTACTAGAAAAGCTTTTTCTTGCCTCTTTTAAGTGAGATAATTTACCCCATTCTACATCTCCCTTTCTCCCTCTTAAGGATTTTTTTGAAGATGGAATTTATTGTATTTCATAAGTGAAGTGTGTTAGAAGAATAGAAAAACATGGGGGAAAGGTCTGGAGCTTCATTCTTATTTTAATTGGATAAAGGAGAGTTTTTCACAAACACACACATATTTACACACAAAAAATTTGGTGTAATCATACATTAAGGTTACCATTGAAACAAGTGGGAATAGATAAAAGGGAGGGAGGTTAATGATGATGTAAGGAAGATGTTTCATGGAAACAATATTCTTAAGCAATATGAACTTCAAATTCAGGAGGCATATAGAAAAGAAATCACAAGGAAAGAAAATAGTGAAAAAATCAGCAATTGGAGTCTGGATGAGGAAGAGAGAGAAGAGACAAAAGAGTTAAAGCAAGCAGCTTCAAATACAGGTCACATTCCTTTCCTTTTATGCCTTCTTTGTGGAGACAGAAGAAAGAGATGGAAAGCATGAGAATATATCATGATTCAAAAAACATACGTAACAAAGAAAAGAATTAAGGTGAATACAGTACCTCATTAATGAAAATTAAAAGAGGAAAGGATTTTAACAAATGAATCCAACAACATGCTGTTTATAAGAAAAACACTTGAAACATAAAGAATAATAAAGTGCTACTAATTTGCTGGAGCAAAATTTATTATTATGCAAATAAACTAAAAAGGTAATGGCATCAACCATGATCTCAGACAAGTAAAAAAGATTTGTTTAAAAGAGATAAGCAGGAAAACTGCATTATATTTAAAGACATGACAGATAATTAAACAATATAAATATTTAAGATATATTTACTGAATGGCATAGCATCTAGGTATTTAAAGGAAAAGTTTATAAAATTTGAAGGAGAAAAGATAGCAAACTATAATGGTTGCAGATCCCTATGTTTCCCTTTCAGACCTAGAGAAATCCAACAAAAATATAAACAAGAAAGAAGTTAAGGAACTGAATAGAACAGAACTTCAAAAAAGTTAGTTATAATAGACTTCTGATGACCACTTGCCAGGAGTAAAAAAAATACACACTTTAGTCAGCAATACATGACATATTTATGAAAACTGGACATATACTAGAGTATAACTATCTCCTGAACAAGTACAGAAAAGCAGAGATTTTAAACATATCCTTTACTGACTTTCATCCAATGATAAGTATAAATAATGACGATAATTTACATAAAGGATTCAAACTTAAAAATAATCTATGGAAACTAATGGATGAAAAAAGAAATTATTTAATCAGTCATGAAAACATGAAAATGAGGTAGTATGTCAAAACTTGGAGCCTATGACCAAAGCAGTCTTTTAAGGAAAATTTATATAACATTTTCATTGACAGAAGAAAGAAAGCACAGATCAATGAAATGGGCATGCAGCAGCAGCAACAACTAAGAAAGCAATTGTTAACAGTCCATCTAAAAAAAATAGAAATTCTGAAAATCAAAGAAAATATTAATACAAAAAAACTGAATTGCTAATCTAGGAATTATGTTTTAAATCTGATTAAATAGATAATACACTAGCTAATCTGAATTTTAAAAGAAAAAAGAATTGGAATTTAAAGGGATACTCAACAATTGGGGAATGACTGAATAATTTGTGGTATATGATTATAATAGAGCACTACTGTGTTATAAAAAATGACAAGGTCTGGGGGTGGTTTCAGAAAAAAATGACAAGCTCTGTATGAACTGATGCAAAATGAAGTGAGAAGATCTAGTAGTTAATTGTGCCTAGTAACAGTGGTATTGTAATGATGATCAATTGTGAAAGACTTGCCTACTCTGACCAATAAAATGATCTGAGACAGTTTGAAAAGACTCAAGATGAAAAAATGCTATCCACCTTCATAGGGAGAACTGATCAACTTTGAGAGCAAATAAAGTTTAATTTTCTTGCTTTCATCATCATCACCATCACCGTCATGTGATATGGCTGATATGGATATGTGTCTTGCACAATTTCACCTGTATAATTGATATCATTTTTGCTTGCCTACTCGGTGTTTGAGGACATTATTGGAGTTAGGGAGAGAATTTGGAATTCAATTTAAAAAGAAAAGAATGTCAAAAATAATTAATCAAAAGAAAGAAAATAGGCTAAATTTAATACAAATTTGGTGGGGTGAGCTTTAATAGAAATTCATCATTTAATATATACTTCTTTTATTTCTTCATTTTATATGGAAATATTCCTGTTAGTGTTTGTCAAGTTAAGAATAATAATGACAAAAATGTTGACATTTAAATACCACTTTAAAGTCTGTAAAAACACTATACATATATACAAATTATAGATATACACATACATATGTATGTGCATATATATACACACTCATATTTAATGTTAATATTATATGTAATTATTTATTACATGTAATAAATTTTATTTATTTACATGTAATTTTATCGTTTATGTACACGTACTAAATACATACACATATGTATATATGTGTGTATATATACACACACATGTATAGAATTTAATATTGTCCTCAAAGCAAATCTGTAATGTAAATGCTATTTAAATTATTTTTTTCAATTTACAGCTATGGGAATTAAAGTACAGAGAGATTATCAGTTTGCCCAAGGTCATGCCAGTAGTATGTATTTGTGACAGAATGTGAAACCAGGTCTTCCTAACTACAAATTCAAGTATTTATAATGCCATGCATCCTCCATTTTAGAATGGGATATATTCCTTTATTAGAATCTTCACCAAAAGTTGGAGTAATTACAAGTTCAATTACATGTTAATGCAAAAAGCCCTGGTATTTCATATGATGCATTCAGAAAAAAAGAGTAAGTACTAAGCATTATAAATCAACATTTTCACTATGTATCATTATATAGAAAAGAGATATTCTACATAAATAATTTTTACTGTAACTAAAATGTACCCCTTAAAGTACAAAAACTTAAAAAAAACCTTATATCTTTATGCAAGCAGATAGCAGGGTGGACAGAAGCCAGAATACTTCAATACATTGTTTATAAGAAACACACTTGAAGCAGAGAGACACACAGAGAATAAGGTAAAGGGCTGGGGCAGAATCTATTTTGCTCCAGCTGAAAAAAAATAAAATCAGGAGTATCAATTCTGATCTCAGACAAAGCAAAATCAAAATAGACTTAATTAAAAGTAATAAAGAAGGAAACTACATCTTGCTAAATGGTACCATAGACAATGAAATAATATCAGTACTAAACATCTATACACCAAGTGATATCACATTCCAAATTCTTAAAGAATTTAAGTGAATTACAGGTTCATGACAAAACAAGAGATTGCAAGCATTACAAAATGTGAAATAGATAATTTTATTATATTAAGCTAAAAAACTTTTGTCCAAGCAAAACCAATGTAACCAAGATTAGAGGAAAGCAGAAAGCTCAGAAACTATCTTTACAGAAAATGTCTCTGATAAAGGACTCATTTCTCAAATTTCTCAAATATACAGAGAATTGAGTCAAATTTATAAAAATACAAGCCATTCCAAATTGATAAGTGATCAAAGAATATGAAGAGGAACTTTTCAGATGCAAAAAGAAAAATTATTTATAGGCAAATGAAGAAGGGCTCTAAATCACTTTTGATTAGAAAAATGCAAATTAAAACAACCCTGATGCACCACCTCACACCTATCAGATTGGTTAATATGACAAAAAAAGGGAAATGATAAATGTCAGAGAGGATGTGGGAAAATTGGGACACTAATGTACTGTTGGTAGAGTTGTAAACTGATCTAACCATTCTGGAGAGCAATTTGGAACTATGCCCAAAGGGCAACCAATCTCTGCATACCCTTTGATCCAACAATACCACTATTAGGTCTGTATCCCAAGGAGATAATCAAAAAAGGGAAAAGAACCTACATGTACACAAATATTTAAGCAGTTCTTTTTGTCTTAGCAAAGAATTAGAAATCTATCCTGGATTATTAACTTCAGTCTTAATAACTTAAGTATCCTTTGGTCTAGGAAGAAATTAGGTTGGAAGATCAAATGTGGGAACCAGTTAGACTGAAGACAAGATTTTTGTCAGGTAAGAGACTAAGTTCAAATCTACTTCTTGAACATTTCTAATGGTGGGGATGGGAAATGGTGCCATCATGGCCTACGTAGATCATTGGGGTCAAGAGCCCTTCCAATTCTGGTTGACCATGGCCTATAGCCCACTGTTGCAACTTCAAAAGAAAACAGAGATAGGCCCACCTTTTTCAAAGCAATTTCATCAACTGTCTGACTATTTTAAACCTTGAGCTATGTTGAGTAATTAAATCTTCATTCTTATTCACCTCTGACACTGGATCAGGCTTTTACTGGTTCTGGATTTTTCCCTTTAGCATTCTGTTGGTTCCTGGACTGAACTTGAACTGGATATTGATGAGTGCTCCCTGCTAACCTATGCACTCTCCCCATCCTTCCCCATCCTCTCTCTGTGCTTTCTGAGGTACCTGAGCTGGCAGTTTCTTTCTGAATCCATACATCTACTGCCCTTTGAATTAGACAAATTAGCAGCTTTGCAACTGCTTCTCTCTTTTGGCTGCTTCTAGTGACACTGCCAGGACTTTAGCCATTTTGCATAACAGATTAACCCTAGAAGTGTATAGGAGTTGACCAAAGCACTGCTAAATAAGAATTTGTAGAGTTAAATTGACAAAAGTCCTTTCTTCTAGAATCTTACAATCAGTAACATGAAAGGAATTCACTTTTTAAACTGATTTTTTTCAGTGAAAGACATATATTTTGCTGGTTGCATAACAAATAAATGTTTAAAAGAACTATTAATAGAAAAAGTTTTTACTTCTTCCCTACTCACACTTATTCAAAGATGTCAATTGAAAATGAACTGGGTTAGGAAAATAGGTAAAAATCAGGTTTATTAATATAAATAACATTTAAATCAGTCATTGGCTCTCTTCCTTCATTTAAAATATGCAGTAATACAGCTACTCAGTAAACCAGCTTCAGCCTTGTCAAGTGACGATAATTAAGACTTCAAAACAAAATGCAAGGGTATTATAATATACACTCATAGATTGGGAAAGGAGTTCTCATCTGTCATTTAGTCCAACTGCTTTCCAAAAAACAACAACAATAACAACAAAACATCCAGCAAAGCATCTCTTTGGAGTCTTCTCCACGAGTGATTATTTATTTCTACAAGGAACCAAAGAGTTTTCAAGAGTCTCTTACCTATTCACATCCCAGACTTTGCCAGTTGTATCCAATGAGGAAGAAGCTACAAAATCTCCGCAGGAATGCCACGTGCAGGACCACACTGCATGACTATGTCCTCCCAGAGTCAGAATGCAGTTACCTTTGACCAGATCCCACAATTTCACTGTAGTATCTCCACTGGAAGTAGCTAACTTGGTACCACTGTTAATAAGAATATAGAATAAAGGATGTGTTGGAATATATGCACATATGGCTTCAATTAATTTTTAAAATAAATGGCAATCTTTCAATGAATGTCAATTTATTGGTATCTAAAGTCCTTCATATCTAAGCAGAAAAGTGTCCTTACTGTTATGAATGCACACTATTAGAAAGGATCTCTTTCTGTTCATTTATTTATTTAATCAATAAAAAAATCAATAGAAATAAATAATAAAATAATAAATAAATAATTTAAGCAATAAAAAATACAACAAAAATTATATACTGTGGACAAGGCATCACATAAAAAGACTACACATAATAAAAAGTTATGTAACACATTGACCTTAACCTCAAGAAGATTAGTGAAAGAAATCCCACACGCATATCCACAATTCCCACCTCTATGTGGTGGTATCACATGACTGGTACAAAGTAAATGATGCAAAACTACAGAAATGGAGAGATCACTTCTGGCTGGGGTGATCAGCAAAGGTATCCTGAAGAAGAAAGAACTGGAACTGAGTGCTGGAGAATGATTCAAAAAATTGGGACATGACAAAAAGAATTTTTCACAATGCATGTTCATGGCCTTTTGGTTTCTGAGGATAGTTACTATTCACGGAGCCTGTCACCGATTGACCTATGTCCCTTCAGCTCACAGTATGCCTTGGCTTAAAAGAACCAACTCAGGTCTTCTAGGCTCATCTTTTTTCTATTATCATTTTATAGGAGTTCCTGAGAAATAAAATTAGTTCATGTAACTCTTATTTTTTTCTTTAAAAAGGAAACCATATTATTTGTTATCTGTCCTTGAAATTCTCATTTTTTCAGGCCTCATTTAATATATGGAGTCTAAGGTTATATATACAACTGAACAGTCTTTGGCCTACTAGGACAGTCAGTTGCTCATTTCCATGACAGGATTTTGAATTCTAGAAAGTTTCCCTTTCCCCAAGCAGCTCACCGATTTATTAGCTTATGCTTTTAATTCTCATAAGAAAGTGAATTTTTTTCAATAGTTAATAGCTATGGTTACATTTTTTTTCTGGGATTGATAATATAAAGGGGCACCTAACTGATATCAGATCTTTTTCTAATGTCAGGATTTAAAAATAGAGAAGATATTTTAGTGCCTGAAAGGGAGAGAGGGGCATAGAAAGAACAGACAAAAAGAATACATAGAGAAGGACAGCTAGAGAAAGAAACTCAAATTTTACCAGCTTCACAATTTATCCATGGGAACAAAATTTGGGGATGGGATTCAATAGGGACAATGATATGAGACAGACTTGGGACAATATACAGGGATAAAACAAAAACCTTCCTGCTCTGAAAAGTACCAACTCTATTAGTAGAAATGAGATAAGCACCCCCAAAACTAGAAAATTAGTCCAAATTTGAGAGGACATGAGTTCACATCTTAGAAATGGCATTTACTGCCTATGTGACTTTGGATAAGTTACTCTCAGGGCCTCATTTTTCTCATTCATAAAGTGAGGGGGGTTAGATGCAATGGCCTCTAAGCTTTCCTCTGTCTCTAAGCAGAGCAAAATGTATCTTAGAGGATCTTCTCCAAAAAGGAATCTTTATGGTATACACAAGATTCCCTGATAAATGCAATCATCATAGACATTATCATGCAACAAAACCTTGATTATTAGAACAGGTCAATATACTCATCTAAGATGCTTGCCCTTGCACAGAGAGAATCTTAAGCAAGGTCTGGATGGTGGAGGAATTCCCTTTAGAGGGTGAAGTTCTTCAAATGCTACTGTTTGGATTTCACGGGCATAATGAATATCATATTGCTTGCCTTCTCAACGGGTTCGGTATGGACTGCAGGAAGTGAGAGAATTCAGAACTCACAACTAAAAAATGTTAAAAACAATAACAACTTTATTTTTAAAATACTACTATTTGTGGATTATAGTATGCTAATAACATCAAGTATCCTGCCATTAAATGGGGGCTTCTTGATGAAAATCATAAACACTCTAAAGAAGATTGATCATTGGAAAAAATAAATGGAAAAATAAAAGTGACTATTTTCCAAACCGTGATACAAGGTTGCTTGACTAGTTCATTTAATCAATTCATCATAAAAGATATCAGGGATGAGCACTGAAGATAATCAATGAGTTATGCCTGGAGGTGAATAAGAAAAAAAAGCAGGGAAGATTGAATAGAGGACGTTGTGGAATACCTTTAACGATCCCAAGATGAACATTGGCACAAAATCCATCATTTTGATGGAAAAATTACCTTCACTAGTTAAATCAAAGTCCTGAACATAAGGAGGGATGGGGGATAGATCAGAAAACACTGGTGGTGGGCTGGTCATGTTACAAAATTAGGGATATAAGACAGATACCTTTAGTGTTCCACTGATACCAAGAAAATGTAAAAAAAAATCCTAGCTGAATGCCTCTAACATTTGTGTGGAGGATCTTTTCAAGACTACGGACTAGAACTGTGCAGAATGAGAAGTCATGGATCAGCTGGAACTTGTACTCTTGGAGTTAACCATCATAGTGCTGAAATACCAGACCTGTTGAAGATGGAGTATTTCATGACTTAATTAAACTCAACAAAAGGCATTTTTCTTCTTGTGCTATATCACCTGAAGGAAGTTTATGGAGCAAGATATAAATATGACTTCATAGAGGTCAAAATCCTTTATTGGTGGTATATAGTGAAGCAGAAGCAGCATGACAACATTCAGTAGGTTAGACTTCCCATGATGCTAGGGCAGAAGCTTGACCAATTATCTTTTTGTCTAAAGCATTTAGAATATGCTAATCCCCAAATCATTAGTAATACAGGAGAATGAAAATTCAGAAGTATAGTGGAATGAGTATATAAGAACAATGGCAATGGCCATGTGGAATCTAAGAGGAGGAACCATATGTATATGATGGATTATGTATTTTGCATACTCAAGACATTACAAGGAGAATGGAATCCTACTATTAATTTTATGATTATAGCTTTGAAGAGGAATGTGTCCACTTCATTCTAAAGGTGGCTTCTTGGTGATTTTTGTTTCCAGAATTAGCCAGTCACTAATGGGAATTCAAGTAGTGACATATGTTAGTGCTTGCCGATAGAAGAGGCATGCTTGTTGGTGGAGAAGAGGCAGCAAGTAGCAATGGAAAGGGTGTCAGAGTTAGGAACAAGAGGTTTTTGGTTCAAATCTCCACTCTACCACTTAATTTTGGGTGTCTTGGCTTAGGCACAACCCTTCTGGGCCTAAGTCTTTTGATCTAAATGATGAAAAGCCTGGACTAAATGGTCTCTAAGCTCCCTCCCAGTTCCTCAGCTCCTCCTGTTACTCAATGATATCAATGCAATTCTGGATTCAAGTGAATCTTTTTTTAAATTATTATAAATTTTTTATTTGATTTCTTGTTTACATCATTCATTTGCATGAGATCTTTGAGTTACAAATTTTCTCCCTGTTTCTGCCCTACCCCAACGCCAAAACAGTGATCCAATTGTAAAACCCCTCCCCCGATCTGCTCTCTAACTTTCCAGTAGGGCAGGGAGGGTCTCCCTACCCCAGTCCCTGTATATATTAATTCCTATTTGCATGTATTACAGAGCTTTAAACTCTAGATTCTTTTGGTTCCTCCCTTCTCACCCATCCCCACTGGAAGGACAAGCAATTCAATACAGGTTGTACATGTGTAATTACACAGGACATCTTCACAGTGGACATATTGTGATAGTCAGATCATATGTCCCCCCTTCCTATCCCTCCCCCCTTGTTCTGTTCTCTACCCTGTCCCTATCCCTTCACTGAAGTGTGTGCTTCCAGCATCCCTCCCCCAGACCCTGCCCTCCCCTCATTCCACCTCTCATCCTCATGCCCCCTACTCTCCTGTGTGTCATGATACCCAGTTTAGAGTTTATGTCATTCCTTCTCTAAGCCAGATTCAATGGGAGTAAATGAGAGTAAGTTGTAACATTTATCCCCTGCCTCTTCTATATGGGATGATTAACCCCATTTTGTCTCTCCCTGTCTCTTCTCATTCTAGTCCTTTCCCACCTCAGAATTTCACCTTTTAAAGTATCATCCCTTCCTATTCAACTGATCCTATACCCTCTATGTACACATATACACACATGCTTAGATATGTATTCATATGCATATATAATCTTCTATATAGACATATGTGTAGGTATACCTAAATATACATTTATATAAACATTCCCTTCACCTACCCTCATACTAAGAAAAGTTTCATAAGTTACTATTATCATTTTTCCATATTGACATGTAAAAAGTTCAACTTTGTTAAGTTCCTTATGATTTATTTCCCATGTTTATCTTCTCATGCTTCTTGTGTTTGATTGTCAAATTTTCTGTTCAGTTCTGTTTTTTTTTTTCAGCAAGAATGCTTGAAAGTGCTCCACATCATTGAATGACCATATTTTCCCCTAGAACATTATACTCAATTTTGCTGGGCAGGTGATTCTTGATTTTAATGCCAGCTCCCTTGATCTTCAAAATATCATATTACAGGCCCTTCAGTCCCTCAGTGTAGAAGCTGCCAGATCCTGGGTTTTCCTAATTGTGAATCCACAGTATTCAAATTGTTTTCTCTTGGTAGCCTGTAATATTTTCTCCTTTAATTGGGTATTCTGGAACCTGGCAATAACATTTCTAGTTTTCTTTTGGGGATCTTTTTGAAGAGGTGATTGATGAATTCTTTCAAGTTCTATTTTGCCCTCTGATTCTAAAACATCGGGGCAATTTTCTTTGAGAATTTCTTGAAGGATGCTTTCCAAGTTCTTTTTTTGGTCATGGCTTTCAGATAAGCCAATAATTTTCAAATTGTCTTTCTGGATCTATTTTCCAGGTTAGAGGTTTTTTCAAGGAGGTATTTCACATTGCTTTCTATTTTTTCATTTTTCTGTAACTGTTTAATAGTACCTTGGTTTCTCCTAAAGTCATTAGCTTCCACTTGCTCCACTCTAATTCTGAAGGAATTATACTCTTCAGAATACTTTTGAGATTCTTTTTCCATTTGGGAAATTTTACTTTTTAAGGCATTCTTCTCCTCATTGGCTTTCTGGGCCTCTTCTGCCATTTGAATTAATCTATTTCTTAAAGTGTTGTTTTCTTCAGTGAGGTTGTTGACTCTCTTTTCATGATTTTCTCGCATTATTCTCATTTCTCTTCCCAATTTTTCCTCCACTTCTCTTATTTGATTTTCAAAATCCTTTTTCAGTTGATCTATAGCTTGTAGGCATTCTTCAACTGTCTTGGAAGCATTTGGTGTGGGAGTTCTGACTCTGTTGTCTTCCTCCTGTTCCATGCTTTGATCTGTTTTTGTCCACAAAAAAAGGATTCTAGAGTTTGATTACTGTTCTTACTTTGCTTCCTTTTCCTCATGTTGACCAATCAATTAATTGGTTGATTTTTTTAGGTCTATAGAGCTTTGCCTCCAGGGGGGAAGCTCTGTCCAAAATTGCTGGTGTTTTCCCAGCTGCCAGAGCTATTAGGGGGTGCTGCAGCCCCCACCAGCTTTGGCTTGCTGAAAGTGCACCCCAAGACCACCACCCAAGACCATGATCCAGATCCAGGCCTCTCAATGCAAGAGCCCTTGGCCCTGATCAATTGACTCAACCCCCCTTGCAGGGTCCGTAGGCCAGTTGCTCTGAAGCAGCCCAGTGGAGGCAGCCACTGCTTTTAGCCATTCCTGTTGTTACAGCTGCCTCTCGCTGCTTCCTTACCCTGGGGGAAGATTGGCTGAACTGCTCCTCCTCCCCCAAATGTAGCTTGAAAGCTTGACTTTCACTGACCTTTCTCTAATCTTTATTTTTTACACCTTTATAGATGTGGAGATTGCTCCAGGTGCTGTAGATTTGTTGTCTGCAGACTCACATTGCAGCTCGGCTCCTCCCATCCACCCTGGGGCCTGGCTGTAGTTTGGATTTCAGGCTCGGCTGTCCTCAGCTCCCAGACTGCCACTATGAGGCCCTCCTGCTGAACTGCCTTTAGTGAGAGATGTATTTTCTGTATTTTTGTGAGTTTGGTAACCCTAAAATTTGTTTAGTGTCATATTTTATGGGTATTTAGGGTGGCTAAATTTAGGTGTGGGAGCTGCCAAACTTTGCTGCTTCTATGCCATCATCTTGGCTCCACCCTGATTCTAGTGAATCTTGAAATGTCACAATGTTCAAGGAGTCAAAATTGCACGTATCCATTGGGGAGGCTAGGTGGCACAGTGAGTAGAGCACTGACCCTGGAGTCAGGAGGACCTGAGTTCAAATCCAGCCTCAGACACTTGACACACTTACTAGCCATGTGACCTTGGGCAAGTCACTTAACCCCAATTGCCCTCCAAAAAAAAATTGCAAGTGTCCCAAAGTACAATGGAAAGTTCTAGTATGGAGAGAAAGAGGCTGCAGCACGTTTCCAATACAGACATGTGTTTACATATTACCTATGTGTCATTGGGAATCTTGTTTCTCAACTCTAGGC
>CM053600.1:150908349-150926957 GCA_028646575.1 Pseudocheirus occidentalis | reverse complement strand
GTTTTCTTGAGACCAGAATCTGGTAAAGGCTGAAGTTGTTTCCAGGAAGGCAACCTGGAAGGCTAAAGTTGTTGCTGCCACCTGGAAGGCTGAGATATCTTCTGGGTCCTAGGGCCAACCAAAATGTCAGATGCTAAGACTTTGTTTGTCGCTTGGTTGAGCCTTGAATTCCCAGGAACAGAAGTTGTGAAGGTTTTGAGATGGACTGGACCCTGTGAACTTCAGTATGTAGCAGGAACTGCCTGGAGGACTGGAAAAGGATCTGGGATATGTCTGTCTCTGAATCCAGGTGATTGTCTGGTAGATTCAGGTCGTAGCTGGGACCATGGAAAGGGATCCAGGGAATCTGAGAAATCACCTCAAGTCAAGATGAAGAAAAGGCCTCTCCTTGGATATTGAATGCTGTGATGATAACATGGTTTAGTAGTGACCTAGGGGTGAGGGGTTTCTGTATTTCCTAATGATTGTACTTAGGGATTAATGATACTTACTAATTGTGAATCTGTATAAGTAACTAAGTTAACTGGTGGAGGGTTTGTGTATTTTCTAATGATTGTATTTAGTGATTAGCAATACTGAGCAATTGATTGCTAAATAAGTGACTGATTAAGTTAGCCTAGTTGCCCCATGAGTGAAAGACTGACTTGTATTCTGAGATAACTGAATGACTAAGTAAGGAGGCAAATCTCCTTACTGATTCCAGATTATTGTTCTTTTGTTGTTTGTTTTAAATACTGTGACCACTTTGGTGAAACTATGTGGCCATTTTAATGATAAGCTGTTGTGACCACTATATTGTGATTTTCTGTGATAAGATGTAATGTTGTAAATACTGTATCTTGATTTGTTGTCAATGTTTTCCTTTGATTTGTCCTGGAATAGAGTGTTCACTCTACTTTGTAATCACAATCTTAAACGTTGTTCACAGTACCATTCTTTTGGGAAGCTGCTTGTGCATGGCATTACAATACCACAATCCAGTGATCCAAAACTATTCCTACTGTGTTGTGTTCAAAGATAAAACATGGATGAAAGGGTTATAATCAATCTGACTGGAAATTCAAATTCTCTTTATTAATAGTGTGGGATTACACAGTTCAAAATCCATGTTAACACATGCACAAACACACATCAATAGGACATCCATGGTCCGGTAGAAACAACATGTTCTGAGAAGCAAGAGACTTAGATTCCAGTTTGGGTTGCTCCACTAGAAGTATACTTAGGCAAGGCATTCAAATTTTCTTTGCCTCAATGATAGTATCTGCCACTCTACTATAAAATCCCAGAATGGGAAATTATTTCCCAGTTCTACTCAACTTCTAGGCTAACTTATATCCAAATCATATATCTTCTCTCCAAAAAGTTGCTTCTCTTCAAAGACCTCTAGCAATAAGGGACTTATTACCATTTGAAGCAGCATGGTCTTATTTCCAGATAAATCTTTTGTTAGGTTTTTTTTTTCTTTCTGTCGAGTTGAAATCTGCCTTCCCATAACTTTCATCTTTGGAAAAAACTTTTTTCTGGGGAGGTGGAGCCAAGATGGCAGTATAGAAGCAGCAAAGTCTCGCAGCTCCCACAGAGCCACCCTAAATACCCATAAAATATGATTCTAAACAAATTTTAGGGATCCAAAACTTACAAACATATGGAAAACACCTCTCGCTGAAGGCAGCTCAGTAGGAGGGGCTAATCGTAGCAGGCTGGGAGCCAAGGCCAGTCCAGCCCAAAATCCAAACTGTGGCCACACCCCAGAGTGGATGGGAGGAGCCTGGCTGCAGTGTGAGTCTACAAAGAAAGGATCTACAATACCTGGAGCAATCTCCAAATCTATAAAAGCATGAAAAATAAGGATTAGCGAAAGATCAGTGAAAGTCAAGCTTTCAAGCTAAATTTGGGGGAGGAGGAGCAGTTCAGCCAATCTTCCCCCACAGCAAGGAAGCAGCGGGAGGTGGCTGTGGCAGCTGGAATGGCTGAAAGCAGCAGTTGCCTCCACTGGCCTGCTTCAAAGCTCCTGGCCTGGAGATCCTGCAGGGGGGCTGAGGCGATTGATCAGGGCAAAGGACTCTTGTGTTGAGTGGCCTGGATCTGGATTGTGGTCTTGGGTGGTAGTCTTGGGGTGTGCTTTCAGCAAGCCAAAGCTGGTGGGGGCTGCAGCATCCCCCAAATATCTCCATATCTCCAGCAGCTGGGAAAACCCCAGCAATTTGGGACAGAGATTTCCCCCCTGGAAGCAGAGTGCTACAGACCTAAAAAAATCAACCAATTAATTGATTGGCCAACATGAGGAAAAGGAAGCAAAGTAAGAACAGTAGTCAAACTCTAGAATCCTTTTTTGCAGACAAAAATGGATCAAAGCATGGAACAGGAAGAAGACAACACAGTCAGAACTCCCACACCAAATGCTTCCAAGACAGTTGAAAAATGGCTACAAGCTATAGATCAACTGAAAAAGGACTTTGAAAACCAAATAAGAGAAGTTTAGGAAAAATTGGGAAGAGAAATGAGAATGATGTGAGAAAATCCACTGTGAAGATGTTCTGTGTAATTATACATGCACAGCCTGTATTGAATTGCTTGCCCTTCCAGTGGGGGTGGGTGACAAGGGAGGAACCGAAAGAATCTAGAATTTAAAGCTCTGTAATACATAAAACCAGGAATTAAGATATACAGGGACTGGGGTAGGGAGACCCTCCCTGCCCTACCAGAAAGTTAGAGGGGTGTTGGAGGAGAGCACAAAAGAGAGCAGATCAGGGGAGGGGCTTTACAGTGGGATTGCTGGTTTGGGGTTGGGGGTTGGGGAAGAACAGGGGGAAAATTTGTAACTCAAAAATTGAAATGAATGATGTAAACAAAAAACAAATTTTAAAAATAATTTTTTAAAAAAAGAAAAAAACTTTTTCTATAGACTAGTAGAACAAGCCATTATTTTTCCTATATGAGAATACTTCAAATACTTGAAGACAGAAGTATAATATTGTCTCAAGTCTATTTTAAGTGGGGGTGGCTAGGTGGCACAGTGAATAGAGCATTGACCCTGAAGTCTGAAGGACCTGCATTCAAATCCAAGATCAGACAGTTAACATTTAATAGCCATGTGCCTTTGGGCAAGTCATTTAACCCGACTGCCTTGCCCTCTCCCCTCCAAAAAGCAAGGAAAAAAAGTATTTTAATTTAAACATTCCCAGTTCATTTGACTAATCCTTTAGTGGTATGGTTTCCTGTCCTTTTGCTACCAGTTGCCATGCCCTAGATATCCTGCTTATTTTGCTCGGATGGTGTGATCATAAAACGAAATTTTGTAAGTACAATTGCAATTACATTTTGCAAAGGTTTAAAAAATATAATATGAATATAAAATATAATAGACATTTAAAATATATCATTTACTTTTCAAAATATTTTTTGAAATATTCTTCCATGCATTTAAATATGTGTGTTCATGTTTGTATATGATTCCATGACTTTCTTTTCTTTTTTTCGCCCCACTACCTTATCCCTATTCCTTTCTCGAATTTCCATCTCTCTACTCCCTCAAAGGAAAAGAAAAAGAAAGAAAAATAAATTCCTTTTAACAAATATGCACCATCAAGCAAAACAAATTCCTACATTGGCTATATCTGAAATTTTATGACTTACGTTACATCTTGGTTGCATCAATTCTCTCTCAGAAGATAAGCTGCATTTATTGAACTAAATAAAATTTTTGCTAGATAGGGGTAACAGCTTGGTTTTACTCCTGTATTACTTGGGAAAGCTTCCAGTAGACCTCAGTTGAATAAAATGTTTGTTCTGAGATTTAGAAAGATTTTTATAATATAAAAGAAGATCTGTCATTCGCCATGGAATTCTTTAGCATATATGAGTACTTGGTCTAAAGCTTTTTCTACATCTAGTGAAAATCATAGTTTTCAAAATGTTTGTTTTATGAAAAAATAATTGATTGAATGCTTTCAAAATTCTGAGTTAATCTAACATCTTGGATATAAACTCAAATTTATAATGAATAGTGTGTGTGTGTGTCCCTTTTTCCCTCCAAGAATTCCCTCACTTCTTCTCTCCTACACTCCCCCTCCCTTTCCCCTTGCCCTCTTGTTTCTATGTGAATTTGGAAGACTTTTATAGCATTCCATATGTTGTCCCCCCTTTATCTCATTCCCAATAATCTAGAAACACTTCTAATCCTGCCTTCCCTTATCCTATTCCCTCACCCTCTTATTTATTTATAAAATTAGAAAACTTTTATCCCCTTCTCTCTTTAACCTAGATCTGATGCAAGTAGGGGTCCTTCTAAAAATCTCTCCCCACTTCCTACTGCCTTAGTCTTTTATTTCTTTCTTAATTTAGAAGACTTTTATACCCTTATATACATATGTGTGTGTCTATTGTTTGTTCTCTCATTAATCCATTCCCAATGAGTACGGTACAAGAACTACCTTCCCTCCTCCCCCATCTGATGCCTCAATGTCAGTTCTTCCTCTTGCAACTCATTTGTATAAGATAATTACTTTTTAGCTTTTCCTAGACTGTATTGCTTTTTAGAATCACATCATACCCAGCTCTACTCAAATTTTTCTAACTACACAAATTACTAATGACAGTGTTAGAGATACAGTTTATATTTCCTCAAATAAAAAGTAGATGGTTTGTCCTTATTGAGTCCATTGTAGTTAGTCTTTAATGTCTTCCTTATATCTCTCTGGATGTCAAATTTTCTATTAAGTTCAGGCTTTTGCAAGAAAATCCTGAAAGTCTGGCAACTTATTGAATATTCTTTTTGTTGTTGTTGTTGTTGTTCAGAATTATGTTTAACATTACAAGGTATGATGTTTTTGGTCACAACCTTATTTCCTTTTATCTTCAATATATAGTGCTCCAACACCTACAGCATTTTAATGTAGCTGCTGCTAGGTCTTGTGTGATACGTATTGTGGCTCTGCCATATTTAAATTGATATTTTTCCTTTTTTTTCTTATATTATTTTCTCCATGAGTTGGCTGTTGTAGAATTTAGGTATGATATTCCTGTTAGTTTTCCTCCTAAGATCTCTTTCAAGTGGTGATCAGTGGATTCTCTTTTCTATTTCTACTTTCCCTCTTGTTCTAACATTTCAGGAAAGTTTTCTTTAATTATTTCTGTATTATTGTATCAAGATTCTTTTTCTGATCATTATAACTTTCAGGAAATCTTTATGCTTTATCTTTTTGATATGTTGTCTAGATCAGATGTTTTTCTTATGAGATGTTTCACATTTTTTCTATTTTTTCATTGCTCATATTTTGTTTTATTATTTCTTGCTCTTTTATAACATCACAGGCTTCCCTCTGCCCAATTTTAATTTTCAATTTGTTTTCTTTCTTACGATTCTGGATCTCCTTTTCTATCTGGTTACCTTTTTAATAATGATCTTGCTTTTCTTGGATTGCTATTTTTTTTAAATTTCCTCAACCTCTTTCATTTTTTTATTTTAATTTTTATTTGTTTTTAATGTTCCAATTAAAAATTATTAATATATATTTTGTTTTCAACATTGATATTATCCCTTCATATTCAACTAACCTTGTGTCCTCTTCATACATGTATATATATATATATATGTACATACAAATGTATGTATGTATGTATGTATGTAGGTAGGTAGGTAGTTATGTAGGTATGTAGGTATGTATTCCCACCAACTACTGAGAAAGGTCTCATAAGTTACAAATATCACCTTTCCATATGGGAATATAAACACTTAAACTTTAATAAGTCCCTTATGATTTCCCTTTTCTGTTTATCTTTTCATGTTTTTCTTGAGTCTTGTATTTGAAGGTCCAGTTTTCTATTCATTTCTCGTTCTTTAATCTAGAATTTTTGAAAGTCCTCTATTCCATTGGATATCTGTTATTCCCCTCATAGATTATACTCAGTTTTGCTGGGTAAATAATTCTTAGTTTTAATCCTAGCTCTGCTGACCCACAGAACATCATATTCCAAGCCCTCTGATCTCTTAAGGTAGAAACTGCTAAATCTTGTGTTATCCTGATTGTGTTTCCATAATACTTGGATTGTTACTTCCTGGCTGCTTACAATATTTTCTCCTTGACCTGGGAAATCTGGAATTTGGATACAATATTCATAGGAGTTTTCATTTTGGAATCTCTTTCAAGAGGTGATCAGTGAATTCTTTCAATTTCTATTTTACCCTTTGGTTCTAGTATAACAGGCAGTTTTCCTTGATAATTTCTTGAAGGACTAGGACTAGATTTTTTTTAATCACACATTTCAGGTAGTTCAATAATTTTAAAATTATCTCTCCTGGATATATTTTCCAGGTTACTTGCTTTTCTAATGAAATATTTTACATTGTCTTCTATTTTTTCATTCTTTTGGTTTTATTTTACAATTTCTTAATTTTTTATACAGCCATTTGCTTCTATTTGTTTCATTATAATTTTTAAGGAATTATTTTCTTCTGTGAATTTTTGGACCTCCTCTTCCATTTGCCCAATTCTGCTTTTTAAATCATTCTTCTCATTGGCTTTTTGAAGCTCTTTTGGTTTAGTCTGTTTTTAAGGTACTATTTTCTTCAGTATTAGCAAGCTGTTGACTGATTTTTCATGGTTTTCTTGTATCACTCTCATTTCTCTTCCCAATTTTTCCTCTACTTATCTTACTTGATTTTCAAAATCCTTCTTGAGCTCTTCCATGACCTTCCACCAATTCATATTTTTCTTGGAGGCTTTGGATGTAGGGGCTTTGACTTTGTTGTCTTCTTCTGGTTGTGTGTTTTAATATTCTTTGTCACTAAAATAAAATTCTCTAGTCTGAAGAGGGTTTTTTATGTTGTTTGCTCATTTCCCCAGTCAATTACTTAACTTTTTAACTCTTTACTAAGGCAAGGTTCTGCTTCCAGTGAGTTTACTATCCCAATTTCAGGGGTTTTGTGGAGCTGTTTTCAGAGATAATTCTAGGGACCTGTAAAATTTCAGTTCCTCTAAAGTGGTATGATCAAAGGAGAGATGTTTGCTCCTTTCCTGGCCTGTGCTCTGGTCTGTAACTGACCACAAGCATCTCTTTTCTGACTTGGAACCATGAGGAGGAGTCCCTCTCCATTTCAACCACATAAGCACTCCTTTTCACCCCAAGGATAGCCACCCAGGACTGTGACACAGATCCAAGCATGGTCAAAGCAAGAGAATCCTGCCTCAGCACCAGCAAAGTTATCCCTGAAATTCACCCTCCAATCAGTCACTCAATCTCCATATGTTCTGTGAGGTGAGAGCTCTGGAAGCAGCTGCTGCTGCCTCCACTGCCCAAGGGCTGGGGCTTGACCAGAATCCTCTCTTAGCCCTGGGACTGGAGTTAGACCAAGCTCTTCTCTCACTAAGGTCACACAATCCTTTTCTACCGACCTTTGAAGCTATCTTTGGTTTTTCTGGGTTGTGAAGTCTGGAAACCACCACAGCTGCCTGTGATTCAGTCACCAGAGGACTACTACAGGCTGTTCTGTGCTGGTGTGGCCCACACTGGGCTCTAATCTTCTCTCAGAATGCTGCAAAACCCCCATCCTGTTGACCTTTCAGGTTGTACTGGGCTAGAAATTTGTTTCACTATGTCATTTTGTGTGTTCTGCTGCTCTAGAATTTATTTAGATTCATTTTTTACAGGTATTTGGAATGGTTTAGGGGAGAGATCAAGCAAGTCCCTACTTTTACTCTGTCATTTTGGTTCTGTCCCCTTCTTTCATTTAATTTTTAAAGTTTTTTTTTAAAAAAATTTTCTACAAATTATTTTTGGTCAGGTGATCCTCCTTGAATTTTACTCTCTGACCTGGAACTGAAACCAAGAACTGTCTTCCAGTAAGTGCCCACAACCAGTAATGTCTTCATCCCACAACTTCTACACTCATGAAGTGTGATTTCTTCTCCCCCAGGGCCCTGTTTAATAAGCAGAGCTGATCAGCAGGGGCTCCCTCAATCATCCCCTGCTCAGATGCCTAACTCCTCAAACTGTCCAGGAGGTGAAAATTCCAGTGGCTGGGGCCAAGGCTATTTCCCAAAGCAGCTAGGTCCAGGGATTTCCTCTGTTTTCCTCTAGTTGTCCATTGAGGACTACTATTCTACCCCAGCTCTTGTTTATTTCATCCTGAGGCATTATTTTGTCTGCAGAGCTTGGAATTCATTGACCTATTCCACCATCTGCCTACAGTTCTCTCTAGCATTTTCTTTTTAAATTTTCAAAATTCTGTTTACATTTGTAACTTTTGTTTGTATAGTCTTAGCACATTATTTTTAATTTCTTGGTGCCTTAATACATAATAAAATTTTGTAAATGTGGCATGTGGTGTTAAGAAATATATATTTCCTCTACTGGTCCCATTGAGAAGATGGCATAAATCATCAAACCCTAATTTCTAGAATTTGTTAAATTCTTTCTTCCCTTTTGTTTCTTTGTTAGGTTTATCTAAAACTGAAAAAAAAAATATCAATATTACTTATTGTTAAACTGCCTTTTTTCCATTTTGGTTTATTTTTTCCTTTATATAATGATTAGAAGCTGTCTATATCATCTGGAGTATATAAGTTTAGTGGTAATATTGGATTGTTATATTATTAATTTTTTTCTTGTGCTTTGATAGCATGATTGAAACTCCTGCCTCTAATTTTTATTCCAAGTATGTCTCTACTTTTTAGATTTGTTTCTTACAGAAAACATGTTCTAAGGTTGTAAGATTTGGTTTTCTTATGCAATGTCACTCTTCCATTATATGAGATTGTTTATTAATTGACAGTTAAAGTTAAGAAAATGAGGCTTGTTATTTCCATAATTTATGCCTCCAGAATTATCTTATTAGGATTCTTTTGTTCCTTTTCCCGTTTAAAACTAATTTATTTCTCCAATTATTTTTGCTAATTTATTATGAAATCCAATTTCCACAGGCTACCTTGCTCTCTCTTAACTTTCCTTTCCATTTGTCAACCATTTCTTTCATTTTGGAGTTTTAGTCAACTTATTGGTTTCTTTTTATTTAGTTAGTAGTAAATTTTTGGCCTCCTTTTTTTTTTTCTTTTCTTTTCCTTCTCTTTGTAAAATGATTAGTTTAGATCCCAGCCTTTTTTCTTCTCCACTTTTATATTTATACAGATATGTTTATATCTTTATTTTTATTTCTTTAGTAATTTTTTTCATTATTTGTCTTTCTTTTCTGTTTTGAAGTTTGATTCCTTGATCTCTGGTTTATACGCTTAATTATGCCTTATTCAATTTTTTTTGTATGACTCACATAGGTAAAGCTTCTAAAGTACCAAGTTAAAACTCCCTCTTCTAACCCATTTCTACATTAATATTTTTTCATATCTTGCCTCATCATCTCTTTTTTCTATTGTATTTCCCTCTTAAAAGTATCAATTAATGAGAAAAATAATACACATAGAAGTATTATCCCCATGACAGGAATTACGCTGCTTCCTAAGTCATGTGGTCTGATTCTATCCCCTTTTTTATTTTTAAAATTCCATTTTAACCTTAAGGTTAAGATTATACTAATGCTTTACACAGCTAAGCATAGAGAATCAATGTTTCAGACGAAACATCAGAATGCAAACAATCAATGTCATTTTGTCTACTAATTCTCAATATGTTAAAGAAGGATTAAATTTTAAAGGAGTACAACAAATCTGAAAATGGAATTCTTTGAGGCAACTAAAAAATTTCAGGCTTGGTAACATAGCTCTAACAGTAAATTCAACCCAAGGAACTCATTTTATTGATTTCATAGTTAATAGTTATATTCTGACATGGCTGAACATCTAGAATAAAATTGAAATTATAAAATTTGGAGCTATAAAAAGCCAGTGTCCTTGAAAAATATGTATTACTTCAGATCATAATAGATTTAAGGCTACAAGGGACCTTATTAAGCTCACCCCCTTCATTTACAGATAAGGAAACCAAGGACCAGAGAGAAAGGGCAGCAAAAGATGTACCCCATGTCACAAAGTTGAGATGAGATGTGTATCCATGTTCTCAAATTCCAAATACATTGCTTTTTTTCTACTGTACTAAAAGAAGTGATGCCATAGACAAGTTGTAGGACAAAGGGAAAAAGTAAAAATAGATGTGTACCAAACAACAGAGAAGCAATGTGGCATCATGATAGAACCCTGGACTTGGCTCAGGATGAATTAGAGTCCTGGACTTGGAGGCAGAATGACTTAGGTTCAAATCCTATCTCTGATTCTTGTGAGATAGGCATGTGACTGTGGGAAATTCACTAAACTGCCTATGTCTCAACTGCCTTATCTGTAAAATGAGAGGGTTGGTTTTGATGATCTCAAAGTCCCTCTCACCTATATATCTATGATCCTATTGTTCTTACCTCTGGTATCAAACTCTCATAAATTGGATCATCAGAAATGTATTCAGTCTAAATTAAATGATCAAGGAAAAGAGGAGAGGTAGTACAAGCCTGGAGATGTGAAAGTGCTCTAATTATTTTTTAATAGGAAAAGATATCCTTTTTCATTTTTATAGAAAACTGTAGGTCAGTAAGCTTGACTATTCCTGGGAAAATTCTAAAAAATAATTATTGCAGAATTTGTTTGAAAATATATAGAAAGAGAAGTGGAGATTAAAAGAACTTGCATAGTATTCTCAGACTAAACTCATTACCATTTTTGAATAGGATTATTAAAGTTAATTTAGATTTGGGTAATCCCGTAGGCATAGTTTACCCAGATGTTAGAAAAGTTTTATCGCATACCAATCACGTGGGAAAATGAAAAGTTATTAATTAAATGACGTTACAACAGTTGATTACATGACTAGTTAGGTGGAAAGACTCAAATAGAATTTTGTAACAGTTACACATAAACAAGGCTAGAGCTCTTCAAGGTATCTGCACTAGATTGTATACTATTTAATTTTTTTTTAATCAGAGTCTTGGAGAAAGCTATGAGAATCTAAACAAATTTACAAATGACCCAAAACTAGAAAGGACACTTGAAATATAGATTACAGGATGCAAATGCATTATAACAGGTTAAATTGGGCTGAACATAATACAATTAAATTCAATAGGAATAAATAAAAATACTTGCACTTAGGTACCAAAAGTAAATTTCATAAATATATCATGGGCTGGTTATGCAGAGACATTAGTTGCTCTGAAGGAAAAAAAAAAGATCCGGAGGTTTTAATAGACTGCACCCTCAATATAAATGAGTATGTGATGAGGCACATCCCACCTCATACTCCCCCCCAAAAAAGCCTATACAAAAGCAGTCTTGGGCTAGAAGAAAAGGGGTCTTTTTTGTCTTTGCAGTCTGGAAGAACTGGGCTCAGGGTCGGATTCTGACACATAATTAACCATTTAAATCTCGGACAAGTCACTTAGCCTCTAAGATTAAGAACTGCACATGAAGGGCCAATCTCTATTGGGGTGGGGTTGAGGGAGCCTTTACTGGAAATTCCCTATACTAATGAAATTAAAGATCTAGTTTAAATCCAAAAAATCTCCTTTTGGAAGGTTGAGAGAAAGATTTAAGACATAATGCCCATGACCTACTTGGCAAAATTACATGGTAAGATCCAGATTGGAACCAATATGAATGAACATGTGTCAGTATTTTTTTAAATATGTAGATTTAGGTAAAAAAATTGTTACATAGTATGTAGGAAAATAGACAAGAGCAAGAAAAGGCAAAAAATTTTAAAAGCCCTGCTAGAACTGCTTCCAATATAAAAAACTTTTACATGAAGAGACCCTAAACTGAAAAGAAAAAAAATCCCTACTAGTTTAATGTTGTCTTTACCTGAAGTGACTTTCTTTGGTGATGATAAGATTTTCCCCTCAAATCAACATAATTTTAAGCTCTTTGCTTTTTATATATGCTTTCCAAAATGTTGTATATCACATAATGTTGAGCACATAGTAAGTACCACAGATATCTGTTTACTGACTCAGATATAACATATGCAATCCAAATAATCATCTACATATTTCTAAATATTGAAACATATTCTTACATATAACAGAGAGTTCCTGCTTTATAAAAGTAGATTATTCCACAGACCTCTCCTTGAAGTGATTTTTACATAATGTAAATTTGCCTGAGGACCTAGGGAAGGGAAGGAGGGAAGGAGAAATAAGCCCTACCCTTCTACCCTCAAAGATCAAGACAAAGAAGTGAGAGCAGGAGGAGGAAAATAAGGTGGCTGGGGCCACTCTGAGACTGAGTCTGCCCAGAACCAAGAGTTAGAACATGCTGGGGGCAAACATGTTGGGGCCAGACATGGACAGAGATAGGACAGGACAGGCAACATGCAGGGTCCAGAGACAGATAAGCAGTCCTGAAGCATAGAGGGAAGACAGACATGTGAGGGATGGGCAAAGATCTCTTCTTTCCCTCCTGAAAAATCTCAAGCCAATCCCCTCCCCACTACCCTCAGAATAATTCTTCTGATTTTACTTGGAGAATTATTTTAGGGGATTTTTGAGAGAGGGCTGGTGGGCTCAAAGGCTACATACCATGGAGCCAAGTGACAGGCAGAGAGAGAGAGAGAGAGAGAGAGAGAGAGAGAGAGAGAGAGAGATTGTGCAGTGAAATAATGTTAAGGGTGGATTTCTTTCAGAATTCTTTATTAAAGTCAAATTTCTGTAATATGAATTTATGTAAAGCAAGTACTGTCAGTAGTTCTAATCTAGGTGTTTTTCCATCAATAAGATCACCAAATTCACTTAAATGATTTAAAAAACTCAAAATCCTCAGCTGGACAATGAACTAAAAGCAATATTAAATGAACAAATGATAATGTCATAGTTTCAGCTCCTTTATTAAATATATAGTCTAGGTATATACATATGGTACTCCATTTAGACTCTTGTATAATAACCTATTCATTTCTGGTGAGATGTTATTTTGTGTGCCTTATATTCATCTACTCTCGCCTTCAGAGTAAATGGGAACAGGTTTCTAGAGTGTAACTAAATAATTGAAAGTCACTGACAAACACAGTAAGATCAGCACATTACTGACGGGGAAATGTCACTTCCTAATATGACCTTGTGGATACAACTCAGTGATTTTTCCATTTAAATGACATTTTTCTGTTATTGAAGGTTTTCCTCACCCATCTAAAGGTATTTAGTAATGTCACTAGTATTATTAAATATAATCTTTGTAAAAATTGTCCATTCCACTGAACTTGGCAATGTTTAACAGGCTTGAAATTGCCTAATTGGCTTAAAGGATGACAATTTACAGTTGATATTGTTCAGTTGGAATGTAATTCCTGTTGTGCAACTTTCATGAAAATAATTGTACAGCAAATTACACAATAATAACTTCTCATTTTTTTAAATACACAGATTATTTCTTTTTTCATTTACTACCTGGTTCCATTATAGAATTGGTGATTGGGAACAATATGTAAGGAACAGAAATACAGCCCTCCACAAAAAAACTAAACTGGAACTTCCTTATGGATGTGGAAGTGGCCCTGGGTTCTGAAAGGTCACACAGGTACAGTATGACGCCTGGTATGATATATCAAACTATAAAGGCTTTGAATATGGCCCAGGGAACAGATCGAGCCTAGGACTAGCCACACTAATCATAGAGAGGTACATTATCAGAAAGCTGGTCACCAAGTAGTAAAATATTTCTGGCCATGGAGACACATGAAATGGGGACAAAATAGCCCTAGGTAACACACATTCCTCTCTCCATTATACAATACTCTCTGTTTTTGTAATAATAGCACTATAATGGTGAAGAAGAGGGCAGAGGATGTTAAGATTCCCATAGTTTTTAGACCATCAATAAACCTGAAATTCACAAATGGTTCTCTAAATGTAAGAGCCCTTGTGCAATGACCGACTACACATATTGCTCAAGGAACTTAGTCGTATAAGTCCAGGCATTCTTGCTATATACAAAACTTGGAAAAGATGGAAGTCACAGTTAAGTGAATGTCTCATAGATCCTACTTGGAAAAGGAAATGGAAGTAATTGGTGGAATGAGTTTTATATTTTCAGCAACTACAAGAAATACTCCATTGTACATTTGGTGATCACATATTAGAGGACAAATGATACATATCTGCAAAAAGACCAAAATAAAAATAATTCTAGATTACCAATATCGATTCTTCAAAATTTTAAACGAATTTATGAAGGACTGAATAAAATCAAATCAACATGCAGTTAGATATCTGGCGTCAATATGAAGGTAGGAAAAAATGAAGATTTGGAGAAATATATGGGAAAGCATGGTTCAGGAAAAAAAATGAAAGAGGCAGAGATTATAAAGAAGCCTCACACTTTAATATCATGAATGCCTTTAAAAATTTGGTATTCATTAGACATGGTTAGTACCAAGTAGCATTATAAATAATAAAACTGATTAATGTTATTGAAAGGAAAAGACTAATTTCAGATATGAGAGTTATCCCTGAATCAACCCATTCAGACCATCAATTCACTGGACCTAAGAAGAGAATTTATAGTAAACAAGAAGAAAAACATAAAAACAAAAATATATAGCATTCGATTTAAATTTTCAATACTAAATTATTTAATAAAGCTATTGAAAATCAAAAATGGAAAGCAGACAACAGAAATGACATTCACAATGACTCTATTTCATGACTTGCTATAACAAGGAGACCAAAAGGGCCTAGAAAGTACCTTAGTTAGGAAACATTTGTCTTACTTACTGAACAGAGAGAGATGACTCAGACTATAAACTCATCTAGAAAATCTTACAAAGATGGATGATAGATGACTATGTACAACATCATCTCAAGATGCAGCAGAGGGTAAAACCAGTCTAAAGAATTCCTGGAAAGATATCCAACTAAACACATCATCCCAAGGGCAGCCAAGGATGAAACCTAAAAGAAAATCACAAACTAAAGAAAAATTCAAATATTTGAAAAAATTATTATGCTAACCCTTTCTCCACAAAGTAGAACCACCATACTTGGACCCTAATATCACAGTTTTCTGAGGTCCTCGCAGAGTCAATGTGAAATGGCAACAAAGAGAATTAAGACTAGAAAAACAGATAGGAATACATATACATATATTTTTATATATAGAAATATATGATACATAATGATAATGATATGATTGCAGGGGCATTGAGAGACCAATTGAGGGATAAGGTAGCTAAAAGATAACAAAGACATGAACAAAAACTCTGACCTTATATTTTCATTTTTTTAAAATTTATTTTTGTTTTTTGTTTATCTTTAGTTTTCAACATTCATTTCCACAAGGTTTTGAGTTATAAATTCTCCCCTTCTTTCCCCTACCCACCACCCCAAAACATCAATCCCACTGAATACTCCCTTCCACAATCTGCTCTGTCCTATATCCTCTCCCATAGCCCCTCTGACTTTCCAGTAGGGCAAGATGGATTTCTATACTCCAATGCCTGTATATATTATTTCCCAGTTGAATGTAAAAATAATAATAGTAATAATAATTTTTTAAACATTTGACTTTAAAACTTTGATTTCCAGATTCTTTCCCTTCTTGCCTCCTCACAGACCCCTACTGGGAAGATAAGCAATTCAATATAGATTGTCCATGTGTAATTACACAAAACATTTCCATACTAGATATATTGCGAAAGACTGACTATATTTCTCTCCATCCTATCCCCCCCCCACTTATTCTGTTTTCTACTTGGACACTGTCCCTTTCCAAAAGTGTATATTTTAGAAATGAGGCCTTTATCAGAGACACTGGTTGTAAATATTCTTTCCCAATTTCTGACTTCCCTCTTAATCTTGGTTACATTGGCTTTGTTTGTACAGAAACTTTTCAATTTAATGTAATCAAGATTGTCCATTTTGCATTTCATAATGCTCTCCAACTCTTCTTTGGTTCATAAAGTCTTCCATAAATCAGACAGGTAAACTATTCCTTGCTTCCCCAGATTATTTACAGTATCAACCTTTATACGTAGATTGTGCACCCATTTAGACTTGACTTTGGTGTACGGCATTAGATGATGTTCTATGCCCAGTTTCTGCTATACTATATTCCAATTTTCCCAGCCTTTTTTGTCAAATAGTGAATTCTTAACCCAGAAACTGGGGTCTTTGGGCTTACCAAATAGTATGTTACTATAGTTGTTGACTACTGAGTCTTTTGTACCCAATCCATTCCATTGATCCATTACTCTATTCCTTAGCCAGTATCAGGGAGTTTTGAGGATAGAGTTCTATTTTATAACTATTTGAGGTAGTTGTTGGTGGAGCTCATGAAATTTCCTGCTTCTATGCTGCCATCTCGTTTCCACCTCCTGACCTTTCATTTCCCAAAGAGAGTGCCAACAAGAAAGCATCAACAGCTACCAATCTATATTTGTATTTTACAAAATTTTTATTATGGTCATCTATACATAAATTGAATAGGGCACAGTACATAGAATGTGAGGCATGCAGCTAGGAAGTCTTAGCCTCCTGAGATTAAATCCAGTCTCATACCTATAACTGTGTGATCCTGGGCATGTCACTTAATCCTCTTTGCCTTGGTTGCCTCATACATATAATGAGCTGGAGAAGAAAATGGCAAGTCACTCCAGTATCTTTGCCAAGAATATCCCAAATAGGGTCACAAAGAGTGGGATATAGCTGAAAAATGACTGAATAACAGGCAAGTTTTCATAAATGTTACCATTGTTGAATAGATCTTAACCATCTCACAATTGATTGAAAATTTCTCAGAACACAAAATCTTGCTTTATTATTTGTTTGTTGATCACAAAATGAATCAATCCACCCATCATTTGATTTGATAGATAAAAATTTTACAGATTCATTTAGAAGTTGACTTCTATCAATATATCAAGATCATTGAAGGTTTCTTGAAAGATTTAACAAAAGCAAGTTCCAGTTAAATGATTCATTCACAATAAACCTATCTTTCCTAAAGTTCTAACATCTTTATGTTGATAGAATTATATGTCTATGTACATATGTCTAGATTCATATATGTATCTATATAGACATATACATACATATAGATTGATAGATAGATAGATAGATAGATAGATAGATAGATAGGTAGGTAGGTAGATACATGTTATTGTTCTTCATCCTTTATTTTCAAAGAGGACCAGTGACATCACAGGTGATGTCTTGACTTGAGCATGAATTGGATTTAAGTGAAGCAGAGTTGCCCAAAGTCATCAGTCACACTATTTCTTTCAGAGTCATTAAAAGTCCAGTGGCAAGACAAAAGTCAAGACAATAGGTGATGGCCCAGGATGCAGTGAATGGCATTGGTATCTTTGATGTCTGACCAAGCCCTAAGCATTCCATCGCATCTGTTTCAGTCACCTTCATGGATACCAAAAGAAATTGTTCTCATCCACTAATTCCACCTGAGAAATTCTTTATATTATTGGAAGAAACATCCCCCTAACTCACCAATTGATTGGAAGCCCATCAGTCACCTTTATGTTTATGGGTTTAGCCTATTTGCCAAGAGGGCTTGACTGTAGTGTAGCCACTGCTCATGCTACAGCTTCTTAGAGACTCCAATCCATCCTATATACTGCTGCCAAAGCACTTTTCCTTAAGGGCAGATCTTACCATGTGACTACATTACTTAATAAATTCCAGTGGTTTCCTTTTGCCTCTAAGATCAAATATGAACTCCTCTGATTAGATTTTAAAACTATTTACAACCTGGTCCCAACATATCTTTCCAGTCTCACTGGATTTAACTTTTCATGCCATACTCAGCAATTCAGTCAAAGTAGCCTTCTCCCTTTGCTCATACTATACTCCATTTCCTGTCTCCATTCACTTGCACTGAATGACTCCTATGTCTGGAATGTACTACAGTTTCACCTGTGCCTCATGGAAGCCATCTTTTTAAAATATTGAATCATTTTATTTATTTTTTTGTTTACATCATTCATTTCCACAAGATCTGGAGTTACTAATTTTCTCCTTGTCTTTCCCCTACCCACAACCCCAAAAGAGCAATCCCACTGTAAAGCCATTCCCCTAATCTGCCCTTTCCTATGTCCTCCTCCATCGCCCCTCTAACTTTCTGGTAGGCAGGATGGGTCTCCCTACCCCAGTGCCTGTATATCTTAATTCCCAGTTTCATGTAGTTATTATTAATAATAATGATGATAATTATTGTCATTATGCGTGTATATATATGTATATATATACATATATATATATTTTACATTTTGTTGTAGAACTTTAAATTCTAGATTCTTTCAGTTCCTCCCTCATCACTCACCCCCACTAGAAGGACAAGCAATTCCACATAGGCTGTACATGTGTAATTATGCAAAACATCTTCACAGTAGACATATTGTAAGGAACTGATTATATGTCCCTCCTTCCTATCCCATCCCCCACCTTGTTCTATTCTCTTCCCTGTCCCTGACCCTTTAAAGAAGTGTGTGCTTCCAGTAGCCGTCCCCCCCAACCTGCTCTCCCCTCCATCATCCCACCTTTCATCCCCATCCCTCCTACTGTCCTGTGTGGCAAGATACCCAGTTTAGAGTTTATGTCATTCCTTGCATAAGCCAAATTCAATGAGAGTAAAGTTGACCCTTTCCCTTTTGCCTTCCTGTTCTTC
>CM053600.1:150880297-150907849 GCA_028646575.1 Pseudocheirus occidentalis | reverse complement strand
TCCTGTTCTTCCCTTCCACTTTAACAGTTACTCCTTGCCTCTTCTATATGGGATGATAAACCCCATTTTGTCTCTCCCTGTCTCCTCTCATTCCAATCTTCTCCCACCTCAGAATTTCACTTTTTAAAGTATCATCCCTTCTTATTCAATTGATCCTGTGCCTTCTATGAACTCATATACACACATACTCAGATATGTATTCATACACATATATACCCTCCTATATAGACATATGTGCAGGTATACATACATACATACACACACACACATATACACACATCTGTATTCCCTTCACCTATCCTCATACTGATAAAAATTTCATAAATTACTATTATTGTTTTTCCATATTGGCATGTAAATAGTTCAACTTTGATAAGTTCCTTATGATTTCTTTCCCATGTTTATCTTCTCATGTTTCTGGGGTTTAATGTCACATTTTCTGTTCAATTCTGGTTTTTTTTTTGGCAAGAATGCTTAAAAGTCCACCACCTCACTGAATGATCATATTTTCCCCTGGAACATTATACTCGATTTTGCTGGGTTTGTGATTCTTGGTTTAATCCTAGCTCTCTTAATCTCTGGAATATCATATTCCAGGCCCTATGGTCCCTCAATGTAGAAGCTGCCAGATCCTGAGTTATTCTCATTGTGGTTCCACAGTGTTCAAATTGCTTCCTCTTGGCAGCCTGTAATATTTTCTCCTTGATCTGGGGACTCTGGAACCTGGCTATAATATTCCTAGGAGTTTTCTTTTGGGGATCTTTTTCAGGATATTATTGGTGGATTCTTTCAAGTTCTATTTTGCCCTCTGATTCTAAAATATCAGGGCAATTTTCCTTGAGAACTTTTTGAAGGATGATTTTTAGGTTCTTTATTTTTATCATGGTTTCAGGTAGTCCAATAATTTTTAAATTGTCTCTCCTAGATCTATTTTCCAGGTGAGTGGTTTTTTTCAAGAAGATATTTCATATTGCCTTCTATTCTTCCATTTTTTTTGTAGTTTAATAGTATCTTGATTTCTCATAAAGTCGCTTGCTTCCATTTGCTCCACTCTAATTCTGAAGGAATTATTCTCTTCAGCCAGCTTTTGAGATTCTTTTTCCATCTGGGAAATTCTACTTTTTAAGGCATTCTTCTCCTCACTGGCTTTTTTGGGCCTCTTTTGCCATTTGAGTTAATCTGTTTTTTAAGGCGTTATTCTCTTCAGTCAGGTTGTTGTCTCTTTCTTGCATCATTCTCATTTCTCCTCCCAATTTTTCCTCCATTTCTCTTATTTGGTTTTCAAAGTCCCTTTTAAGCTGATCTATGGCTTATAGGCAATCTTCATGTTTCTTGGAAGCATTTGGTGTGGAAGTTCTGTGTTGTCTTCCTCCTGTTCCATGCTTTGATCCTTTTTGTCCCCAAAAAAGGATTCTAGAGTTCGGTTACTGTTCTTACTTTGCTTCCTTTTCCTACTCATGTTGCCAGTAAATTATCTGTGTTTTTAGCTCTGTGGAACTCTGCTTCCAGAGGAGAAAGCTCTGTCCCAAATCGCTGCTGTCTTCATAGGTGCCAGAGCTATTGGGGGCAGCTGCTGACCCCACCAGCTTTGGCTCACTGAAAATGCACCCCCAGGACCACCACCCAAGATCACGATCTGGATGTAAGCTGCCCAACACAAGAGTACTTGGCCTCTGAACCACCACTTGACCCCTCTGAAGTCTGCAGGCCAGGAGCTCTGAAGCAGCCGCGTGGAGGCAGCTGCCACTTCTGCTGCTTCCGTTGCTCCCAGCCTGCTGCAATGAGCCCTTTGTGCCTAGCTGCCTTCAGCAAGAGATGTGTTTTCTGTATTTTTGTGAGTTTTTGAGCCCTAAACTTTGGTTAGAGTCATATTTTATGGGTACTTGAGGTAGCTATGTGGGATCTGCAAAACCTTCCTCCTTCTATGCCACCATCTTGGCTCCACCCCAAGCCCTCTTTTCTTTCAAGAGGAAGTTCAAGCATCATCTTCTTCAAGAAACTTTTCCTGATCCCTCCCAATTGCTAATGTTCTTCCTTCTAACCTACTTTGTATCTACCTACTTTGTATATATTTATATTTGTTCATTTTATGCATTCACACACCCACACACATATATGCTTGTATATATTATAAATGTATAATATATACATATAGACAAACATATTTTGTTGTCTACTCCACTAGAATGTAAGGTAATTATGAGTAAGAATTGTTTCATTTTTCATATAGGATTTCTAGCACCTCATAGGTATCAAATAAATGTGTGATGACTGATTGGGAATTGTATGATTACCAAAATTATTCACTATTTTGCTAGAGGAAATGTAGCATAGACTACAAGTCTAGAAAAGATTCTTTCTGGACAGTATGGTTTTCCAGATTCTGTTTGCACATGACTTCATGCCACCTCAAAGCACTTTGGAAGAGTTCTGCAACCATCAAAAAATATTTAGCTAGTCTATCCATACAGGAAAGAAGAAATGCATAAAAAATATCTATTTAGATGTAACTATACATCTGAATGGATGCTGACTAAAGCCTGTTCAAAGAATGCATTTGGGGGATGAACAGTACAGATGGACAGTAAGCTAGGCACAGAGTTGAAAAGGAATTGGAAAACATAAGTTGCTTCTGGGAAATTGCAACTCACTTTCATCTCAAGTTTCTCTTAAAACCAAAATTCCATCTTTTCAATACCTATATTTAGCCAGTTTTACTGTATGGCAATGAAATTTGAAAGATCAATTGCTATCAAAAAAACCTAAATATAAATTTCACACAGAAGGTAATGGGAAGGCATTTGTGGGCAGACTGCAAAATAAAAACAAAAAGGAAATCTGAGGAATAGGAAAAAATGATGTCATCAAACAACTATATGACAGGGAGACGGGCTGGTCACATGGCAAGAATGGTCAATGATAGAAACAGAAATGGTCCTCTGGTAAACTCAGAAGGTTGGAAGGAAGTCAGAATGGCCTCCAACATATGGAATGGACTTCCTGTGGTAAACTTTTGAGGTGACGTGTTTTAGAATAACATGTAAGAGGTGGGGATGGAAGTACTAGGAGCTGCACCATTGTAAGGGATTCTCAACTCAATGAGATCACAGATCTATGAGTTTGGGAGAGAAATATAGTGAACTCATTTTCTATTTCTATTGATATAAAGTGTAAAGACTACAGTCTCCTGATTATCTCAGTAGAGTCAGGGCAAGTCTTAATATTCATATTGATGCCTTCAGTCAAAAATTACCCCCTGGCAAAGTAACAAATAGTCTTTAGTTGTAAAATGGTCTATTCCATACCTGAAGGAAGATGATCATGATCACAAAGCTAAGTCTTCCATTAAGTGGTAAAGATGGAGAGAGACAAACTTAAAGAGACTTGGAAGGATTTGGGGCATAGCCAGTCTATGAAGGCTGAAAATGTGTACTTCACCTTAATTTTTTTTTTGGCAGTGGGGAGACAGTAGAGATTTTGATTCTGAAAAATGTCTGATAAACCTTTCTAGGCAACTTTCTTTCTTTTTTAACAAGCAGACAATTTGGAGGCAATTTAATTTAATATGTTTCTTTTGCCTTCCAGTTTTCTATTAGTTGTTACTTAATAAATGAAATTACAGTTATACTTTTGGACAAATATGATGCCTCATCATCAGGGTTTCTTTTCTACTTTATTCTCATTGCAATTTAGCTTAATAACACAGATTGCAAAAGAATATAAATATGTGAATTCTCTAATGTAAAAATATTTTAAGTTTTTTCAGTCTTCATAAATATCTAATGAAGCTTCAAAATGAGTTGGAATTAAAATAAACTAATAACAAAGTAGAGTGGAATATGTTGAAATATATTACTCATCTCCAAGAACATATTGCTAAAACAGTACAGTCAATTTTCCTATGGCTTCAGCTGAGAGAATACTACACATACTTCCTCTAAATATTGGGTGGGCAGAGAAAAGTTCCTTTCTCCCCACTTTTCTCTTTTTACTCCCCTACAAGTTGACTTCCTGTGAAATAACTAGTAAAATGAACTGTCCAGCAGCAAAAAAACACATTGAATACTCCTTGTGGCATGGAAGCTAAAACAATAGCTGGTTGGAAATGGATTTGATGTTTATGGCAAAACCATACACCCTAGCAAACAGAGAGGATGGGGTAAATCCATCTTTAAGAACGAGTACACAAGAGATCTTCCTGACTACCATGTCTGCACTGCCAATTATATAAGTAGGGTTATGCAGGCTCAAAAAGGATGCTTATAGGCTGAGTAAAATGAGAATGACATCTTAATCTCAATTGAACTCCCAACATGAACACACTATGGGATTTCTATGATATATTTCCATTAACCCCTATTCTTCAGACAGAAAATTGAGCTCTTCAGTTATTATCTATCTAATTCATGGGTTTTATTTTTAAAATCATAACATTTAAATCAAGAAAGAACATTAGTTTCAATCTACTACAGTCCCATTATATTACACATTAAGAAAATGAGGAGCGTGGAAGCAAAGTGGCTTGTCCAAAGTCATATTTGTCAATCAACCAAGGAAGTATTCATTAAGCAGTCCATCAACTAGCATGTATTAAGCCATTCTATGTGCCAAAACACAGTATTAGACAATGAAGACACAAAGATAAAAACCAAACAGTTTTTTCCCGTAAGGGGCTTATATTCTATCAGAAGAGACCAACTCAGTGCCACATAATTTGGTGGGGGAAGCAGTAACCCTAGGATGATCCAAAAAAGGCTTGATGTGGGAGGTGGTAGAAGAGCTGAGCTTTAAGGGAAACTCTAGTATAGATCGGTATAAAAGGAATGTGTTCTAGGCATGGGCTATAGAGAACTTGTGGAAAGGGACACTTATGGGAGATGAGGAAAAGCCAGAGTGCAAGTCTGGCCGGACCAAAGAGTACCTGAAGGAGACTCAATGATAATAAGACTGAAAAGCTTCATTGTGAAGAGCTTTAAATGTTAGAGGAGTTTGTACTTAACCTAAGAAGCTACAAGAGAAGCATTTGTTGAGCAGAGGAATGACACATTAGATGTGTGCTTTGGGGACATCCCTTTGAATGCTCTTTATGACATGAGTTATAGAGAGCAGAGATTTGAGGCAGATAGACTAAGCAGAAAGCTACTGAAAAAGTCTAGGCAAGAGGTTTTGGTTGTATGAGTGGAAAGGAGGGGATGCATGTGAGAGATGTCGAGAGAAAACCAACATGACTTGGCAACTGATTGTATAAATGAGCTGAGGGAGAGTGAAGGTTCTTTTGAGCATGGCTCTGAGATCGTGAACCTGTGTTCACAATTTATTGTTCAAATATGATCTTAGGGATCATCAAATGGGAAGTTCAGAAGAGCCGTGGGTTTGGGGAGAAAGACAATTAGTTCTACTTTGAACATGTTTAGTTCTAAAATTCTATAGGGCATTCTGTGTAAAACATACAATAGCCATTGGGAACATGAAAGTGGAACTCAGGAAAAACAAAACAAAACTAAGGACAGCTATATAGATTGGGGAATAATAAAGAGTAACCTCATGAATCACAGATGTAAATGATGAAGCTCAAATTTAAATCGAGAATTTTAATCTCAAATCTGTGTACATTTCATGTGTTATACTGCCTCCCTCCATGATTAGAAGTGTCCATTCTAAAGCAATGACTTAATAAGCATGTATCAAGTGTTTCTGTGGTGGTGGTGATTTGTCCTTCATTCTCGATGAAGACCATGACAGTACTGTACTAAGCACTAGGGACAGAATAGGGAAAGTAAAAACAGTCACTGCTTTGAAGAAACTCACATTCTAATGAGTGAGATAACATTTAAATTCTAGATACATGTGAAGGTACATACAGAGTAAATAGAAGGTGATCTCAGAAAGGTGTTAGCAGCTTTGGAGACCAGGAAAGGCTTTCTATGGAAGGTATCAGGTGAACTAAGTCTTGAAGGAAGCCAAGAAATATAAGAGACAGAGGTAGAGGGGTAGCCTATCACTGGCATGGGAGATAGACTTTCTGCCCAAAATAAAATACTTTGCAGCTACAGAGTACAGTGCAATTACTTCCTTTCTTGACTTTAGCAAAAGTACTGTAGAAGTAGTAGGAAATATTTTCATGATAGTTTTCTTCATATATTAGCACCAACTGAGTAAAAAGGAAATGATTATTTGTCAATCATGAGAAAATATTCTTAATAGAGTGGGATGTGCTGATGGCCTTGTTAGCTCATTTAAACTGAATATTTTTTAAATAGAGAAAGCCAGTTCCATGACTCCCTCCAAAGCATTCAGCAGTGACCAGCATGAGGGTAATAATAAGCATAAAGTTGAAGAAGCTGATTTCCAATTGAGAGGCAAATTTAGTACACACTATTAAATATAATTCCCCCAAACAGGAGGCCTAAGTTATCCTTGTTAATAGCTCAAGACTGAACAAACAGTAACTCCATGTATACAGAAACTATTGGGAAAAAATCATCTTTGTGATTTATCAAGCCAGTCATTCAATTGGTTGTCCAAATCTCATTTGTTCAAATATGTAAACAAAGTTTTCATAAAAGAAGTGATACTGCCCTTGTTCTTCCTTCCAAACTAAGAGCACTGGACAAATACATGTGTGTCTGTACACAGATGTAGACATATATACATACACATACATGGATATGTATATATACTGTTTTGACACACATATACACAAATATATTTACTCAGTTAAATTTCTTTGACGTTCACTTTCAAATAAATATACAAATCACTGAAACAGTATAAACCACTGTATTAATCAATGGTCCTAAGAAACAGTATTATCATTTCAAAACTATTTGAAACAATAATTTATGTAATTGACAGTAATTCTAGGCTTTTATGGAGATCTTTTTATACTTTAAATTTTGCATATTTGTTTCTTTTATTATTTGTTAAATAATAAAGGTTTGTCCTTAGATGACTATAAAACTTTTCCCCAAATAACCCTATAAAATGGATATAGTATTATTACCCCCTTAAGGAAGAGGAAATGAAGATGGAAAAAAGTTAAATGACCTAAGCATGGTCACACAGGTAGCAAAGTATAAAAAAAATTGGATTGGAATACAAGTGCATTGACTACATGTCCAACACACCTTCTGCAAGCTAGAAATTATTTTTCTTTGGATTTCCTTCAAGAATAATTAATTATATCTTAAAAGTCAAAATAGATATGGGCTTATGCACTGCAAATCTACTAATTGCTTTACATTAATTTTTAAAATTTTTGGTTTCTAAATGAATTTTTTAAATGATAATAATTTCATGACATGAATTCTATTTGTCCTTTTAAATCAAAACCATTTTATAAAACTGACTCAACACTGACCTTATCTGAAAGCATTTGCAAAATGATCTTCCCATAGTCTTCAGCCTCTTTAGAAAAAATAAAGAAAAGTGCTTCCCTACAAGACTGGTCATTGCATTTAATGCATAATCAGCTACCTTTTAGCACTGTATTCATTTACTGTAGTTATCACAACGTACATTTTTCTCCTGGTTCCACTTTATTTTTTGTTCTATATCAGTTCTCCTGTTTTATCACTGTCTCCCTTAAAGAGGTGGCTCAGTAAACCCCACTACACACACCTGGGATTCCATCCAAACCCCTTTTCTTCAGCACCTTGTCCCTACTGACATCACCACTCTCTTCCTCTTTAGCTCAACTACATATGGTTGCTTCTTTACTGCCTACAAACCTGAACATATCTCCTTGATTCTTAAAGCAAAACAAAACTAAAACCCACCTTTCACTCTAAATACATACATTCCTTCAAAGCCCATCTCAAGTGTCACCCTCCATAGGAAACATTCCTTACTCCCTGCAAGTTGCCAGTTCTCTGCTGCTTCCCCAGACCAACTTGCATTTTTCTGTGCATGTGCTATCTCCCTCCTTGTTATCAGGGAAACCCATAACCAAAAGATTAAGGCTTACAAAGTGCTTTACAAATATTTGGTGACTGGAAGGATTGTCAACTTCATAGTAATAGGAAAGTTGGGAAGAAAAGATGTTTTATGGCAAATTATGAGCTCTGTACTGGACATAGTACATTTGAGATGTCTATGAAACATCTGATTTGAGATGACAAGAAGCCAGTTCATGATACAAGAATGAAATTCATGAGAGAGGTTAAGGCTACATAGACCGATCTAGGAATCCTCTGCACAGAGGTAATAATTGAACCCATAAGAGATGATGAAATTACAAAGCAAGAAAATATAGGGGAAGAAGAAGGCCAAGGAAACAGACTTGGGGAAGATCTACAGTTAGTGGGCATGAATTTGATGAAGATTCGGCAAAAGTGATTGAGGAGTGGTTGAAGAAATACAAAAAGAACCACAAGACAGCATTATTGTGAAAACCTAGAAAGAAGAGGGTCTTACAGGAAGAGAGGGTGATAAGAGACAGTGTCAAAGGCTAAAAAGAAGTCAAGGACAAAAACAAAAAAAGTCACTCCCCACATAGAGTTAATATTTTATTGAGGGAAAAATGTTCATGTGCATGAATAAACACAGAGTAAGTACAATTAGGAGAGAAGGCAATGGCAATTAGTAGCAACAGGAAAGGAATAATATTGATGACGATAAATATCCAGTACATTAAAGCTTACAAATACTATATCATTTTATTTTCACATAAGCCCTGGGATATAGGTGCTATTTTAGATATTTTACAGTTGAAGAAACTGAGGCAGAAGAATTAAGTGACTTCCCCAAGTCCCTGAGTTTCCTGACTCCAGGTACAGTGCTAAATCACCTGTGCTACCTGAAGAAAATAAAAGGATTGGAATAAGGTACTTGAAAAGAGAGAAGGTTTATAACATCTAGGATGAGTAGTAAAATAAAAAAGTCAAGCATGGCAGGATAAAAGCACTGTTGTCTAGTCCACTTCACATTAGATAACATCAATTTGTAGTATCCAGAAGCCATCAGTAGGTGAGACTGAGCAAAAAAAACATTATTATCATGTAAGAGTTTAGACATTAAAAGCAATCAGAAGGAGAAGACTGAGGATTTAGGAAAGAGAAGGTACTTAAGTTGAATCTTGAAGATGAGCAGAATCTAGGCAGAGAAGGAAAGACCTGGTGGAGTAAATGGTGTGAACCAAGCTGGGGAGGCAGGAAAGCATATAGTATACTCAGAACATAGCAAGAAAATTATTCTGCCTAGAGTTGAATATTTATGTTTGAGAGCAATGGGAAGTAAATTTAGCAGGGCCAGATTGAGGCCTTGAATGAAGGACAAAGAACTTGGAATTTATCATGTAGGCAATGGAAAATCACTAAAGCTTTTTGACTGTCAGAACAACATGAGTAAAGCCATATTTTAAAAAGATTCATCTGAGAGAGATATATAGAATAAATTGGAAACGAGAAGGAGACTGGAGACATGGGTTCCCTATTATGAGGCAACTGTGGTGCACTGGGTCAGAACCAATAAGGGTCTAACTAGATCCTGGAGAATATATTAAGATATTGATCATGTAATAATCTAGTATCTCACTAGAAGATGATCAATCACTATGCCTTGGATCAGGTCTGACTTGTGGCAAGTCAAAGAATTTCCTCTTCATTTTTTGATGCTCAAAGTCCTTTGGAGTGATGCAAGTGACCCCACAAGTTGTGCAGGCCTGCTTTAGATACTAGTAATGTGGAATCTTCTCCAGATCTTTCCTTAGAAGTACTGAAAGGATCTCACATAACACAGCTTCACTGCATGAACAACAATATTATGGAGAGGTAAACGTGTATACAAGTTTTATAAATAAAACTATATACTGTGGAAAAGTATATTTTAGACCAACTAATAATTCTTTTAAAAAGCAGGTTAGTATTGGAATGGACCATTTGGCTTGTATATGGAAAAGAAGGGGAAAAAGTAAACATTTTAATCAAATCCATTACCTGGTTATTGATTTCTCTTTGCCAGACCAATCTTGTAGAATACTTATATAGCCTCTGACATTGAGATGTTTGGAGAAAGCTATTGGATTAGACTAAGCAAAGCTCAGCTTCTGGTATAATCTCTGGTATTTCATTTATATGTGATTTATTCTTTGTCCACAAGACGTTCTTTTTTATTGATAAAATAAAAGAAACCAAGAATCCCAAAGGGAATTTGATGTCCACTCACATGAAATAGGTTTGCAAAGTGTAAGTAGCAACCTAGAAAAGGATCGAATTACATGGAGCTCGTTTCTTTGGATATTTTGTAGCAAAGTCAATACCACTCAGATTTTCTGTCCTTTTATGTGGTAGCCAATTAGTTATCCTTGAAGTTTCAAATCACTGCTAGCTATGCTCCTACATTTCAAATGCTGGTTTTGTTATTCCCCAAATTTAATGTCATTTACTGCCATTAAGTCTGCACCTGCTCGGTGTTGGAAACTTTCACACAATATCAAATCTAAAAAGCTTTTGAAACATACTCTCTCCTGGCAAAGATTGGCATTTTCTTGTTTGCTTCTTCTGAGGTAGGACAATTATCAAAAATCTCTTGACAGGCATTAAATCTGTCAAGTTGAATATGCTCTGTAAGCTTTTTGATCAGCTTGAAACATCACAACAGACCAAAATGTTTCAAAATAATGTCCTTTTTAATATTTAATACAACAGCAGGTCTTATCGAGCTCTGCGTCAATCAAAATCATCTAACACGGAGAAAAATACATTTAGAGTCATAATAAACTGCAATTTTAGGATAATTTCTGATGAATACACATCAGACTACTTTTAGTTAGTGGTAATAATGGTGACTAGAGAAGACAAATGCAGCTGGTTTAGTGTCTCTAACTCAAGATCCTTTAGTAAATTGTTCCTTCCATGACTCTCGATGGCACGGGAGGTTATCATGGGTTTTCAAAGGCCATGCACAACCTCTGAAGGGTTTACCAGGCTGTAAAAGATGGAGATGCACTAGACATCTGCTGTCGAAAGGCTTGCCTTACTTAAGAAGGTTGGCCACCAAGTGACTGAGTTATTTTAAGGACACATAACAATCCATGCAATGGGCAACCCATTTAATAAGAACCGGAAGGGAGAGAAGGGTAGGATCTGCATTTGTCAAATAGCCAATCATGCTAATCACAATACTAATAAGAAGTGATGTTTACATAGAGTTTTAAATTTCATAAAGAGTTTCCTATCCACTACTTCATTTGAGACTCACAAAGTCCTGCTTTGGTAGTTACTATAACGTTCATATTATTAATGAAGTAACAAAGGAAATGAGAAGTGAAATGCTCAGATCTCATATGAGGGTTGGGACAGCAGCGAGTGGCCTGCATATTTTCTAAACCTTTCATTCCTTCCCTCTCTTCTAAGGTAGGTACAAATTGTTCTTTGATGTCACTAATGCCTTTATTTCCAACTCATAGATTCTCTTTTCCTTTTCTTCTTTATTAATACAACTCTTTAAGGTATACATAACAAGGTCTGTGGGAACAATTCAGAATTCAAGGGGAAAATACCTAGGCTGTGGTGTGGATATAATTCCATGGGGAAATCCCTGTTCTATACACAAGAAATATTAAAAGTGACAAAGGAGTGAGGAATACTGGTGGATAACACACCCTCCCCCTTCTTATTTAGGTAGTTTGAACTTAAAGTTTGTTTCCTGTCATGTATAATTTATGACTTTTCACTCATTATATGTAATTGAAGGACCCCTCTCCACACCATATAAAACCCCCCAATTTGGGAAGAAGGGTGGCTCTTTGCAGCAGCAAGCACTGTAGCATACCCAGGATGGCTGTTAGCACTGGTTCTTTGATCTGCTTTCCTAAAGGAAAGGCAACTCAAAAGGGGTTAAAAATCTTAGTTTAATCAAACACATATCACTTGCCTATTATTTCAGGGAAAAAGTCAGCACCCTGAACTTCAGGGAAAATACAAACAAAAGTCACAAGCAGACAAAAAATATATAGACAGAGAAAACAACACAATTCAGGAGACCAACAGATAAGGCTTCTAGCTGTCTGATCATTACATACATAAAGTTAGTTACCAGAGAAAAGAAGCATCAACATCTGGGTTTTCCAAGCCAGGGGTCTCAATGACTGCCCAGAGTCTCATCTGGCCAAATCACACAACTCTTCCCAAAGTGAGCCCCAAAGCGAGCCCCAAAGCAAAACCTTACCTCGGAGGTATATGTAGTCTTTTCCAGGGTTAGAGAACATCACAACCCTCATGACCCACTGCCTAATTACAAAGTAACAAGGTGTGGGTCTTCCCCTAAGCAAGTTTCTCCTGTTGGGCTCTGCTCCACTCTTCTGTAAACTCCTCCCACCACAGGCTCCATGTGACCACATTCAGGTTATTAAGAGGACAGGGTATATTTTCAAATCAGGGAAAGTTCTCAAATTGCCTTAGACTTATTAAGGACCAGGGAAGATCTTCTCATTCCCATTACCATTACAATCCTCACACCTCAAAGTGCTCCTTTTCATCGCCACTGTGAAAATAATCTCCCTGAGAGAAGTCTTGGTGCTTGGTTGAGCTAGCATCAGAACTACCAACATTTATCCTTACTCTATTCAACATCCATATCCTCATAAACTAGGTAAAGCTATTCTCTTATAATCTCCTGCTTATGCTAGGTCACTCATTTAGATATATAGGCTTAAGATGATATGACTGGATCATTATCTACCAGGGATCCCCTTTCCCTATCTCCTGGATTATGCTAATGGGCCTTTTTGCTCATACATATTGGCCTAAGCTCAAGACCAGTGTCACTTGATGCAGCTTCTTAGCATCCTCTGATCACAGAAGCATGACTTTCTGGTTGCTTAAAGGCATAAAAGACCCACCCACCTAGAGTCTGAACCCTTCAGTTTCCAGACACCTATAATGGTAACGGGAATTTGAAGATCTTCCCTGCCCCTTAATAAGCCTAGGGGAATTTGAAGTCTTTCCTTGCTTTGAAAATATATTTTACCCCCTAATAGGCTGGTTGTAATCACATGGAGCCTGTGGTGAGATGAGTGTTGGAGGATCTTGCTAAACGTTAGAACAGAGCCCACAGGAAGCTGGAAGTTAGAGCTAGATATACTGGGAGGAGGAGAGCACACATCCCAGGGAGTGAGTAAAAATATTGGTTTGTGGGAAGGCTCAAGGATGCTGTGGCTCTCTGTGCTGTTATGGCTTATTAATTTCTTTGCTACTATGATAGAGTTGGCTTGCTGGTTCGGGGTTTTGGTTTTCTGGTGTTTGAATAAATGTTTCACTTCTGTCTTCCATGTGGAGAATCTATTATATTTTGCAATTAAGCACCACACAGGTATATTTATAGTGATTGCGGGCATTGTGAATATTGCACTGGCACTACATTAGGACAACAATGCTACCACACCACACTTTGTCCTAATCAAGAGACACATGCAACTATGGAGGCAAGGTAGGCCACATCTACCCAAGGAAGAGCTATAGTTTCCTCACTGAATACCTTTTTCATGTTCTGATTAAGTAAATCCCCTTTTGTTAACTGTTGGATGACATGAAAGACTCGTTTTTGCCACTACCAAATATAAAATATAAAAAAAAATTACCCAAAGATTTGATAATACCAAACTATGGAAATGGAGGAGACTGTTAATTATAGGAAAAGAGGATAAGATGGCTGAAGACGAAAGTTTAGAAATCATTCATCTTAAAGTATTGAGAAAATTAAAAGGGTTCAGTGAAGGAATAAGAACCATAATTGTCAAGGAAGGAGAAAAGCTGGGACAACAGAGGATCGTGAAAGCTAAGAGAGGAATGAATAGTAGGGGGAAATAGTGTAATGTGTGAAGAAAGGTCAAGGAAGGTGAGAGCTGAGAAAGGAACATTATAACAGCAAAGAAAGTGTGCTTGTCTTAAATCCTCCATTTAGGTTTCCATGCTGGTACTACTCTCTTTTTCTCAGTTTTTCTAGAAATACATTAAAAAAAATTCACCAGTCTTTCCAGACACAAGGATTTTGATCCCAAATCTCAGTTTTGCCCAGTGTTTAGTAAGCTAGATATCCTCTACGTACTGTCAGACTCCTTCTCCCATATGCCACTTCTTCCCCATTCTACCCTCCTGCCATGCCTGCCATCCCCATCTATTTACTGTTGTGCTAAACTAACATCTGCCAACATACTACATTCCTAATCCTGCCTTGCTGAGACTTCCATTAACTGCCTGCTGTCATACTCTCCTAATGATCCACCCACTTTTCTAGATTTGTTTCTGCTCTTCAGGATTGAGATCTGCTTGGATTAATTATACCACCTCAGACTATTCTGAGTAGTGACTAGGGACAGTCTTCCCTTCTTTGCCTCATCCCTCTGAATCCTAGTATCCCCCCCTCTCCAGATGACAGAGTCCCATACTTATCATAATAACCAAAGTTTGCTTAGAACTCCTTACTGTCATAAGGACAGAAAACCTATACCACATGAAATGGGATGTCTTTTCATGGTACTTCTACAGTCATTAATTCTACATCATAAAAATGAAGCGTCTCTTTTCTTTTGAGGCCTTTTCTTAGGACAGGGCAAATCTGACCAAAGCCATGTTTAGATGTGTGAAATACACATATTAGATACAACCAATTTATTTTGGTCACTCAATTATGGACATATGGGCAAGTGACATAAATTGTAAAGATGATTGAAAGAATTAGTTTGATAATCACATACAGACATGACCTTAGTGTCACTGACATTGGGAAATAGGGTGAGGCCATTAGAGTTACTGTCTAGACAATTTCCTATAAGATTTTAAGGGGTTATAACCCATCAATTATAAAGATTCCACTTATGATGTTCTCCAAGGCATAAACTACAATCTTTACTGCTGTCTTTACAGCAACAAAATTTTTTGAATCTTCAAACTGCATGACAAAGTTTCCTTTATAGATTAATCAGACCATCAAATAGCAAGGATAGGTCATACAAGCTAACATTTCTTTACAGCTTATGTATAACCACATGGTTCTTTGTTTAACTAGGGGTAAAAATCTTGGTTCTTTATGACAGTTAGCATATCCTGTAGTCATTATTTTGACAGAATTTGTTTGACCCAGGAACCTTCTTACCTTATAAAAACAATGCAGAATCTACTTATTAAAAGTAAATGGATTAAAAAATCCAAGTTATTTTTCACTTTCTATAAAAGGTTAAAAATAGCCCAACTTTGGGGAATTATATGACAAAAAGATGAAATTTTTCATTAGTGAATTTTAAAAATTGACAACATGGCTTAAGCAACATTGACAATTGTCATTTTGTCATTAAATTTACTATATTTCCTTTCATTTAAGGATTATGTGTAATACTGATTACTCGGGTCCAAAAGAAATTAGAATCTGTTTAAGCCTAAATTAAAGGCTTATGTGACACAGTACCATGATGCTTCATTGAATAAATCCCCAAGGAATGAAGCCCCCTTTAGGAAGGAAAGAAGGAAGGAAGAAATGATCTGTTAAAAACAAAATTAAATAAAAACTCCATAGATCATTACAGAAAAACTCTAGTGCATGGCTTCTATTGTCTCACAAATTATGAAGTATATATATATATATATATATATATATATATATATACATACATGAAGAATCCAGTATCTTCCTTTTACTGCATGATCTTAGTGTGATTGGATCATCTTACTAGCAGAAACTTTCTTTTACTTTGCAAAGGAGAAAACTAAGGTTCAGAGAGATTAAATGAAAACCACATAGCAAATTAGGAGATTTGAAATCATATCTCTTAACACATGAAAGGATGACAAAAAAATATTTCAAGATTAAGAAGTGAAAGAAACCACAAGTTTGATTATTCAGAACACTCTGAACTATATAGAATGAATACTTTTTTCAAGAGAGTCTTAAGAAACCAATTATGGCATTTACTAAACAACATGATATAAAATAAAATTGACTGCATATTAATAAATTGAAAATAGCTGGTTATTAACACAGGATTTATTTCTACATCAGCTGCTTATGTTTATTCGAGTCAACTGGCTAGTGCGAAGGTTAAAATTAACATTAAATTACAAGAAATAACAGAAAAATACACTGCTGTCAATTATAACCATTCAAACCTTACATATTTAAACTAACTGTTCACTCTTATGAATGGAAATAGGTAGAAGAAAAGATAGTGACTCCAATTATTTCCATATATTTGAGAAATTTAACACAGGTAAAAATTTTGCCTGGTCCAAAAGGAATTAGAAATGTCTCAGCCAAATTAGATATGTTTTCTATGGTGCAACAGGAAAAGCAAAGTCACTGAAATCGTGTTAAAATCCTCACTGCCCTCACTGTCTGTTTGACCTTGACTGAATCACTTACATTACAAAGTCCTCAGTTTGTTTGTTTGTTTCTTTTTGTGTTTGGAATGAGGGTGTTGAACAAGATAACTTCAGAGATCCCTTCCAGTAATAAATTTACAATCTTATGGTACACTGAGGAAATCCATACTGGAGATGACATGGTTTTGAATGCACTTAATCATATATTTTCAAATATCTGAGAAAGGAAGATAGCAAAATCACGAAAAATATATTATTAGTGCCTCCCTGACTACCCCCAAACCACTGAGAAACATCAATAATTGTCAACCCATTTGTTAAGAACTTAATAGGTATTGGGTCTTGTATTGAATGCTTTGAAAAATTAAACTAGCCCCTTGCCCTCAAGGAACTCAATGGAGGAGACTACAAGCCAACTTCTATGCACAAATACGACATGCATGAGATGAACAGAACATAATCTCAGAGGCAAGGAACTAGCATTGAGGGGGACTAAGAAAAGCTTCTTGTAAAAGATGCAATTTAGGTGAGATTTGAAGCCAAGAACTAAGAGGGGACTATGAGGAGAGGAACAGCCAGTGAAAATGGATGAGGTACAGAGACAGTGTCCTGTCTGATAAAGAGAAAGGAGAACAGTCATACTCAAATGGAGAGTAGATGGAAGGAAGTGAGAAGTCATTTGATCATGGGAGTCATGGAGCTACTGTGGTTTGTTGATAAAGGGAGAAACATGATCTGAACCGTACTTTAGGAAGATCACTTTCAAAGTTGTATGAAGTGTGGGCTAGAATTGGAAGAGGCTTGAGGCAGAGAAATGGACCAAAAGAGTGTTTCAGTAGATTAGGCATGAAATGATAAGGGTCTTCACCAGGGTGGTATCAATGTCAGAGAAAGGAAAGGATGTGTATGAGAGGTATTGTGATGAAAGAAATTACTGGCCTTGGCAACAGAGAGAATATGTGCGGTGAGTGAGAATAACGAACCAAGACAGGACATAGGTTGTGAGCTCTGGTGGCTGGGAGGATGCTGATGCCCTCGACAGTAATAGGGAAGTTAGAAAGAGGAGAGAATTTGGTAGAAAAGGATAACTAGTTCTATTTTAGACATGTCTAAAATAGAACTAGTTATATTTATTCTTCCTGTCAAGGGTAGTATTTATTGTTATTTGAGGTACCTAAAGAATATCCAGTTTATACAGTCCCTATAAGAGTGGTTCATGGACATACCCATGGTATAATTGATGAAATAAGAGAAAGAGGATGATTATATTTGAGATGATTCTCTATACTTGATCACATCTTCACAATCATACATTTGATTTAAAGTTGTATAAAATAAGATATATTCCCTATCTCGAAAGCCAAACATATTTTAAATGCTAATATGATGGTAAATCACAGAATGTCACAGTCTCAAGAAATCATAATTTCAGAGTTCCTTAAAACATAATTGGTAAAATTAGACTGTAGCATTTCACCATTTGCCCTGAAATGGTGAAAAGAGAGATGTCGAATGCACAGCCCATATGTGGGGAGCAGATTACAATGTATATGAGAAACACTTAATAATAAATAAATAAATGAAATATTAATTTGATTTTTAAGTCAATATGAGCCACAGGGATCTGTCTTTATGAGTTTGACTGAAATGGAAAGGCATCCTTAATGACATGTGTGATTGGGAAAGAAAGTGTGCTGACCTTGTCACAAGAGCTAAATGTTACACTGATCCAATCCAGTAACCATGTATTAAGTAGTCTGCTATATGCCAGGCACCCTGCAAGGCTCTAGGGATATAATTAATAAAAAGAAATACAGCCCCTCCCTTCAAGGAATTTGTAATGGAAAGGGGGATATAACATACAAAAAGAGGCAAAAAAGGAAGGGGATGGGATAACTGGGGATACCCAGCATGGGGATATCTTGTTTAAACAAGATGTAGAATTGAAACTAGGCAGAACAGCAAACACAAAGTAGACCAAGCTTGAGAGTCCATTTTCTATCTCCTATTAAGGAAGGCATTGAGAAGAGTTTGGTCTTCCGCCTTCCAGTTCTCCAATGAGAAAGGAGAGAAGGCTGAATTAAGTAATGCCAGTAAAGGCTGGAGTTAGCAGCATGGTGGTAAGTTTAGAGGTGATGACTTTTTCCTGGGAGGAACAACTTGTGAAGTCGAAAACAGGCAGGGACAGCATATGCAAAATAGAGCATACCAGTATCCATCAAATATTAGCAAACCTTGAGGAAAGCCTCCACCATGTTAGAAAGATTCCCTGTGGACATTATATGGAAAGCCATGAACAAGACTCACAAAAAATGAAAAGCATTGACTTATTGGAATTTTTACTGGTGGAAGAAATGCCTACTCTGATAATATCATGACTCCACTTACATATCAAAGTGTCGACTTCCAGTACAATGTTCTTTTCATTATACCTATAACTTTGTAACAGTGCCTGAAATTCTACTAATTAGATTGAAATTAAAATGTAATTACATTTCAGAAAGGAACTATCTTTAAGAAATTTAAAGGTTATTGATCTTTCATACTTCTGAAAGATTTAATTGAAGAATATTACTTTTTTCCTAGCAGATAGTTATTATCAGTTTCATTGAAGGTATGATTTGGTGGAAGCAAGGCAAATAATGTTAAATATTGAATACTATGGGGGAAAAGCAAAGTAGAAATGCTGCAGTTTAGATCTTACAGAAGCATGACATTATCAGAGAAGGGCACAAAGAAATGGGAGAAAAGTAAAGAAAGGGAGATGGGAAGGTGACAAAGATAAACTTTGCCTTTTTTAAACATTGGTAGAGCTAGTTCTGTATGAGGAAAGGTGGTTGCAAACTTTCTCCTCTTTTTCTACCTCTACTTTCTACCATGTGGTTTCCAGTATCCAGAACTCTAAGGGAGACTAGTTCAATTAATACCGTAGTTCAAACACCTTTTGGAAGAAGTAGTTTTGTGGGGTATGTCCTGGCAAGCTAGTCATTTTAAAATTGTTTGGAGAGAAAATGCATTAGAATTCCCGGTCACTGAATCAGAATGAGATGTCTGCCACAAGCTATTTTTAAGGAGAAACTACTGTATAAATTGTGGGGCATTTCTTTAAAAATAAATCACTTTATATTGGTAGTACCCATAATGTCTAAAGAGAATCTGATGGATGGGGTGTTATGATGGAGTAGCCCCTGAAGTTGATCATCATGACAAATGTAAATTCTGGACTTTTCCCAGCTCTCTCAGATAAGTGAGAGGTAGAATTCCAGGTTGGAAAATGTGGGAACTTCTTCCGATCATACCTTCAGTTGTTCTCAGGGAAGTTAGAAAGATCAGCTGTGTTGATAAATAAAGGACTGCTATGGCAGAAGCAGTCAGAATAATACAGCTTAAAAAGGAAAAGCACCCCATAGATTAGTAAACTTTGGGAGGAAAGGAAAAATGACTTATTAATAAATGTATAGTAATTGACATAAAGGAAAAAAGTTACACTTCTGTTCAGTTGGGGGGCATAGAAGTAGGAAAGGTTTTCAATACTATAATAATTTCTATTTTTTCGACATATTGTGGTTTACAAAGAACTTTCACAAATGTTACTTCATCTGTTCTACACAGCATTTCAATGGGGTAGGAAGGGCTAATGTCACTATTCCCATTTTAGAAATGAGGAACAGAAGGAATAAATTCCTCACACAATGATACATAGCTAGCAAGTGATAAAGATGCAACCAGGTCTTCTAATTCCTCCTTCTCCTCCAGTTAAGGGAAACTATTTTGCAAAAGACCAATATGATTATCTTTGACATAATGTTTGAGTGAGAAATGAAATTTAAAGCCAAGGTGTTAGATGGTCCAAAGTGTGTTTTATCTGTTATTTAGCCCATCAAGACTAGCCTTGGGTGGTTGAAAGCCAGAGTTATATGGCATTCTCAAGGCTTACATTAATAGGCCAATAAAACTCACTGCAGTGTCTTAATGCTGGGTTTCTAGCTCCTTACATTATGTACAGGTGTAATGCTCAGAGACATTAATATAGTGGTGAATATTAATAGAGTGCTCAGTACTCAGAATACCTTTTGCTACATTTTCTTCTTCAAAACCAAGACTGACTCCCTGAAACAGAGTGCATTATTTACATATTTTTACAATCTAGAAGCAGTTAGGAATGGGGACTTTAAATAACTTCACAGTGCTGTATTTTATGTATGTGACATTGAGGATCACAGCCCAAGGCTGGAATTCACCTGACAGCATCCTGTTCAACACAACTTTTACCCTTATGGCCTGATTTATAAATTGTAAATAAATGGACCTTTCCAATACCCCACAAACTCTATGAGCTATCCATTAATGTATTTATAGGGTGCCTACAGCCATGCCATGCAGGCTCCTTGACAAGTATACTACTTAATGGAAAATGGACTATTCAGTTTCCTACCCTTCTCTCCATACTTCTACACCTTCCTCCCACCCTGGAAAAAAATGCAGGTGGTTCTTTGACCTTTAGAGTCCATTCTTTCAAAAGAACAACAGAGAGATGGACAGATCTTTCCTTTTCTCCTGAGCAGTGTAATGTCTGAGCTCATCCAGAGTTCAGGGGGAAAGAAGTTTAATAACCCTTTAAACCTCAACTACTTAGGCCAACTTTCAGGGTTTTTACCAAGCTTGACCTAAGGTTACAAGGGTGAAGACAGGCTAGAAGATACTTGGTGACTATATGGTGATTTCAAGAATCTCAAGTTCTCCTCTGTTCTCAAAGCTCATTTTTATAGGAACATTCTGCACAGATACATAGCTACATTTCACAGGATACCATGACATCAGATAACCCAGGCCATAGGAAAGACATAGGGCATAAGTATGCGTACCTGTGTAAATAATGTGTGTGAAAAGTGCTTAGCATAAGGCCTTGTATGATGGTAGGTGCTTAACACTTATTCCCTTCCCCTCACTTAGAGGTATGCTGTAACACATTATCAGTGAAGACATGAACACAAGAAATGGCCTAGAAGACATCAGGTTACATCTCTGCCTGGAAAAGGAGGCAGATTTGCCATGCAGTGAGACTAAAGGTCAATAGATTGGGCAGTCTAAGAATTTATGGGATGAGAAGGCATAAGTGACCGGCAATTTGAACTGGTGGAGACAGTGAGTGCTTAGGTTGATGAGGTCTCCGAATTGTTTAAATATCTAAATAAATCTAAGAGGAAATGGTTGCTTAATACCAAATGAATACTATGTGTCTGAAAGGGCACATATATTCAGTCTACACTCTTGGGGTGCCCAGATTTTTGTATTAAGGGCCAGAATTCTGAACTGAATCTTCTAATGGATTGGTAAGAAGCATCCTGAGAGCCAGCATAGGAATCAAGAAGAACTGTGTTAGTGTGCTACCTCTGACACGTATTGGGCATGTGACCATGATCAAGACTGAGGCAGCACTGTACGATGACATGCTACCAATGTTATGGACCACATGCCAGTCTACATTGGTGAGGAAGAAGTTTTTCATTGGAAGTTCTCTTACAATGGAAGGAAAGAAGGAAGGAAGGAAGGAAGGAAAGAAGGAAGGAAGGAAGGAAAGAAGGGCCCTCTCCAAGTGATCTTGGTGGCCATTTTCCATAATTAGAAAAGCTGCATCATTTTACATGAGGATGGCTGTTTCAGTGACCTTTTTTCTAGTTGTCCTAATTTTAGTTATGTAAAATTTTCCAGTGTGAAAATGAATAGAAGTGACATCAACGGCCCCAGGATGTGGTGAGCTTCTCCACCAATGGCACTGGTCAGAGGCATTCAGATATGGTTTATTTAGGAGGCTTCTGAGGTTACCTTTGAATTTTAAGATTGTGCTTCAATTAGAACATCGTTTTTTTTTTTATTGCTCTTCCTTTTTTTAAAGGTAGCAGAATTTTGACAAAGCAGCTATTGATACAAGTGTTTTGGGGCTATGCTGATCTTTGGAAAGTCACAATCACTAAATCTAGTAAAGGTTCTCAGTTGTGGACCATTATTTTTCTACTATATTATAACTTCAGTAAAACTTAGTACCTCTAAATTGTTCTGCCTTTTACAATTAACTTGATCTAATCACACTTGGGAATGAGACAGTTTATACAATCTAGGAATGTCAAACAGGTTTATCATCTTTCCTCCATTAGAAATCAAGGGAATATCATCCATAGAATATAACAGTATCTTCCAGATTTTTCATGAGCTTTATGGGCCATAGAGGTGACTCAATCATCATGTGAAAAAACTGCTGCAGGATGGCTTGATTCTAGGTTACCATAAGAGACAAAAATATTGAACCGAGTAATTCATAAAGAAATCCTTGTACCATGAATTAAATTCCACAAATTTTAAATTCTCATGCAATAAAATTGTGACTGAAGGCTAAGAATCCTATGAAGTGATGCCAAGGAATCTTTATAATAAATTCCTAAGTTTCAGTTCCGAAGCATCTTGTAGAGAAGATTCAATGAAGATTTGAATTATCTATCTATAAAATACTGTGAATTCTTGGTAGTTGTGGATTCTTAGTATTTAGTTTAACTGAAAAAAAAACTTGGTATTCATGATTACATCAGTGTTTCTTATAAGACATGGATTATTTTTAAGAAGTTAAATGAAAGAACCCCACCCCCTCCAAGCCATCTTTAAATTAGCGAGATTTATTATAATGTTTGGATTTAGATTCATTTTAGTGAGAATCAATATAAATTGATTTTCAATTTACTATTTTTCTTTAGATTAATTATTTGAATCCTCCTAGGCTTTAATTAATCAGTTTATTAACATTTATGTGGTTCTCTGACCCATTTAGCTATGTTTGTTGTTATGAGGAAGAAAAGGAGACACCAGCATATATAAATTATTTGTAATACTACATATGAACTTTTTGAGTATATCGTGAATGTGTATTATTATAGATGAATATATATTTATATATAATGTTTATGTATAACACATGTTATATATACATATATGTATGTGTGTATATATACATACACACACACACATATATATATAAAATACTGTATGTGAATCTCTAAAAACAAGCAAAGGGAATATAAGCCCAGTATGAGTTGAACATACAAATTGACTTTTTTTTTAAGCAGATGGAAATTCTAAGTTTTATTGATAGAAACAGGGTGCCCAGAATAAAGGAGGTCAGAGTCCTACCACAGTCAACCATGATCTGGCTGTCTGAAGTACTGTGTTAATTTCTGGAAATCCTGTTTTAGAAAGAACATCCACAATCTGCATTATATCTAGAAAAGGGTGACCTAGATGGGAAAGAGGCTAGAACATGTACCATAGGACAATTCTTCTCAAATTTTTTGTCCCCCTCCTGACAGCTTAGTCTTCCGCTCTATGTGGAATCACCAAACCAAGAACAGAGAGTTTGCTTGCAGTCAGTCTTCTAGAACTGTTCTGGTTACCGTAGAACTCTTCCATCTTTTCTCCCCCCCCCCCCATTCTCTTCTATCTTCACATCCCTAGGACTTAATCAGAGAAAGGGCTTTAGCTTGTGCCTCCATCGTGACTTCCCTAATTCTGAGCTAGAAAAATAAAAAGGCAGAAAAATGTAGCTGGAGGCAGGAATTGAGAAATGGGGAAGTCTCCTAGCATAGGCATATTGGTTTTTGAGGCAAGAGGCCCCAACCAGGAGGTATGATTGGAAATTTCTAAGTCAGATTGGAGTTCAATATAGTTAGTGATTAATAACGATAATAACAAAACAACTCATTCAGTGGAGGCTATCATACTGAATTGGTGACCCAGAAAACAGGACTGTCTGCAACTCTTATTAGCACTACGTTTTTTTGGGCCAGACTATGTTTCCCCTTTGGATGCAGCATTTCTTTAGCTCTCCTACTGCTCTTTCTCTTTGGAGGGGAGATAGTCACTGTGGAGGAATGACTATCTTTTCAAACCAGGGTTATAAAAAATGATGGATACCCACCACAGTTCAGGGCAAGGCAAGGCAACAAACATTTTTTAATCTCTTATTATATGTCATGCATAGCACACAGACAAAAAGACAGTCTCTGACCTCAAGGAGCTTACATTCTAATGGAGGAATAAAACACATAAAAGGAAGTTGAAAAGAAAAGGTGGAAAAGGAAGGTAGGGATGGTGGGAAAGCCTGGATGGTGTACAAAGCACAACTGAGAAGGGAAACAGCCCTAATTAGCATGCAATGACTTCTAACTCATTAGTCTAGAGAAACCAAGATGAAAGTATAGTCTCTATTCTGGAAAGTTGTAAAGTTGTAAATAACTCCCTTTTCCACCTCTGAACCCCAAACTAAAGAATTTTCTCCAACAAAATATTAATGTTTTAAATTTTTCTCCCTTTTAGGAAGCTCCTCAATCAACTTTTTCAATAAAGGATTTGAATAATAATATAAATTAGAATTAGCTAATGCAAATAGCATTAGCAATGCATATGATTAATTGCTTTTGTCATATCTACTGGCTTAAGATTCAAATTAAACATTTGAACATAGAAAAGTAAACAAAAGAAAGGTAATCTTATTGTGACATTAAGAAACAACAATACAGAGAATCATAGAAAGATTTACATGAACTGATACAAATTGGAGTACCAAGAAAAAAATATGCAATGATTATAACAATGGGAAAAGAAAAACATCCACAAAATAATTTTTTTAAATGAATGTTACAGTATTACAATGAACTTGATTCCAAAGAAAAGACTTGCTCCTTTGCAGATGGAGAGTCCATTGGTTTGGAGTTGTAATTGTAATGGAATTTAAAGATCGCCTTGTATTGGCTTAGTTTTGATGTTCTATTAAAACCCAGAGCTTGTGAATCCCTCTTGTGGGATGGACTTGTTGATGTGAAGAGAGAAGGCTGAAGTAGGAGGATCTGGTGCAGTGGATTTAGAGACAGGCCCAAGCAGAGGAGGCCAGATGAACTTTTGGGGAGCAGTACTTAGGAGGCAGAGAGAGAGGAGAATTGCCAAAAGCCAGAGTTGCTGAGAGACTGCTGAGGGCCAGCTGGAGCTGCTCAGGACTTTTCAGAACTGCCATCCAGAGCTGCTGAGGACTGAGGAGACACAGCTGTGATGCCAGTATGTCATCTTTCTATTTTGATGTTGTTTTGCCAGATTCATCTGCTGGTGAAGGACAGTGTTGTTGTTGCAGAGGTCCTGAAACCTTGCTGTTGGTTCAGAAGCCCTGAAGAAGTAGTTTCTTGTTGTATGTGTACAGTAGTCCTGGAAGAGGCTCTCACTGATGTTTTCAGGGGTTCTGGGACTGTTCTGCAGGCAGAGAGTGAATTGATAAGGACATCAGCAATGTATCTTGTGGCTTTGTTAAGCTTTGTCTCCCTAGGAACAGAGATTGCTGAGAACTTGCCTCCAGTCAAGATGAAGAAAAGACCTCTCCTTGGATATTTAATGCCATGATGATAACCTTGTTGTGGCTTGGTGGAGATGGTCTTTCTCTCTTCATTGTCCCCTTTGAGAAGGTGCTTAATGGTAACTGATGACAATTGTAATTCAGTTGTGATCCAGGGGTAGGACACTTTTGACTTTTTCTGGTCTGTGACTGACCAAATGAATGAACTTTGTTTATGACTGGAAACTTATCTCCATTTGAGGAGAGTTTGTGACTGACTAAATGAATGTACTGCTCAGGGACTTGCTACTTTGACTCTGTACTTTGTGACTGAATTGAGGAGAACTTGCTAAATGACTGAGTTATACTATATTTTTATTTTCTCTGTTCTGTGAATATTTTGCCTTAATTTGTCACTGAATAAAATAGAGAGTTACTATGTTGGTATTCCGAACCTTGGAAGTTGCCTTTGTTTGGCATTACAGGAGTTTGAATATGAATGCATTGAATGATCTTGCTATTGTTTTATTTTCCTTTTTTTCTCTCTAAAAAATTAGGAAGGATTTTTCTCTGGGATAGAGAGGAAGGCATGAAAGGTCAAATGTCTGTGTCATAAAACAAAAAAGATATCAATAAAACTTCATTTTTTAAAGAGATAAAACCTCTCCCAATAGGAAATACCAGAATCACAGTGGTAGAAGAGATAGCTGAGAGGGATTTCATCAAAGTAGTATCTACACACATTTCCTGGGTACAGAGATGGGTCTGACACAGGTGACCTTATAGCTATAACCCTTCTACCATTTTCATAGCAGACCCACTGCCTTCAGTTTCCAGGTCACTTCTCTAGTTCTCTTGCCACAAGTGTAAACCCTAGTACAGAGCAAATTTAGCAGTCAAAGTCAGGTTCTCTTCCAATCTCAACATCAAGGCTAAATTCCCCATAGTAATTGTTAAGGAGGACAACACCAGATTTTTGCCACAGCAACTCCAGTGTCCTGATCACCATAGAGGGACATCTGGGGGCATTGTGGTCAAAGCAACACCACACATATTTTTATATATTTTTTTATTGATTTCTTTGTTTAATTTTAGTTTACAAGATTCGTTTCCACAATCACTTGAGTTTCAAATTTTCTTTCCTCCCTCTCCCTCTGCCCCACAACTCCCATGGCAGCATGCAATCAAGTATAGGATCTACAAACACTTTCACATTAGACATTAGTCTGGTTGCAAAGAAGGGTTATAACTGATGGAATGAACAATGGAAAAGAGGAAATAAAACCAACATGAAAAAGAGAGCAGTTAGTTTGTTTCAGTCTGCATTTAAACTCTGTTGTTTCTAGATCTTTCTTTGAATGTAGACATCTCTTTCCATCGAGTCTTCTGGAGTTGTCTTATAACCTTGCATTGCTGAGAAGAGTCCAGTCTATCAAAGTTGGCCATCACACATACATTTTGTCTGTAATTGTGTACAAATTTTTCCTGGTTCTGCTCTTTTCACTTAGCATCAGTTTGCATAAGCCTCTCCAGGTAAATATGAAATCCATCTGCTCCTCATTTCTTACAGCACAATAGTATTCCATTACATTCATATACCATAACTTGTTTAGCCATTTCCCAGTTGATGGGCATCCCCTTAATTCCCACTTTTTTGCCACCACAAAAAGAGCTGCAATAAATATTTTTGTACATAAGGGTCTTCCTCCCACTTCTATGATATCTTTGGGATACAACCCTAGAAGTGGTATTGCTGGGTCAAAGGGTATGAAATTATTTATTGCCCTTTGGGCATAGTTCCAGATTGCTCTCCAGAATGACTGAATCAGCTCACAACTCCACCAACAATGCATTAGTGTTCCAATTTTTCCACAT
>CM053600.1:150827706-150879797 GCA_028646575.1 Pseudocheirus occidentalis | reverse complement strand
CCTTGCCCTGGGAGCAGTTTGGCCGGACCTGCTCTTCTCCTCCCCAGTTAGCAAAATCCACTGACCTTTCTCTTAGCCTTTTTGTCTTCTGGCCTGACAAATGTGGTAACTGTGCCTCCAGTGCAGCCCATCTGCTCTCCTATAGCCACAGCTCCCACCCAATGCCTGATGCCCCAGGGCCTGAGCCGGCTGGGTTTTGGCCTCGGGTCCCAGACTGCTGCAAAGAGCCCTGCCTGCTGCGCTGCCTGTAGCAACAGATGTGCTTTCTGTCTTGTGGAGAGTTTTGGAGCTTGAAAATCTGTTTAGTGTCCCATTTTATGAGTGTTTTCAGCGTGTTTGTGTGGGAGCTGTCGTCCTTTGCTGCTTCTATGCTGCCATCTTGGCTCCGCCCCCCTCTCATTTACTTTCAATGTGTTTCTCTAATGCTTTCCTGTCATTCATAAAATTGCTTAATTTTTTTTTAATACTTGCTTCACTCCTTCCAAAATTCCATTTAAATTTGTCCCCAATCTATAGGTTCTCCTTTGAAGGCCCATATTTTGGAGTGATTCTCTTCTTTGTGTTTTGGGCATTCTTAGAACCACAATAGTTCTATATGGTGAGATTATTTTCTCCACCTTATTTTTCAGTCTTATTTTTCAACTTCAGGCTTGCATTAGTACCAGGCTCTGGACATTACTGGAGAGAATTTCTGAACCATCTTCATCTCATTCTTTTGTCCCATTGGTTCCTGCTGTTTTCTCCTGGCATTGAGCATTATATTATTCAAGGATCTCAGAGATACCTCAGATTAGGACATACAATCTTTTAAAGCATCTAAACTGGGTTTGGGCCTGAACCCCACCATTGTGATCTTCCCCCTGGTTGGTTGATTCAGTCATTGTCAGATATCTAGAAAAGTCTAAAGGTTCAGAGCAACAGAATTTCAGGGTCCTCTGTGGTCTATTCTGAGTCATGGTTACTCTGTTGTAAACTCGGTTCTCAAAGTCAGAGGCACAGACCTAGTCTTCTTTATGTTCCTGCTCTTTGTTAGCTACATAATCTTGGGACTGTAAGCATTCCTTTCCTTGAACATCCCTCCTAAGTGCAGGTTCTCTCTTCAGCTTATATTAGCTTTATTCTGGGGCATGAACAAAAGAGCTGCCATTTGGCTCCTCTACTTTTAATTTTAATTTCTCAAAACATCTTAGAAAAATATCTTTTATGTAGCTTGGTACAGTTGATAATGTTGGGTTTTGAGTCAAGAAGAGCTAAGTTCAAATCCTACTTCTTATACTGATCAGCAATGTGACCCTAAGTAAGTTGCTTAACTTCTATTTGTTTCAGGAAACTTTAATACTCATCCTGGGACTTAACTATTAGTTTATAGATAATTTTTAGTTACTTTAGTGCAACAAGTTTCTGTAGTTAGAATTCCCACATCTGAGCAAATAAGAGATTCAAATATCTTTCATAATAGCCTTTAGAGCCTGCCATAATCTTTTGAATATTCTTACTGGGGGAAACTCTTCTTCTTAAGAGAGTGAATTTGATTTTGGAAACAATCAGAAACCATTTGTCAAGGAGTCTAGTGAACAATGTGTATGATCAACAGGGTTAATATTTTAATTTTAAATTATTTTCTTATATCTTCCCAAGTTAATATATCTAAACTGATCTATAAGGTAATCTCCAAAGAATATTTCTATTACTACTTCTAGAAATAGAAATAATAGCCTTTTAACCTGACTATTTTCAAGGACCACTATCATTTTGGCTATATAATTAAAAATGAAACAAGCTTTGATTAATTGTATTCATGTCTCATATATACAAATCTAGCCTGTATTTATCTCATTAGTAGTCTAACTTCAGATTTTCCTTTTCCAGAGTTTTTTACCCCACTTTATTGAATTTCTCAGATCAGTGTTCAATTTTGTTTAGCTGACTTTTAAAAAATAGAATGGTGGCCCAGGTAGGGTATTTGTTCATATGTTTATCAGCTGTTCCCTGAAGAGCAGAAAGATAAGAAAGTATTTGAAAGTGCGGCTTTAGGGCTAAAGGCCAGGAAATGTATCCAAGGCAAAAGACAACATGAGTGCCCTGGACCTCCATGGAGGATACTGGAAAGAAAAGACATGTTAGCAGATTAAGGAAGAGCCCTTTGTCATGCAATGTCTCAGGAAAATGATAAGATAAATAAAAGAAAAAAAGGAAGTTATATAAAATTTTTTTAATTAAATTGCTCAGATTTACTTTTTTCAGTTCTGGTCACAAAAATATGAATAGAATTCATTAGGAAGTAAACTCATTTTAGAAACTTTCCAACTAATAGGAGTCAGTAATAGAATCTCATTAATAACCCATTCGTGTCTGTTATTCTAACAAAATCCTTAAATATCTCTATGCTCAATATTTTAATCATCTTATGTTATAAAAACTTTCCTTTCAGAAGTAGCATTTTGTGCCTAGCAGAATATGCTACATTCAATATTAAATGAAATAATTCTAGAAAATTAAAGATAAAACTAAAAACAAATGTTATATATTTAAAGAGTATGTTGTGCATCCATTTATCTTATGGTTCATGATCCAAGAGCTTACCCTAATTATGGAATATCTTTAGGAACTATAAATCCATGCCACAGTGGAACTATGTTGTGCAACTAGTAATAAGTATGAGTTCAGTCTCACCAAGGGGGATGGGATTAAATCACATATTAACTAAATATGTGATATTAACTAAATCACATACTTGATACTTCCTTGCTCCCCAGCATTTGTAATGACAAACCATGGAAGGTAACCCTTGCACTAATTAATACCTTGTTCAGTAATCACAGGACCACAAAGGTGCAAGGACCCAGTTTGGTCCTTTATCCATCCTATGATTGACCAGTTTTTATCTGATGCTCTTATTCTCATGATTCAACATAGCTGCTTGGTATGTTAAAAATTCTTCCTTTCTATACAATTCAGTTCTGCCTCTCCAAAGTTCATACATTCTTCTACCCTCTTGTACAATGTGTCACCTGAAACACCCAACCTCATTCCCTACTACCAGACTCCTCTCTATCCTAGCTGTCTCACTTCACATGCTCTATATTCTGGCACTATTAAGAACAGACATACAACATTCTTAGTCACTCTCTCCTTCTAGTGCAAGTTGGTCTCCCCTCCCATACCTCATGGACAAATATATCTAGCCAAAAGTAAAATTCAGCCTGCTCCTTCCTATATATCATCACATCCAGAACCTCTGTCTGCCATCATAAACCTCCTTCAGTACCTTTTCCATAGTCTTCCTCTTTATTTCAACATGTGCTCTCATACCTGGCTTCCCAGTTCATTACTTTTTCCACTACCATTACCTACACAGCCTGAAGTGCATTAAGTAGCTCCCTGAAGAACAAACCATGAAGATGAATTCAGTATATATAGAGGGAAACATGTCTCTTGATTACTTAAAGGACTGCTTAGCCCACTTTTTATGTATTGAAAGATCTGAGGAAAGAGAGAAGCAAAGATTGAGGGAGTTGTGGGTAAGAGAGAAGACGTCAATTTTCAAATATCTAATGAGTATCCCTGGATCTGAAGACATGTGGAGGAATCTGAAACCCAACATATTCCTTGGCTTCTAGTCCCTGAACATGAGAGATTGCTAAAAGTAAAATTGCTCTCTACTTGGTTGAGCTGAGATGTTATATCACTAAGAAGTCAAAGGGTTCTTTTACTTTTCTGTATCCTATTGTCTACCATAATTTATGAAACTTCCCCAATTTCTGGTTTATTTTGTTTGATGTTCATGAATGTCTTTTGTGTAATGATTGTTGAATGAGAGAAAACTAAGCTAAGTGTAAGCAATTTTGTACCTTGGGAGTGACTTAGGCTAGTGGCTATTGACCTGAATCCCTAAAAGAATATCTAGAGTACAAATATACTATGTGTAGGAGACACACATAATTATAGCTCAGCACTGAGCTTAAATCCTCTTTTGAAGACTGGAAGGTGAAGGAACAATCCCTCAGCTATGGTTATCCTTTGTCCTGACCTTTCCCTCCCTTCCCTCCCTTCCTCCTACTCTTCACAAAGGCAGAAAGTAGAGATTCCCAGATCCTCGATCATTGCTAAATAATCTATCTATGGCACATGTGAGACAGATGTTCAATTTTCTACATTTTTACTCCACTTAAACCACTTACAGGGGTGGTCAAAACTTAGAGCTAATCCTCCCCCAATTACTGTGCTATCTCAGTGATTCTGAACTTCGAAATTCTTTTCTATGATCATAAATTCCTTCCATGTTATCTCTCTTTTTCCTTCTTCCTTCTTTAAATATATTTTTCATCCTCAATATGACCTCCAGTTCCTTTATCTTTTCCTATTCTCCCAGGCCATCACCCATGCTCTTGCCTAATTGCCTGCCCTTCATGTTCATGATACTATAGACAGCAAACTCAGCTATATAGTTTTCCTCACCCTTGAATCCCATGCACCTGCGTCTTACTATTATTCATGTATGCCCTTTCAACTCTTAATTCCCTCCCAACTGCCATCTTTTCTCTTAATCGCATGAAGCTAGAGGAAGTCATGCAAACCTGCCCACCTAGGTCTCTCTAAATCATTTTATTTAAGTTCATCATAGCTATCCCTGATGCAAGGCAAATCTTCTATTTTTAATCTCAGCCACTGTAGCAGCTGTTCCAAATCTTTTTCCATTCTCCTCAGATGCCTCCTAGAAATCGCTCAAGAAACCATCCCCCTATCTCTTTCATCTTCCATTTTTTTCTTACTACAGAATTCTTTCAAGCTGCCTATAACCATATTCTGATTTCTGTCATAAAAATTTTATTCTTGCCATTTCCTCATTCTGTATTCCAAGCTCCTAGAAAAAGTTGTCTATCCTTGATCCCTCCATTTGCTTAGCACTATCTTATTTCTCTACAGAACCAGGCTTCTAACTCATATCATAATGATAGGATATGGGCTCTGAGTACACCCCATCCCTACTTTTGAACTTTCAACCCAGTCCTGAACTTTCCCACATTGCCAAGTCTCAGTTCCCCTGAGGCATTCATACCATCCCAGAATAATTATTTTAACTTCTCTTTCATTATGACACTCATGGTCTGCGCCTGGCCCCATCCGGGGCTATTTGCTATTCCTTAATCCCATATAAACCCCTTCTCTGTTACTTCAGGGTCACAGCAACCTATTGCCTACTCCTAGATCACATCCAGATTTTCCCACAGTCATTCTGTATAAAAGATCCATCTTGGCAATCATTAAAGACTTAGATTCTTAAAATCTGGCCAGCGTGTGGATTCTTAAAATCTAAACCACCTCAACAGGATTTTAATAAACCTTGTCTCTGACTGAAAGAAGGCTCATGTGGAATTATGTTGAGGCTGAACCTGTGCAATTTGCCCTTGAATTTCGGGGTACCCAGCACCTCTAGACAGCGACAATTTGAATAAAACCCCTCTCTCTATGATAAGGTGCATGCTCTGGGAACCCCCTTGAGCTCTCCTTGAATCTTTGAGGTATAGGCTCTGGGAAACCCCTTGCACTCTGATCGAATCTTCTCAATTGATGAAGTATTTGCATGAGGCCATAAGCCTTTCAATGTGGCTCTGCCCCAAACCTCTGTTACTAGCCTGGCCCTCCATTGTCTTCTACTTCTACATTGTCCATCTACTTCCCACCCTTGAGCCTATCAAAATATCAAATCCACCCTTGAACTGGCCTAGCCCACCACTGTCTGTTGACTTCAGGTAGCCTCCAGCAACTTCCCACCCTTAATCACTCCTTTACCTCATTAACTCCTCCTGAAGACCTTCCCCCAAATCCTCCTCTAGACCACCCCTAGATTCCTCCCACAACTTTTCTGTATATAAGATCCCTTCTTGCCCCCATGTGTGTGAGAGCATCATAGAATTTTCTAGCACAAACTTGCTCTGTGTCCAATACAAGCAAACTTTTAATAAACTTTGCTTTTCTGTGGCTGAAAGAAGACTTGAGTCGAATTCATTTGGCAGGACCTGGCATGTTGGTATTTTGGGGTCTCGAGCAACCCTACCCTTGACTACATCATCTAAGGATACAAATGACCTAAATTCAATAAAATCTATACCATTTTTATACTGTGACCTACTCTCTGATCCAGGATATTCTTTTCTCCCAAAGACTCTGTTAACAATTGCTTCTCCTTTTTCTTCTACCTGACAGTTTCCTCAATGTCTATCTCTGTTGTTGTGGTTGTGGTTGCGGTTATTTGTCCTTTTTGAAGAGGACCATGACATCCAGGAGGTGAACTGGATTATTGGATTTAAGTGAGGGAGGGCTATGTGAGGTCACAATGATGGGGTATAGGCTCTGGGAAACCCCTTGAACCCTGAATGAATTTTCCCACTAGATGAGGCATTTGCCTGAGGCCATAAGCCTTTCATTATAGCTAGGCCCAAATTTCTTAACCCAGCCTAGCCCTCCATTGTCCAGCTACTTCCCACCCTTGACCCTATCAAAATATCTATATCCAAATATGCTACCTTTAAACTAGCCTAGTCCTAGCCTTTAGCTATTTCCCACCTTTAATCCCATTCCTGCAGTCTGACCTCAGGTCCTCAAGATCCTCCTTAGATTCCTCCTCAAGACTTCCCCAAACCCCTCCTCTAGACCACCCCTAGATCCTCCCACAATCTTTCTGTATATAAGATCCAGCTTGCCTCCATGAAGGGGCTGAGAGTAATCTAGTTCACACTCATTCTGTGTCAGACTTTTCTGGTCTGTTTGTCAATACAAGCTTCATAGATACTTACGCTCCTTAGAAATCTACTCATTATGGGATTCTTTAATAAACTTTGCTTTACTTTGGCTGAGAGAATTCATTAGGCAGGACCCAGCATATCGATATTTTGATATTTTGGGGTCTCAGGGACCCCTAACTGTAAACCTCAACAACTAGCCTCAATTTTTCCTCCAGAGCCATCTGGGTCCAGTGCCAGATATGTACCTGGACAACTGGAGTGGTCCAGGATGCAACTGGAAATAGCTTTCTTTCCTTCCTTACCGCCTTCCTTTCCCCCTTCCTTCCCCCATTCCTTCCCCCATTCCTTCCTTCCTTCCTTCCTTCCTTCCTTCCTTCCTTCCTTCTTCCTTCTTCCTTCCTTCCTTCCTTCCTTCCTTCCTTCCTTCCTTCCTTCCCTCCCCTACCCTCAGTCCACCTAAGGTATCACACCTTCCAATGCTCTGTCCAAAGGGAATGTAAATTTTAATCTCTGAAACCATTTTCCCCATTAAAAGCCAGCCTTTATTACCCAATCATTCTGGCTCTCATTGATTGGTCAACAATAGGTCCCAGGCCAAGCCCTACTAGGTCATTATTTGGGCCTGGTTTGGCTCAGAATGAATGTAAATAGTAATTGTTTCTTTTGGCCAAAAACCCAGAGGGTCTTCCCTTCCCTGCTCAATTTTTTTTTAATACCTAAGGAGACCATTCTTTGCTTCAGTTCTTATTAAGCCTTAATCACTGAATAGGTGTTGCCTCACTCAAACTGAAATCTATTAGACCTTTGCTTAAAAAGGCCACGGTCCCTTCACCCATCTCCTATAACCTAAGTGAAGTTAACTGCTTTGGTTCTATCCTTTGCCCACTTTTCTTTCCACTTTACATTCTCCTGGATGATTTAATCACCTACCATAGGTTCAACTGTCATCTTGACATGGATGACTCCCAACTCTAAATATATTTCTGATCATTCTCTTCAAGTTCAATTTTTCATTGTCAACTGCCTACCACACATCCTTCCCTCCCCACCAGATGTCCACAGCTTCTAAAACTCAACATATTCAAAACAAAATTCATCATCTTTACTTCCAAGTCTGTTCCCCTTCTAAAGTTTCCCATTTTTCGTTAATGGTACTACCATCCTTCTAGTCACCAAGCTCATAACCTTGAAGTTATCCTTAACTCCTTTTCCATCACCACTCACACTGAATTAGCTGTGATATGATTTTAACTCTAGAATATCTGCAACATCTATGCCTTTTCTGTGTTCATATGGCAGCTATTCTATATCTCCATCCATTCTCACCTGGACTATTGAAGTAGATTCCAGATTAGTCACCCCATTTCCAGTCATTCCCTTCTGAAATGTATCCTCTACAAAAATAGACTTCACTAGATAGATGTGTGATGATATCACTCCTTGCTCAAAAGACTTCAAGTAACACTTATGGCCTCTAAGATATAATATCAATTTATTTTTGCATCTAAGAGCCTTCAAATCATCTCATGTTACTTCTTCTCCACTCTACTACTACTATTCCCTGAATCCAGTATTCAAGTTCTGACCTCTGGGTATTTGCACAAGTTATCCCCTCTGCCTTCAATACACTATGTCCTTATCTTTGTATACCAAGGACCTAGCATGGTGCCTTGCATTTATTAGGAATTTAATGAATGTCTACTGAATTTTCTAAATCATATTCACATTTTAAGATTATATTCCTCAAGGCAATTGAGACATTAAGATTTATTGCTGAAAGATATAGGGGATTCTTATCTATAAACAATTAAAAGGTATGAAAAAATTAAGAGTTTATTCATCTAAACCTTTTTTGTCATAATAATTATGGCATAAAAACTACATTTCTTTCTTTCATTTCCCTTCACAATATGATCATATGATGGTTAATGTCCCTGCCTGAAATCTCCTATGGTGAAATGTATTCAGTCCCACTATTTTTATTTCCATGCACTAAGAGAAGACAAATACTGTAGCAGCTTTTCACTCCTCTCCTACCACAGCAAACAGTGAGAGTAAATTCATATTGTGAGTGAATAATGATGTCCCTCGCCTCATTTTAATTTCAATAATTGAATGGGAGACAGGGAGGCCCTATTGAAAGGCCTTTATGTTGGTCAAACACTAATGAGAAAATCTTTTTAAAGTCTGTGAGTCACTTGGTGTCATGGTAACAAAACATTATCGAAACCTGATTAGTATGCCCGGCAGATATATAAGTGATAGCCTGCACTTCTAATTGTATTTTCTCTGTTTTCAGAGATGAATTTTATGTTGGTAAGAGGTGAAAGGCTGACAGTATTCTGTTTATCCATACATCAGATATGAAACACACTACATGCTCATAAATTCAATTCCAGTGAAGGACATAATACTGAAAAAAAAAATACTTCAGAGAGATTAAAGAAAATAAAATGGTCATAATTATCCTTTGAACTCCCAATCTCTGAAACAATTTGTTTTTATCTTAAAATGTTATAATTCATTCTATTTGACATTCAAATCTAGTACAATTTAGTATCTTCACAGGGGGAGAAGAAGGAGAATATATCAGCGGAGGTACCCAAAACATCAATGAAAATAAACGGGTTTCACAGATATGTAAAAGAAAATTCAGTGGAATAGTAGGATATTTTCTATGGAATTAAATGTGATACATGTCCTGTAATAATCATACAGGATGCTCCACCTCCTGTTTCCCTGTGTTTTCACTGGCTGTCCCTCATACCTGGAATATACTCTCTTCTCATTTCCATCTCATAGAATCCCTTTCTTCCTTCAAGATGCAGCTTAAGCACTACCTTTACAGGAAGCCTTTCTTGATTCACTCAATAGCAAGTGCCCTCCCTCCCTATCTTGTATTTATTCCCTTTATATTTATTCTGTATGTGCTTACATATGCCCATGTTGTCTCTCCCATTAGAATGTAAAGTCCTTGCAACTAGGAATTGTTTTATTCACTTATCATATTAGTATTCCCTGTGACTATCACAACACCTGGCACAAAGTAGGTACTTTATTTTAAAAAAAAATTTGATTGCCTAATTCATAAAAAAGACTTGCATTTACTGAAATGGAAATGGAAAACATTTTAATCTGATTCAATTGGTTATTGAGGTTCAAATTATGCTAAATCCAGTGCTAGTTTTTTGTTTGTTTTTGTGTTGTGCGTTTTTTTTTTAGTATTGGGGAATGGGTTAGTGCCAAAATTAGTAGATGCCAATTCTAACACTCATTTGTTGAGAATTTGATTTAAATACATCTAGGAGTTATGGGCAACAGGAATGAATTGTGCAGGGAATATGAAGAAGATCAAAGACAGTGATAATGATATAGCAAAGATCAAACTGTAACGGGTACTACTTTTTTATAAAGCTAAAAGAATAGCAAAATGATATAAAACAGAAGCAATTATTCTAAAATATAAAACCAAAATGGTGTTTAGAAATACTAATTCCCCCTGGTCTGTTAATTATTAAAGAAATCAATGTTAAACAACATCCCTTATAATTTGATTATGCAGAAGCTTCAGAGAAAAAATATTCTTAATCTGCCTGTTACAGGGTAGGGTTATTTAGGATTTTTGCTTCCAAAAAGGTTGTTCTAGAAGTAACAAGTGAGATGGGTGTCTAAAAGGTTTTGGTCCAGACAATGCTACAAATTGATAAAATCCAGGTCTGAGGTTAACCCAGGTCTAAGACTAAATATAACAGAATTCATGTATATCAGAGCAGAGGAATAATGATGAAAGAAAGTCAGGACTGAATGACTATTAGGCATGGAATAAATTCTGATAGATTTTGCTGCTTAGGCACTTTGTAGATAGGCTGGTAAAAGCAATAAACCTGCTTAGATCACTTCTGAGTATTTTGTTACTCCTTACTCTTTGGTACTTTGGGGGTTAACCCATGGATCTACTCTCTCTCCTAGTTTTGTATCTCCAAATTAAATGAATCAACAAAATTAGAGGGTGGGTTTGTGCAACTTATTTTTTACTGATGTCCTTAATCCTTTTTAGTATTCCTTGAATCATTTAATTTGAAAAAATTTTCACTATCTCTGGATTTTGAGGACAACATAATTCTAAAAACAATATGTGAGAGAAAGACAAAGAATGCAAAACTTGGTATATATTACTGACTAAAAACCTATACAATCTTTTCATGGTTTATGAGCGCAAGGAGAATTAATAATGCTTGTCCTGAAAAGCTTATTACTCTTTGTTAGATGCATCAGCATGTGGACTAAGTTTCAGATGTACCAAATACCAAAAACAATCAATCTAAAGTCAACATAATGAAAGCCAGAGGAACATTTATCTACATGTTTAGAAATTCAGTGGAGGGTTGGAGATTGCATTGAGAAAGAGAGTCATCAAATCAGTGAGAGGCAGGGAGAAGAGCAAACAAACACATTCCCAATAGGGATTAGCACTGATTCAGGAGGATGCTTAAACTAACCTTGGATGGAAGCAGCAGCCAGAAAGCCAATCAGTGTGACCACAACCTGTCAGGATTACATTGCCTTTAGGGATGCCCACCATCTTCCAGTGGTGATCTTCACTACAGGAGACTAATATTTCTTTTCGAGGGTGTATGGCAACACTGCACAAGAAGGAAAGAAAAAAGAAGAAAGTATTAATGTAAAATTTAGGGTTTTCAAAGTGAGACCTATAAACTCAAAGCAATAGTGACTATGAAAGGGAGGCAGAGACTTCTACTTCTACATGGGCTCTACTTCCAGCTCTGTTGCAAATTAACAGGGTGACCTTGGGTAAGTCACAATCTAATGAGGCCTCATATATAGTATTTGGGAGTTGGAGCAGATGAGCTCTCAAGGTTCTTCCAGTTATAACAGCCCATGATTTGACTACGAAAATGTAGCACATTGATCTTCCAAGTCCCTTTTTTAAAGATCTTAAAATCTCAATTCCAACATGAAGTCTTCTGTCATCATAAATCAAGTATGTGTCAAAGATCTGGAGCTAGAAGGACCTTTGAGAATCATTTAGTCCAAGCTTCTTCTTTTCCAGAAGAAGGAACTAAGGCCTATGGAGTGCAAGTGATTCACCTAAAGTCACAGAAGTAATTTATTATGTTTAAGAAACACATCAAACTTCTATCTGCATTCAATAATTTTGTATTAGGCCTAGGTCACCGTTGCCAGTCAGCTCTAGGTAGCCTCTAGCAACTTCCCACACTTAATCAGTCATTATTAGAGTCTGACCTCATCTGACTACTCCTGAAGACCCTCCCCAAACTCCTCCTCTAGACTACCCCTAGATTCCTCCAATAATCTTTCTGTACATAAGACTCCATTTTTCCTCCATGTGGTGAGGGAGCACCATAGAATGACCTAGTAGAGACCAAGCAGATGATTCTGGCCCCGCTTGCACAATGCAAGCCTTACCAATACCTAGGCTCCTTAAGAGTCTACACAATATGGCAAACTTCTAATGAACTTTTAATAAACTTTACTTTTCTTTGGCTGAGTGAAGAATTGATTGGAATTCATTCGGCAGGACTCTTCGTGTTGGTATTTTGGGGTCTCAAGCAACCCTAACCCTAACCACAACACTGCCATCCAGAGAAATTCAGACCTTCTGTGGCAATCCCATAGTGTAGCTATTCTAGGGGCTGAACTATCCATCAGTAAAACTTAACTCCACCCTAAACCTAAGCAGTTAGGTTTGGTAAAGGCAAATTCACCTCACTTACTCTAGCTACCTAACAACACCCACATTTCAATTCTAAACAGTCATCCCCCAAGGGCATCTTGCCATCCATTATGCCACATTGCACATTTACCTCTCCAGTTGATATGTTCCTTGCTCTTAGCACAGAACATAATATCCCTTTTGCTTCCTCAGTTTCTTCTGGCTCTGTTCAAAATCCTTAAGAATCCCCAGACCAAAACTTCTGGGGTAACCCTGGTCACCCACAACTCCCATGGATTAATCACCTCCTTCTATTAGAATGTGAACACCTTGAAGGCAGGGACTGCCTCACTTTTGTAATTGTATTCTTGGCACCTAGTAAACAGTAGGCACTTAATGCTTTTTCACTTCACTGAAATTTAATTGTTAAATCAGGAATTATTTCTCTAGAGGTAAGCAAAGGAGCTCTGGATGTCCTCAGTAATAAGGGTTGGAAGCATAAACCTCAGGGTCATATACTAGGTAAGTGCAGTGGCCTTCCTATAGTTTCAAGTGGGATCATTTTAAAACTGGACAGGACCTTGAGGTCTAATGTCTAAATCCTTTGTTTTACAGAAGAGGAAACTGAGCTAAGTTAAATGACTTGTTCAGAGTCACAAGGTAGTGTTTGATTTGAATCCAGATCCAGTGCCCTGTACACATTTTTTTACTTGATTCCATACCTCTGAATATCATGAATATCAGTTCTCCTTTAGAATTGCCCAAACTCCCTAATTTCCCTTGCTTCTCACTTCCCAATACAGTATTTCCTGTTAACTACACAATTACAGTTTTTGTTGTCTTTTTCTATTCCCAGTTTTGGACTTTTCATATCCTTTTCCCCCTGTGATTCAAATGCTACTCACCAGCTTATCACATACACAATTCTGCCAATTCTTCTAGAATGAGAACTGATCTTTATAGAGTGATTTAAAATTTCCAAGCATTAGATATATAGGCTTATATAGATATGGATATGGACATGGATATGGATAGAGGCAGAGGGAGAGATACAGAGATTGATATATAGATATGAATAGAGATAGAGATGGAAATAAAGATAGGCACTGGTATAGAGATACAGATTTCAATACAGAGTATGGATAGAGATAGAGACAGACATAGGTATCGATATATAGATACAGGTATAGGCATAGAGATCGAGATAGGTATGGAAAGGTGTGGATAAAGATAGTGACATACAGATATATAGGCACAGGGATAGAGACATATAGATATTGATGGAGACAAAGACAGGTATATTAGTGATAATAATTTAATATCATATTTTGGCTAAAGTTTGAATTAATCAAAAAGACTACTCTGCCTCATTTTACAAAAAAGCTCTCTATCTCACCCATTCCAGAGACCAGATAAGGCTGGCAGTAGGATTTAACGCAGGCATCCAGAGATCATAAATTTCCAATTCAGACCCTGCTTTGTCTTGCTTCTGTGGTGAGCTCAGAAAATACCTCTTCTTATGTCAACAAACCAGAAGAGGCCTACTTTATGGCCCTTGAGGATGAGACCCTCACCTCAAGGCATTAATTTGAGTAACAGGACTTTTTCTTAAGATTTTCTGAACATATACCTTATTATGAAATGTTAATGGTAAAGAAAACACAGATGTCCTGAATCATAATTTCAGTGGACACTTTGTCATCTTTTTTGTTTTATTGTATTTACCATTTATCCAATTAAGAAATTCCTTTTCTCATACGATGTTTAAACCATTATGGGGATCCTAAATTTGTGTCACTCAGCCACCCCTAATTGGGATGGTCCTAAAATGTACTTGAGCTCTCTCATTCTCTAAGCTTTCTCTCATTTGTCAGGCAGGATTCTAGTCCTGTACTCCATGAACAAGTGGTAAAATTAGCTTTAAGGGAATAATGAATAAACGTTGTAATTTTCATATTACTGTTTGTCTCCTTTAACCAAACCTTTTGTAGTGGTCAACAATAGGATATATAGAAATAAATACAGATATAGATAGGAATAGAGCTAGAGATAGGGACAGACACAGAGACAGATATAAGTAAAGATATACAGATTGTGATAGATACGTAGAGATAGAGTGGTGGGCAGCATCATTATAGAGCAGCAGTTCTCAACTTGTGGGTTTCAATCCCTTTGGGGGTTGAATGACCCTTTCACAGGGGTCACAGGGGTCACCTAAGACCATGGGAAAACACATATTTCCCATGGTCTTAGGAACCAAAACAAAGCTCCTCCACCCATCTCCAGGCGAGTCTGCCCATATGCAGATACGCCCATATGCGAGCATTAAAGGGTCGTGGCATTAGGAAGGTTGAGAACCACTGATTTAGAGTCTAGTAGCAACCCTGTGAATTGAACACTTCAATTTTTTTTCTTTTATTTAGTATTTTAAGGGAAGAACAAAACTATGGTGAAAAAGGTTGAGTGTCTTGCCTAGGTTCACAAGGCCAATAAGCGACAAATCCAGGATTTAGACCCGTGTCGTCCTGACCCCAAATTTAGCCTTTATCGTGATGCCTTTGCTTTTTTGTTCCATAATACGAAAAGTCTAAAGTGAATTATTCATATCACAATATCTAGTGCTGCTTTGTGACTTTTAGGAGACATATCCAGAAACGGAATTTATTGCAGCTGAAACTGAGTGCGTTTATAGGACTTAATTAGAAGAAAAATACGCTAGGTAAAACATATCAGATTGAAATGAATTCTGTATAGAAACACATATACTAAGGCCAACACAATCCTTGCTGCTAATGAGTGTGATATACGCTGCTTTGCAGTGTTCTTGGCAGACAGTTACACATTTGACTAGATGATAAATTAGTCCCTTTAGTGAAGATAATAAAAATCATTGGTAGTTTTAAGAAGTTTGAAAGATAACTTTTTAAAATGTCTTCTGTGAGATGCATTGTTGGTTAAGAAATAAATACAAGTGCAAGGCCAGTTTGGAAGATTCTTTCCAAAATCTCTTCATGTACACTAAACTACAAAATCTCCTTCAGTACTCCCCAAGCTACCTAATTTACCTTGCTTCTCACTTTCCAATAAAATATTTCCTACAAGTACTCAACTATTGTTTCTCTTGTCTTGCTCTATTCCTGATTTTGGACTTTTCATATCTGTTTCCCCTATGCTTCAAATGGTGCTCACCAACTTAGAACGCACAATTCTGCCAAGAACTCTAAAACCAAGGGAAAAGCCCCAGCCCTCAAGGACCTTACATTCTACTGGGGTGATACACTATGTATTCAAATAAGTAACCAAAAGGTCATTTGAAGGAGGAAAAAAGTACTAACGTGTGGAGACCCCAGGGAAGATACCACAGAATTTATATAAACCATATAAAAGAACTCTTTTATGACTACAGCTTCAGAGGGAATGTCTCCCTGCTAGTAAGCATAGACAAACAGTGATTATAAATGTCCAGCTGGACACAAACAGCAAGCCATGGCTAGTAAACATGACTAACATTTGTTGAGTACCTTCCACATTTACAACACAATTCTAGTTGATACTAAGGCACAAGAAATAGAAAACATATTTTCTGTTTTTAAGAAATATATAATCTAGGGGGCAGCTAGGTGGCACAGTGAACAGAGTACCAGCTCTGGAGTCAGAAGGACCTGAGTTCAAATCTGTCCTCAGATACTTGACTCATATTAGCTGTGTGACCTTGGGCAAGTCACTTAATCCTGGTTGCTTCACCTCCCCCCTCCAAAAAAAAGCCAGAAGAAATATATAATCTAGATGCAAAAATAAGACATACATGAAGCAACTTGAGAACAACTATCTAATTCCATAAATATACAATATGCTTAGTGAATACAGATTATAGGAGTAACAATAGAATGAAACAGAGAAAGCTTCCTGAGACCAGTATGTTTTGAACTGGTTCTAGAAAATTATACTGCATAGGACATTCCAGAAATGATATGTTTTAAAACAAATCTAGCTCTGCCACTTACCTCCTGAATAACCGTACAGGAATCACTTAATACCAATGAGACTAAGCTTCCCTATGTGCAAAATAAGGAATAGATGACTTGTAAAGTCATTTCCAGGTCTAAATCCATTATCCAATGACTAAAGGTATAAGTTGGGGATCATAAACTTTTTATAAAAATATTTTTATTATCATTTGAATGTAATTGATTTCTTTCATAATCCTATGTATTTTATTTTATGTATTTAAAAAACAGTCTGAGAAAGGGTTTGTTCATAGGCCATATTAGACTGCTAAAAGGTCCATAACACAAAATGTAAAGACACCTGATAGGGAAGTTGAGGACAAGTTATAAATGTGTGACATCAAGGGCATTAATTTGATTGGATCCAAATTAGAGAGAAGAGATTGGAGGCAGAGCGGCATCTGTCAAGGTGCCTAGCTATACATCCAAAGTGGTACAGAAATTGATTATGAAATTTATTTTGGTTCAGATCTTTATTCTGAATGTTCATTTGGTAAACTTCAAAATGTACAAGGTAACAACTGGTTTCAGGAAAATGAAACCATACTTTCCATTATCTAACACAGATTTTACTGAAAACGATCACACAAAAGCAATCTAAGAAACATAGCCTGTAAACTATGAGGTTAGGCATTTGGGCTTAGATTTCCCCTACTACCTAAGAGCATTTCAAAAATAGTAAAACTCTATAATCTTTGAACAACCAACTGACTGATTGGATAAATGAATGAGTGAAAGTCAGGAAGCTTACAATCCATTGTTAAAGTAATTTGATGTTATTTGAGAACAAAATAAACTCAATCACTCTAGAAATCTATGAAACCACTACTGAGAATAAAAGACTCATCATATACAGAATTCCATTGCCTCCTTTTTGTTGTGGATGATGATGATGATGATGGTGATGGTTCCTCCATTAAAAAAAATTCCTTTTGCCTTGTCTATTACCTCGACAGATTTGAAGCTCCACTCCACTCAAGATCAAAGAAAGGCAATCAGGAAGCATTAAGAGATGGCTATCAGAGCACTTCACACCTCATTAGAAAACTGTAAAAACAATTACTGGATTTTTAGGGGCATTTTAAAAGGAGTTTCAATATAGATAGAATAGATGAGCTAAAGATTCTCCTGACAATTCACCCTCTCTCTGCTCTCAATACTTAACTCTTCAAAATACTAAGAAAGATAGATAGCATGGCACAATGGAAAGGTTTGAATTCTGGCTATTCATTTATAAACTGTATGACTTTGGGTAAGTTTTTCATCTTTATGGGAACCAAATTCCAATATGGTGCTAGATAATGGGACCTCTAAAGCAATTTCTAAATCTCAATCTATGCGATCTAAGCATACTTAAACATTTCTGATGATTCTCTTACTTCAGTGCTATACTAGATGCTATACAAAATGGATTAAATTAAATCTCTGTCCTTTGCTAGTTTTGTCAGTTGAAAACTACAGCAGAGTAACATTCTGCAAATAAACAAACAAAAAGACTAGTCCAGGAAAAGCTATTTTGGCTCCTTCTGGAGAACCGGTGATTCTCCAGAATGTCAAAAGGTTGCTCTAACAGCAATCTCAAGTTCAGTTCCCTTCTGAATGAAACTGATGGGCTATTTAAATGCTTTATATGTTTCTATAACTATTTATAGGATCTTGTGAATCTTTTGTGCCTTCCACAATTTCTGTGGAATGAATTAAAGACTCCCATCCATCATGATTGATGGTAGCTGGAACTCTGGTGCCTATATTTGGGGAAACTTACTTGGGAGTCAAATGTTCAAAATACTTAAGAGATTTTCTTGGAAGTAATATGACAAAGAAAGAAAATAAGCCTTGGGTTTTAGCCCTCAATATCTATGTGAAGATAGTGTTTAACACTTCTCTTTAGCATTTAAAGTTGTTGCTTTTTTTCTTTTTTTAACCATCTGGCTCTAGTCTATCTTTCCAGACTGACTACACAATGCACCCCTAAACACACTTTACATCCCGGCCAAACTCATCTACTTGCTACTCCCCATATATGACATTATACCTCCTGTTGTACAAGCTGTCTCCCATGCCTGGAATGCTCCCTCTTCTCACCTCTCCTTGGAATCTCTCCATTCAGAGCGCTGCTCAATTACCATACCCTACATACCTTTCTTGATTCCCCTATTATTGCCTCTTCCACAATTTAATTTGTATTTGTTTTGTATTTATCTTTATTTCTATTTTTTGTTTTGTTCTTCCCCCACCATCACTTCCTCCATATACTGCAAGATCCTTTGGTACCGAGATTGTCTTGCTTCTGTTCATATCCTTTCTTCATATCTATGAGCTTTGCAAGAGCAGGTACTTAACAAGTAATTATTGGATTAAATAAAAGTACAACAATTTAAACATATACAACATGAAAACATTTGGTAATTTTATGTAATTCACCTAATTTTATATGTATATTTTCTGCCCCCCATTTTGTGACCATTTATATTTTGCACAGTAGGTTAAAAAACAACACTATAGTCCTTTCTGAAGTTCGCACTAGTAAACCTGCCACTTTTTAAGCTTCACTATCATAGATTTAGAACTAGAATGGACCTTGAGTAATCTACTTTAATCCTTTCACTTTACAGACGAGGAAACTGAAGCCACAAAAATTAATTTTGCTTACAATCACACAGAGAATATCAATGATGAAGAACTTGAACCCAGGTTCTCTGGCTCCAAAAACCCAATGTTTTCTATTTTTAGTGAAGATTTCAGTGAAAGTTTCTATTCATTTTTTGTTCTTTTTTGTGGATGAAGTCATTAGGGAAGAGGACCAAGCTCTAATCTTCCTGCTGTCCTGTCCCCTATATGTTAGTGATAATCCCCATGATTTGAGATGACCTGAAACTGATTACATTTTTACCTCATCAGCAAAGAAGTTTGTTTATTGCCAAGGACTCCAAGACATTTGTGAAGAATGTTTCATGAATGGGCAAGCATTATTCCTTATATTATCTACCATTACATCATTCAAAACACCCTGCCTACATCATAGAGTTGTACCAAATGAGAGCATGATTACATGTTAACACGCTGTAAAAACTGTAAGTTATTAAGGCCATATTTTACTTAGTTCCATGGTGCATCTGTGATTGCATCGGCATAGGTAGTGCTACCAAATCCAACCACAACCATCCTGCTATCCCACCATGCCCTTGTTTCATGTACAATTCTCATCTGTCTCCCTATAAATTTTCCATAAAGGATCTGCTCAATAAGCTGGAGAGTTTTCATCTTGTTCTTTAAGGACCTTAGGGCACCAAAGAAAGGTCTACTATAGGTTACACCAACTCTGTGACACAGTGTAAAGAGCACATGACTTCAAGACACAACGATGTGAGTTCAAACCTCCTCTCTTACTCTGCCTAGGTAGGTGACCACGGGCAAATCACTTAACCTTTTTTAGCATCATTTTTCTTATCAATAATTTTTGTTGTTATCATTATTTAGTAATTTTTGGTCACGTCCAACTCTTTATCATCCTGTTTGGGGTTTTCTTGGCAAAAATACTGAAGTGCTTTGCCATTTCCTTCTCCAGCTCATTTTACATATGAGGAAACCTAGACAAACAGGGTTAAGTGATTTGTCCGGGTTCACATGGCTAGTAAATGTCTGAGGACAAATTTGAACTCAGAAATATGAGCCTCCCTGTCTGTAGACCCTGGGCTCAATCCACTTTGCCATGAGAACAATAAAAGCAGTTAGTACACAGGGTTACCATGAGGATTAAGTAGGATCACATGTGTATAAAAATCTTGTAAGCCTTATTGCTGTTCTATGATTTTCTCTGATTTCCTCTGTTTGATTCTTCCTATACTACAGATTCTTTTTATGTCTTTTAGATAAACTCAGGTAGTTTCCTTCAGTCTTTCTTCTTCAGTGTAAAAGGAATGATCATATCGCAAGACTTCAGGCATTTTCCTTTTAACCAGTGCTTATTTGTTACATCTTGTCCCTGATCAAGAACTTCTATTTTAAATTATATTCCAGAAATTCCAAGCCTAGGCTCTCATATCTTCTTATTAACTAGAGGCTCACTGCCCAAATTTGCATGGAAGGAGTCATAGTTATGTATAATACTGCTGCATAAATTTCTTTTGGTTTTGAACTAATGTTGTGTTGATAAAAATAAACTTTGGTGGGGGCTCTTGAACTGCAGATTTGCTGCAGTGATGATGCACAGAATTCCTTGAACCTGGAGTAGTTTTTCTATAGGTCAGTGTGTGAGGGGCTGATCCAGGGACTTAAAAAAAATAATAATGATCTTAGAGAATAGGAAGCCTTCCACAAGACTGGAGAGGGACAAATATCCCATTTATAGGGGATGAGAGTAATATATACAAATTCATCACAAAAATTCAGAATAGATTCCTCAAGATAATTCCAGATTAGCCTTATTTCCTTTACTGACAGTGTTCCTAGATTGGTATAGTTGATCAGTGTATGATTTTAGTTGTAGTTCACCTAGATTTTACAATGACATCTGATAATGTTTCTCATGCTACCTGAAGAGTAGCCATTAACTCTCAATGTCAACTTAAAAATGTCTGTAGTTTATTCTCCCAGGAATATGCACTTGACCTTAAAGAGTTTAATATTAAGGGGTGGAGCTAAGATGGTATAGTATAGGCTGGGACCCAGCTGAACTCTCCCAACTTTCCCCTCAACACTCCCCACCAAAAAAAAAAAACCACTTTAATGCTTCAAATAAAATTTTGGAGTGGCAGAGCCAACAGAAAGTCACGGAGGCATTTTCCAGTCCAAGATGTCTCAAGAGGTACACAGGGAGGTCTGTAGCACTGGGGTATTACAGAGGGGTTCCAATCATTTCTGATGAAAAACCAGAGATGAATACATTTTTGACAAACAGAAGACTTAATAGAAACATGAAAAGGTACACATAAAAGAATAATCATGGGGCAGCTAGGTGGCAAAGCAGATAGAGCACTGGCCATAGCTGTGTGATCCTGGGCGAGTCACTTAACCCTGATTGCCTCCAAAAAAGGAAAGAAAAGAAGTGTACTCATAAGAGACTCAATGGAGTTCAACAATTTGCATTCCAAATAACTCCTAAGAACTATTAGGGCAGTTAGAGGTGGCCTCCATAGACAGAGGGCATGGGCGTGAGTCAATTAAATTGGGACAATCTCCAAAAAAGAAATGTAGAGGTGAGAAAGAGGGGTATACTAGGAGAAAGGGGAAGGGAGAGTAGAACATGTGTGTGCGTGCATGCACATGCATGTATATTTATGTATCTATGTATACACATATACACACATAAACACACATGTGTCTATAGTACACACTCATTTATACATACATCGGGGCAGCTAGGTGGTACAATGGATAGAACACTGGGCTTGGAATCAGGAAGACTCTTCTTCATGAGTTCAAATCCAGTTTCAGATCCTTACTACATGTTGTAGGCTGCTTGCTTCACCTGTAAAATACTGTGGAGAAGGAAATGGCAAACTGCTCCAGTAGCTTTGCCACAAAAAACCCAAATGGGGTTGACAGAGTCAGATGCAACTGAAAAGCAGTATATGTGTATGTATAAGGTATGTATAATGTATGTATGTATATATGTACTATATGCGTGCATACATGCATGCACACACATATATGAAGCACAGATCCTGAAATATATTTATAATCATCCAAAAGAAGAAACTAAGTCGCATTCTTTGAGAGTAAGGGGGCTAAGAAATCAAGATGACTACTTTCATAGTTGTCAATGTATCTAACAAGACACTGAATACTTTAATGCTACATAGCTTTATACACACTGTCTCACGATGTGAAATTACTGTAGTATGTTATGGTTTTACAAGTTTAAAAAGTTACATTATATAGTTTGTGCTGTTAAGAGATCCATTGAAATAATAAAGTTTATTTGGTTATTTCATGTTTCAGCAGTTTAGAAGAACTCTGCATTGCTCTGAATATAAAATGTCTCATTTCTATCTCCTTTAGTATACTGGTAATTGAAAATAGACACTTTTGTAAGATCAAGCAAAAATTGACATGCTAAGGATTCTGAAACAATGACATGGACTACTGATAGAAGCCGCAGAATCTGTTTGCTTGTAATAATAGTAATAAGAATAACAATAACAAGAATAATGATAGCTGACATTTATATAGAATTTAAAGGTATGCAAAGCACTTTAAAGACATTCTCTCATTTGAACCTTAAAATCATCCTGTTACATAAGATTATCATTAATGTCATTTTTACAGAGTAAGAAATTGTGGTGCAGAGTTTAAGTGACTTGCCTTGTGATCCCATCGTTGGATCACACAAGGAGAATTTGAACAGAGGTCTTCATGATTCCAAGTATAACAGTGGCCAGCAAACTCTGCCCTCTGTCAACCCACATAGAAGAGGTGGGGAATCTCACTTCCGGAAAGGCATGATAAAAAATAATCAAAGATCCTGCACCCTGATCTGGAAAATGCTCAGACATTCTGAAATTGATTCCAACCTGATAATCCCATGGTGAGAAAACAGACTGTTGATTGGCTGTTGAAACCAAAATGAAATTTATTCTAAAGGCACTCCCCAGTCAATTCTACCTCTTTCTTTTTCCACCTTTTTACCTGTTTGTATTGAAGAGAGTCGTGCTGAAGTCACTGAAGTTGGAAGAACCTCAGTCATCCCCCCCCAGATCAACCTGCTATCCATGAATAACAGGCCTTTCTCTGTTCTTTCCCTCTTCACATTTGTCCTTCCCTACTTTCAAATGAAGCAATATTAAGGACAGATCATGCCTGGTAAGTGTCTGAAGATCAAGACGGTAAGCTGCCAGAGATCCAGGAGCCAGAATCTATTTGACTTTTGGCCAGCCTTTGAAGTATGAAGCCCTCAGTGACCTGTTAGACCCAATATAGATCCAAGGACGCCAAGGCAGAGCAATGGTGATTTATCCATCTCCTATGTCATATACAGAAGTGATTCTGATGGGACAATTTTTTTAGTAGTCATATTGTATCTGAGCCTACCCCAATCAGAGACCAAGATAGTAAAGGAGAGTTTGTACTACAAAGGTTTTAAGGTAATTTTTTAAACTTCTATTTTTGTTGTATCTCCTCAGTAAATAAATAGCCTTTTGTAAAATCCAATTGATGCTAATTGTTTAAATGAAACTGAATGCTAATCAACGACAGTTGATAGTTAATATTGTAAAAAAAACATATGGGATGAATACCTCTGAGGCCTGAGGGGGAAATGAAATTAATCTCCCTCTGCGGGATCTGCTAGCTTACATGTTAGTTGGAAGAGTAAACTTAGAATCCCTTCTATATAAAGTCTAGTACTCTATATTTAATAACAAATTATCTTCCTCCCTTAATATGAGAGATGATTTAAATGCAATACTTTCTAGTCACAAAATATTAGGGTAAATGATTCTGAGACATCACATACAATCTTATGACTCTATCATAACTAACTAATCTGAAAATCAAAGGATACTACAGAATTCTAATATGAACAAAGCACAGAGTGAATAACTGTAGGAGAAAGAGGAAGGAGTAGAAAGAATGAAGAGGTGGAGAAGGCAGAAGAGAAGAGGAAAGTCCTCCAGATTTTCCTATTTGTGAATGACATTGTTTTACTTAAATGAAGCCCTGAAACATTTCAGAGACTTCTAAATAAAATCCATCATGACTCTGAGGCATTTGGTGTAACTTTCCATGAAGGAAGAAACACAGTAGACTCCTTTTGCTCAGAAAAAGGTGCACTTAAATTGAAAATCTATAGAGCTAGTTGTTTAGATAGATAGACAGACAGATATAGATATAAACAGAAATAAGTATCTATACCTATAGATATAGACACATATGTATTCATATATGTCTATGAACACAGTGATGTTGATACGTGAATTACTCAAATAAAATGTTAACGGTTTCATTTCATTTTATAACATCAGTGTGTTTGTGTGTGTGTGTATTTGCTTCTACTGACATTAGGTTGACTCAGAACATCTAACCTTGACTACATGAAACTAAATTGAGCTAATTTCCCCACCTTTACTTATATTTCAGTCTAGCTGAGTCCTAGGTTTTGTATCAGATGTGCTTCATTGCTTTTTTTCATATTTTTAGCTTTGTGGCTCTTAAGAAAGGATATCTGAAGAAAAGGCAGTTGTAACTTTCAAAAATCATACTTCCATAATTGTTAAAAATATTGAAGAGGCTGTTGGTGTGAAGATTTTGAACATTTCGAGGATCATTTAAACCCCCATTGAAACAAGATCAATTATACTGAAACAAACAGATAAGTGTGGGAAAAAAAACAATAATTGACAAAGTATCTCTTTAAAAATACCCTAATTAATCCCTGAAATATTAGCGAGGATCTTTGGAGGGGCCTGGTCATGCTGAGCTTTACATTAGCCATGTTTAACGTAAATAGGAAATACAAAAACTTTTCGATGGTAAAGAAATCAGTTGATGTGTTTCCCTGTTCCAGCATATATAAAGCTGCTGGTTAGAAGGAGCTGAAGAATTAGAAGTTTCACTGTAAAACTTTTGTTTCCAAAAGAAGTCATCCTGATAGTTTGGAGGAATTTGATTTACAATGGCTACTGGGGGAATTTATCGTTATTGAAATATTTTTTCCCGGTAGGAATGAAAGGGCAATAGAAACTACAGACTTCACAATGAAAAGAAACAATCATCAAAACCATTTGGAAGTGGTTAAAAATAGAAATGTAGATCAATGGAATAGATTAGGTGAAAGAGAATAAAAAATAACACAATCATTAACCCCATATTCAATCAACAACAAAGCATAAATGACCAAACAAAAAACATCCTGTTTGATAAAAAACTTCTGGGAAAATTGGAAAGCAGTTTGGTATAAATTAAGTTTACACAAGCATCTTACTTCAATTTTATTTTAAAAATTCAAAATAAACACATGGTGTGTATATTAAAGATTATACCATAAATACTATAATACAAGCACATTTTATGCCTTTTCACAATTTTATATAAAGTTAATTCTTAATAAATAGGGCATAGATGCAATTTAAAAAGGATAAAAGAGATAATTTTGTTATATTAAAAGCTTCCACACAAACAAAATCAATGCATCTAGGATAAGAAAGAATGCTGTTAAATGGTGAAAATACACCTTTTTATCAAATATCTCAGATATGTATGTGTATCAAAGATTTATAGACAACATGCAGAAATACTTATGATCAAAAGCCATTCCCCAAAAGATAAGTGATCAGAATGATAACAAACAGCTTTCAAAAGAAGAATTGAAAGTTATTGCCAAGCATATAAAAATGCTGCAAATCTCAACTAATAAGAGAAATTAAAATCAAAACAAACTCAAGGTTTCACCTCACACTTAGCAAATTCACAAAGATGACAAAAGTAGGAATAACCAATTTGGAAGAGTTGTGGGAATATCAGCACAATAAGGGGTTACTTTTGGAGCTGTGATCAGTTTCACGTTAAATGTGTAATTATGCCATTACTAAAATGTTCATATCTTTTGATACAGAGATTCTACTTAAGCATATACCCTAAGGTAGTGATTGACAAAAAGAGAGGCTATACCAGCAATTATGAGGCAACAAACAACTGGAAACAAAGTATGTTCCACCCATTAATAACAGTCCAAATGCATTTTGGTACATGAATACAAGAGAATATTATTGTGTTGCAAAAAAAAAAAAAAGAAAAACACAAACAGAGAATCATAGAAAAACTGATGCAAATGGAAGTAAACAGATGCAGGAAAAAATGTACATATTGACTACAACAATGTAAAAGGAAAAGGCATCCCATAATTGGTTCCTAAACAAGAGATACAAGAAGAGACATCTCTCGACTCCTTTTTAGAGGTAGGGGTCTACAGGTGTGAAACAATGCATATGAAATTTTTTTCAACTGTTTTGTTTAATATTTTTCTTCCTCTTTTTTCCTTGATTCTTTGTCAAAAGTAAGAAAATGAAAATGTAAGTAACATAAAAGCAAGTTTCAAATAAAAATTATTTCCATTTATATCTATTTTTTAAAAGGCTGAATATTATATTTCATTCAATGGGAAAACTCACATTATTTGTTTAAATATATGTTTCATAGAATATGAAAATATTATTTCTATTATTAGAAATATAAGAAATATAGTATCATAATACTGTTGTATATTATGAGAATGCAATTATTATTTAAAATGATATATTAGAAATAAAATATCGCTTCTAATATTTTAGAAACATACAGAGGGTTTCCAAAAGCAATAAATTCACTAGTTATTCCAAAATATTATTTAGAATTAAATTCTTAGGTTTGTTTTAATTATAAAATGCCACAGGATTATGCCATATTATTATATGGCAATATTGATAATGCAAATTGGATTTTTAGAAGTCATTGACCCATTCAATAGAGTTGAAATTAAGACTGCTAATCTGTAGGAAAAGTAAATATTTTTAAGTAATTAAAAACAAATTCTTCCATGTAAATGTTGAATTGGATTCACCAAAAGTAACTAAGACACTTGGGAAAGCTTTCTTTAATAGGTCACTAGAGTGGCAATTAGTACACCAGGGGAAACTGGCTCTCGGTATATGGATTATTTCTTCAACTTTTCACCATGTATGGTTGGTTAGATGATGATACAATTAGGACTAGCATCTTACATAAAGAGCTGAAGGGAATCCCAGAAGTCATTTAATTCAACTACCTTATTTTACATATGAAGAAGATGAATGCCTAGGAGGCTGTGATTTGCCCAGACTGGGAAGAAAGAGAGATTTTAAAGCAAAGTTTTCTGGTTCCAAAGCCAATGCTCTGTCCATTGCACTGAATTTTCTTTGGAGCTAACAAATAAATTTTATCTCCACTAGAAGTAAGAAAAGGACCTAGTAAGATTAAAAATAGTTCTACTGCTTTTAAGAACATCTATTGAAAAAAATAAACATTTCATTTGCAATTAGACATAACTATAAATCTCTTTTAATCCATAGAAAATAATTAAGTCATATAGCTATCACTTTGCCATGGAGAATTTTTTGTTTGTGACCAAATTTTATTCATAATTACAGACTACAGGGTTTCCTCTTCTAAGCCTCACCTTCCTGTCCAAACAAAACCAACCCAATCAGCGTTTATTAAGAATATTTTAAGGGCAAGACCTTCTGCTAGGGCCAGTGGTTCTCAACCTTCCTAATGCTGCGACCGTTTAATACAGTTCCTCTTGTCGTGGTGATCCCCAACCATAAAATTATTTTTGTTGCTACTTCATAACTGTAATTTTGCTGCTGTTATGAATCGTAATATAAATATCTGACATGCAGGATGTATTTAAATTGAACATAACCCACAGGTTGAGAACCGCTGTGCTAGGCAAAAAATATTCCTTCCTCCTTTTCCTGCCTCTGCCCATTCTCTGCTTTCCAGTACTGGAAGTAAAATCAAGTCAATACTGCCATTGCTACTAGAAACAGCTCATCAATAAATTCACCTGAATTCTCACTCAATTTCACAAATAAAAATACCCTTCTATATAAGTTGTCTCCTCTTATTATTATAATATAAGCCCCTTGAGGGCAAAGACTGGCTTACTTTTGCATTTGTATTTTCAGTGCTTAGCACACTGGGAATATCATAAGTTCTTAATATATGCTTCTTGATTACTCAAATCCTCAAATGAATCTTTGATCTCATTGCTATGAATATTCCTTCCACTAACATAGAAAGCAACCTCTCCACTTAGCATTATCCCTTATAGATTTCATCTCTGTAATTCAGCCCCATGTTAGTCATGATCTTTCTGAAGCCTTATTCTATAATCCTATGTCTTATTCATTCTTCTCCATTTTGTTTTATGTGAAAATATGATAAACATGTCGTTTATACCTTCAAGCCATGCATAACAATGTTGAACAGCACAGGGCAAGGGCAGATCATTCCAGCAGAACTTGCCCTCCAAACAGTCTTTCAAGGCAGGAAGCCGGAGTGAATTTGCCATCTCTGTACAGGTTATGGCCTGTTCCATGCCCTGTTTGTTTGCAAACACCACTAAAATCACTTTCCTTAGCTCTTCTCCCTCCAACATGGCAACTAATTCTGATTTGGAAACTCCAATGCAATCTCGATCACAGCTGTCTATGACATAAATGATTGCATCTGTGTTTGAATAATATCTCCAGTATGGCCTGATACTTGTCTGTCCTCCTAACTCCAAGACTGGAAATTTAAGATTTTGGTATGTTACCATCTCAACAATGAAACCAATGGTGGGAATAGTAGTGACAACTTCTCCAATTTGTAACCTGTACAAAATCGTTGTTTTTCCAGCTCCATCTAATCCCAAAATTAAAGTCCTCATCTCCTGAGTTCCAAACAGACTGGAAAAAAGTTGAGAAAAAGTCACCCATGGCTTCGCCGGCTCCCTGCTGCTTGTTGCGTGGCCCCCGGAGTCCTACAACATCTTCTCGGGCCTCAGTGCCTCCGGGGACCATTGACCTCCTTGGGCTCCCTGACCCCAGCCCCGGCCTCGGCAAAGTGTCCTTTGCAGCAGCTACTTCCACGTCAAACTCCCGGCAGAACCCTGGGAGGGGAGAAACGGAAGCTGCCTATCCTTTAATTTTTTGACCCAGGTTAGAATTCGCCTAACCCCAAATGTTCATTCTTTAAAAGAACCATTTTTTTTTTCTCCCTTACATCCTGGAAAGTAGAAAAGTGCTATTCTGGCCTTGTCTCCTCTATTAGGGAGGTCACCTTGTGTATTGTACATAAACTAGCTGCTTTTTTGCATGGGCTAAAAAAGAAATGTGGTATTATTTGGCAGGTGATTGAACATTTTTCTTTGTATTGCATGCTTGCTAAAAGTAAAATGATCTACTTTTTTCATTATTACAGCTACCTATGCCTAAAAAGGAAACATTCGCATTTGTATTAAGCAATAATAGTTAATAGATGGCTACACATATTATCAGTCTCACAATAATAGTTCTTCAAATCTTATCCTTGCCCTGCTTCCAAAATATGTTCAATTCAATTGTGCTACAAGATAAATATCAGCCTTTAGGGCCACTGGTGGTACAGTCTTCATTTTATCTCTAGAAATAAAAGATACTTTTATAGAATTTTCTTCCGTTGAAATTCTTTTCTCCTACATATAAAAGACAGATTTTCAGTGTTTTTCTCAGTTTACACTCACGGTGTTTGGAATGATTAATTGTGCTGAAAGCATTCTTGAATACTTTGGGGGGGGGGGGGTCTGTGTTCTCATCAATTAAGATATTCTCTCCAAATAAGGCAGACCACAATCTGTCCCTTCTCTCTAACACTAGGTGACACTTCTCCATGTCCTCCCAAGAATTTTCCATAAGGGGATCACATGATTGCTGGGATCTTCCTACTCGTGTGGGTATCAACAGAGCATGTGGACTGTCCGTCTATGATGCCTCACTTTTGCCACATAACCAGTCACACTGGAAAACTAACTGACACAAGCCTGAAACAGCCCACGAAACAGAATGAAACCTATCTCTGATAGATCAGATTTTGTTTGGAGCTCTTTCATTTTACTTCTTAAAACTTGGTCTCCGTAGCACCATGCTATCGGCAACCTATTTTTATAAGTAATCTGACTTAATCTTTTTTGTTCTAAAAATCTCTAAATTGCTAACAATTCCAAAACATTTCAAGATAAGTATCAAAAGTTTTACTGAAGCATCCGATCTAACTAAAACCCTGAATCTTTATACAGAACACTTCTCAAAATTCACATACATTTTTCTGCTGTATAATTTCTTTTTCTGTGTCTTTGAGGGCAGGATTCCTTTTCGGTTCATTATCCATTTCTTTATATTAGTCACTATTATTTTAATTCATGTTCTGCTCTTTTCTTCTATCCTGTTCCTTCCATCAATATTCATATAAATTATAAATTTAAAAGAAGATAAATTACATTTATATGAATGAACTTTATTTTCTTCTTCAATAAAACAAACACATTTTAAGTATCTGCTATGCCAGAAGGAGACTAAATGAAGGCAATATAAATAATGTGAAATGATTAAGGCATAACTATGAAAGCACATTTATAAAAGCAATTATAATATCCCCTTACTCCAGAATTGACATCTCTTAGAAAGGAGCTGAATTAGTATTTGCTGCCATTTTGATAGGGAGGTCATAGTTGAAGTTTCTGTAAGGGTAGAAGAAAGTATAGGAGTCAACACAAGGAAATTCAGGAAGTGCTTCATAAAGAAGAGGGTCTGGAATGCTTTCGTCTCTTTCTGGGTTATGGTGAGCAATGATGGCGGTTCTGGTGGGAGAAATGGAGAGTCGTGGCCCTGGTACGTATACAAATTAGTAAAGAAATTGACCAGGGTTAAAACAGCTAGTTCAGTTTTAAGAAATTAATTGCCATAAATATGTAGGCCAAAGAATGTTTTTGTGTAAGGGTAGTGTTTGCACAAGTACAAAGTAAAGCTCAGGGGATGAGTCTGGGCAGTATGGCTGTGGTGATTTGTGGGTCTTAGAGTCTTCTTCTTGCTAACATCGATTGCCCAGCTCCCAACATATAAGTCAGGGAAATTGTCAAACGTGCTTTTCTGACCCAGCGTCATCTAGGGTTGCAATGATGATGCTAGCATCTTGCCTAAAAAAATGGGGGAGAGGGAGGGAGATATTTTAGTGGATTTCAAGCTCTATATGAATCAAAAGTGTGATTCAGTAACCAAAATATGAATGTGATTTGGGGCTCCATTAATATAGTTGCTTGGACTGAGAAGGTAAGAGTCCTCCGGTATTCTGTTCCAATCAAACAGTCAATTTGTAGTATTGGGTTCAGTTCTGGACACTGGAGTTTGAGACAGATGTTGACAAGATGAAGAGTATCCACAATGGGTCAACCTGGGTATCAAAGGGCCTTGGAATATGTGTCGAACAGATATGGATTGAAGCAGCCTGGAGAAGAGAGGAATGACTGTGCATCGACTAGAGTTTTGTACATATCTGATTATGCTGTTTCCTGTGAGTCAACCAGACAGCTAGATGGCCACTGAGGTCACTTCCAACTCATGAACTGTAAGTCTATGATAAGTCACTTTGGTCCAGGTTTTTATGATTAAAAAATGTTTTCCTCAAAACAAACCAAGGTGGGTGGTGCATGTTATTAATTCCATTACTTACAGAGAAAAGAAACTGAAATTAAATACGACTAAATGGTTTTGAGATTCTGTCATATAGTGTCCTACCCTCTTCATCCTCATTGCCAGCTGTCTTCTCACCATGGAGAAACATCCACCCAGAGGACCCAGTCTCAGATGGGTGACTACCTTCATGAAGCATTATGTCAAGAGAGACCTCAATCATACTTCACTTCATAGGCAGCTAGGTAGAGGTAAAATGGATAGAACACCGGAACTGCAGTATGGAAGGATCTGAATTCAAATATGATCTCAGACTTAACTCTGTCACACTTCCTAGGCAAATCACTTCACCTCTGCCTGACTCAGTTTCCTCAATTGTACAAAAGTGATAATAATTACACCAACTCCATAGGACTATTGTGAGGAACAGATGAGATATTTGTAAAGTGCTTAGGACAGTGTCTGGCATAGAGTAAGCACTTAAATGCTTGTTCCTTTCTCTACCCCTTTTATTTAAGATGCTTCCCTGGATGTCTTCTTAGCAACTACCTTGTTCTTCTACCCATTCTTTGCAGTTTTCTTTTGTATTTGAAACTGATTGTGTGACATGGGAGACACTGGCACAGGACCATTAGGCATGGCTTGCCCACACTGGAGAAACTGCTGTGCTCTACGAGCAAAGCAGCATTGAAACAGCTTAAAGGAAATGCATGATGCACAAATTTAGAGAATCCAGCCTAAATTATCCCCTGGGGTTATTTGTGCCTGATCTGTGGTAGAGCATTCTGAGTTCATATTGGTCTGATCGGTCATAATCAGACACACTGAAATTTTACTCTAGCATAATAATGTAGGATTCTTGGTCAGGTTGGACTAGATGGCTCTGAGGTCCTTTCTGACACTGAGATTCTATGATGTACCATGAAGTCACAGGACTAGTGATTATCAGTGTCAGGATATGAAGTTGGGATTTTTGAACTCTACCTCTTTTCACTACATCATAAAATTCCTCAGAGTTCATAGAAGCTGACCATATGATGAGACCCATGACTTAGAAAGACCATTTTGGCAACTGTTTCTAGGATGAAATTTAGAAGAGAGAGCAGAAAACAGGGAACCAATTAGAAACCAATGGAAATCGTTCAGAAGAGAGATGATGAAAGCCTGGAGGAGTGGTTGTGACCATATATGAATGGAGAGAAAGCTATGGATATGACACATGGAGGGGGGGGGTATATACATATACAAAGGAATAATAGGAATTTATAACTTACTGGAGTTGAGGTGGTAGTTTCGGGAGAGAGGCCTGGTCCTGAGTGACTGGAGGGGTGACAGTGAACACAAAGAACTAGAAAGATGTCATTTGGGATGCATTTGATTGCTGTGACAAATGTTTTCATGTAGAGTCAGTATTGTCCAAAGGCAGAGCTTGGAATCAGTACAGGGAATCAGTACAGTGAGGTGGACAATAAACACAAACAAAGGGTAGCTGGAGGTGTGGGAAGAAGCTGGTGATGCAAGGTGCTTTATCAGTGATTGCCAATGAGCTTTGAGAGTATTCTAAAATTTTCCTTAGAGCATTCCCCTCTTCCTTCTTTAGGGATAGGAATTAGACTTGCGATTTCATTGACACTGAAATCTCAGATGAAGAAACATATTCCTGTTCCTTCTACCAAGGCATGTCAACATCTTCACAACTTACAGTTTTAAAGATCTCCTTAGAACAGTGGTTCTCAATCTGTGGGTCACGATCCCTTTGGTGCTCCAATGACCCTATCACAATGGTCTTAGGAACTGAGACACTGCACCTCTATCCATCTCCAGGCTGATCTGTTCACATGCAGATACACCCACATATGAGTATTAAAGGGTCATGGCATTAGGAAGGTTGAGAACCACTGCCTTAGAACATGTAAAGTTTAAGGGACTTGTTCAAGGTCATGGAGTCTAGGCCAAGTTGGAGGTAGGACTTGGACACAGACCTTCTCGACTGTGAGGCCAACTCCATATTCACTTTGTCATAGCTGCCTTTTCTTCTTTATTGGAATTACTGTACCATTCAGATTTGATTTTTGAGAGCTTCTAATCATTCCTGAATTGACTTCCCTTCAGAAATCTTAGACCATGGGATTCTTCTGATTTCTTCTCTGGACTCTTTGAAACCTCTTCTCTCAAAGTCTAGAATATACTTCAGAATATGCCTGCTGTTCTTCTCTATTATAAACAATTTTAGGATAGCATGGTCATTCCTTATCCCCTTCGCACCATGATTCTATCTAATAATAAGGAACTGGCTCTCAAAGTAGAAAGAAGTTGAACCTTAGCAATCATCTGTTCCTCCTCTCTGTTCCTTTATCCTTCTGATCTTTTCATTCTGTTTCTCAAGCTTACCAAGTGGTCTCATTCTTTAAACTGACAAATCATTAAATTTTTTTCACTTTTAATAAGGAGTTTCATGTTTTCCATGTCACAGTATTTTGTCATGGGTTCATGTACTTAGAATTGGAAGGGATCTTAGTATTCATCTAAGTCCTACATTTTACAAAAGAGGAAACTAAATCACAAAGAAATGTAGTGATTTGCCTAGTATCACATAGGCAGTAAAATAAAGAGCCAGAATTAAATCCAGTCCTCTGACTACAACCCTAGCACTCTTGCCTCTATAGCATATGGAATTTCATTTGAATAAAACTACAAGGAAATTGAACACAATTTAGATTTTTGTGATACAGGTAGAGGGGCCTGCTGCTGCAGAATTCAAATATTTTATTATAGTGTTAGAGATTTCTAATAATAGTACTCTGGTGAGTCTATGGGAAAAAATATTTTAGATGGGGTGGGAGGTCTTTTGGTGCACCTCCTTAAATAATAAAATGTAGGAGATGGACTATGCATAAATCCAGTCTGCTTTTAGCCAACAGAAAAGTATAGTGCTATCTACACAGAATAAAAGAGCTGTATATATATTTTTTAATTAAAAATTTTATTTTAAAGACAGATGCCTCCCCAAGGGCACATTGAAGATAATCCCATTCAATCTTGTCAAAAGAGTGCTCAGCACATAGGGAAATGGAAAGGACTGGATCATAATCATCCTTCACATCCCATATTTACCATCATAATTGGGAGAATTTATGAAGCCATCTGTCAATTCACCTAATTAATGTGAAAAATGGACTAAGTCCTGGGATGGGATAGGGGAAGCTTTTCTTAGACAGTTAACATTTTAAAAAATCCTCTTTACCTACAATAAAAGGGAAGTGTGGATTTTATTTTTTTACTTTGCTCTCCATCTTTTAAAATATATATTCTTAGGGAAATCTTCATATTTTCAACAACTCAAAAATATGATCAGAGAATTAATGTAGATGCTTCTGCAAGACAGAAATGCTCATATCTCTGCTTTCTTCTCTCTTACTTTACTGTTCAAATGAATTGTCTGTTAGTTGTTTCAACTCTTTCCTTATTTAGCTTCCTTTCTAGTCAAGGCCTCAGACTAATCAGACAGTGTTAACCCTATTTGCAACATATGATGTGTATGGGGGGTGGGGGAGGGGATTGGTTGGTTATTCATAGGAGGTTCAAATAAACTAATGACATCAGAAGAGTTTCAGATCTTTCTGAAAAAAAAAGTGAGATTGTTCCTTGCCTTATTCAACCTTATTCAAAGCATTGCCTCCATTCATTAATTTTTTTCAGTCTAAAACTTTTATTAAATCCTTGCTATATTAAAGTCACTAGGATAGTTGCTGGGAGAAATAGAAGGAATTTCCTCCTTACAAATTAAGGTCATGCAGCAAGTTAAGATCTAATAGATGAAACACACAAGTGCTACACCAATGCCCATCGCACATTAGAATCCAGGAATTTCAGTGGTGACAAGGACCTCAGGAGCTATCTAGTCCACACCATGTTCTGAAAAAAAAAAATCCATATGAAACCATATGTGACAAAGCGGCATATCATCGTTTGTTAAAGGACTCCTGTGAGTGAGAGCTCACTAACTCCCAAGGAAATGATTTCCCTAACCTCCTTGAGGGAATTGTTCATTTTTGTAACTTCATTTTATATCTCTACCTCCACCCCCTGCAATGCTTAACAAAATGTTTGGCATATAGTAAATGCTTTATTAATGCTTCTTAAATTGAAGTGGACATCTATCTTCTCATTCAAGAACTTCTAAAATTTAAAACTAAATGGCATTACCATACAGAAGATCTCTTTTCCTACCCCAAGTTCCCTGCTTCCATCCATAATCAATTCTGATTTACATAGAACCAGAAATGAAAGTATGCCAAGTCTAATGCAGCTTCTTTTGATTGGGTCTGTATATCTTAGCAGAATACTCTTATTTCACTTCAAGGAGTTATAATTTTGTCATGGGTATTCCAGGGGTGGGGAACCTACAGCCTTGAGGCCACCACATATGGCCCTCTAGGTCAAGGGAGGCCCTGAGACCTAAAGAGCCATATGTTCAGATTCAGTTAAAGGGATGTCCTTGAGGACCTAGAGGGCCATAGGTGGCCTCAAGGCCACAGGTTCCCCACCCCTGGGATATTCAATCCACCCAGACATATTTCAGTCCTTCTACAACTTGGTCAAGGGTCTATAAGAGGTGGAGAGACTAGACATCACTATGCTAGAGTCAAGTTTCAGTGGATGATATTTAGATGGATGGATAGATGGGGAGAGAGGGAAAGGGAGAGGGAAGGAGAGAGAGAGAAAAACTGCTCATTTAGATTTGCTAAAATGAAATTTGTGAATGATCTTCCAAACATTCCAAAGAAAACTGAATTGAATCCACTTTCAAAATGTACTGTATTCATAAGAGAGCTGAGTTTAGTCAGGGTTATCATATGTATAATACACATTTACTATATGAAGATGAGTTTTATAAGTAAGATAAAAGATTTAAAACTGGAAGGGACCTTAGAAACTTTCTATTAAAACCTCTTTAATTTACCTGTGAGGAAACTGAGTCCCAGAAAGGTTATGTGTGTTTTTTATATTAAGAAACCCAACCAAAAGAAAACAAAACCCACACACAAATAAATGGGCATGCTGTTCTCATTCTGCATTTTAAAAATGATCAAGTACATAGATCATATATAGATGTAGAGCTGTAAAGGACGCCAGAAGCAATATAGCCTAAACATCTCATTTTACAGATGAGGAAACTGAGACCCAGGAAGGTTAAGTAACTTGCCCATAGTCATAAAAGTAATAAAAATCAAATCCAGGCTCTCTCATAATAGGCAGTTTTTTCCTCTGTACCAAACTGCTTCGAGAAAGAATTTGTTGGTCTTCTAAGCAATGAAGCTAGGCAAGGGATTATGGATGTGCTGTTTAGACTGTATTCATTTAAAAGTCAAATAAAAAGTCAGTAATAATCAAAAATAACTTTGGTACATTCTGTTACTATATGAAAAATCTCTCTCTCTCTCTCTCTCTCTCTCTCTCTCTCTCTCTCTCTCTCTCTCTCTCTCTCTCTCTCCCTCTCTCTTTCTCTCTCTCTTTTTGTCTTTCTATCAGTCTCTTAACTGGAGGACCACCTCTGCTCTACCAGGAGCATCAGAATAAGATTTAGTAGTGGGAAAATACAAAATCAAAATATGTGAAAATGATCTACAAAAACAAACAGAAAACAGGTGTTATAATATAAGAAACTTCTCTTACCATTATGAAGACTACAAGCAACAGGTGTGCTAAATAGCTTTGTAGAGAAGACAAAGGAAACCTATAAACTATAGAGCTTCAAAACATGTTATTTTCTATTGTGTTAATGTTTATAAACATAAATAACAATGAGTAATATTGATAATATAATAATCATAATACTTAGAAATCTACATTGGATAACACTTCACAATTTATAAATTGACTTTAACACACACTATCACAATTGATTGTGTCACAGCAACTTTGTTGTTTGGCAGGTAGTCTTATCTCTATATTATAGACACTAAAGCTGAGATCGAGCCCCAAACCACATAACTAGTAAATGGCTGGGCTATGACATGAACCCAGATTTCCTGAAACCCTAAATGAATAATACAATGCACTCATTATGTGTTTTGTTCTTTAGTGTTTTCTTCAACTATAATTCTACTTCACATCAGAGCATGGGATTGACTTTGGATTCTCAAAGGCTGCCTCAGGCAGATTCTGTCAAGATCAAAGATTTATAGCAGGGGCCCAGTGATGGACTATATCTATTATCCAATGCCCCCCTCTAACAAAGTCTAGAGAAACTCAATGACAGAATAATCACATTATGATTTTTTGATCACAGCAATTCTTGATAATCATCTACTAATTAATAAATGAATTGAAACCTGCCTAGTAGTCACATCAGTGAAATTACAAATTGATGAAATATGGAGGAGGATTAAAGGTCTAACATTACACATATAATTTTAAATTAACAAAACTTAACTATGATTAAAACCTGAGAAAACACAAAAACCCCACTACATTACAAAGATGGGCAGTTTGCATAACATGAAATAAATGTTCCTAAAATAAACATATTGAATTAATGAAGATTTCAAAATTTATAACCAGGAATATAGGCACAGACTTGCAAGCATGAAAAAATATGTTAAAGTTGCAGAAATAATTATTAAAATGAAATGATTTAAGTTACCAAAGAGCATGAATTTTCACTTTTGGCTTAATATCCCCAGTGCCTGGAACAGTAACTGGCACATATCAGGGGCTTAATAAATGCTTGCCAACTGATTGTTTCCTTTATCTTATTATTTTAAAACCTTACTAAAAGAAAACAGTTTTACAACACTAATAAACTTCTGACAAATGGGCAAGTGATTAAGGAAATTAAGGTTCTAAACTGAATTGGACTAATGCACATTATTGGTGTTAACAGTAAAACTTAAATAATCTAACACATAACTTTTTAATTGTATTCATATAAGTTGCCATCAACCAAAAAAAATTTATTAATACTACATGCCAGACACTCTGCTAAGCACTAGGGTTACAAAGAGTCAAAAGACAGTCCCTGCCCTCAAATGGCTTACAATCTAATGGTGGATAACATGCAAATAAATGTTTATACATACATACATATAGATATAGATATAGATATACACACACAATAAAGAGGAAGTTATTGATAGAGAAAGGCACTAAAGTTAAGAAGGGTTGAAGAAGGCTTACAGGAAAAGAATGTCTTCTGAATATTTGTATAATTACCATGTAAGGAAGGTGTTAATTTGTGCCTATAGTCGTATAATAAATTGAGCATATGACCATCATCTTTGAAAGAGGCAGCTTCCCCAAACCTTCTGGCTCCTAGACAGATGACCAAACAGAGAAGGAAAGGTGAAACAAACAACTTACTGGAACCTTCTTTTTCCAATGTAAAAATCAGTAGACCCATGGAATAGTCAGAGCAATTAAGTCTTTCTTCCTATATAACCACACACACAAATCAAACTACCTTTCCTTGCAGTGAACAACTCTCCACAGTCTTCTAGTCAGTAACTGAACTAAAGGCAAGGCTTAGTTCTTCATGGAGGTGAATAGTCAGTGTGTTCATTCTAAAAAGTGTTTTTAAGTGACTATGTGAAGTAAAATCATAGGACTTAGAAAGAGCTAAGAATTCTTTACATCCTAAGAAATCACTGTTGCCAAATCACTCATTTTACAGATGAGAAAACTAAGGTTCACAGAGGCAGCGTTTGACCTAGGGTAGCAATGCTAGTAGGTCACAGCACTGGAATTTAAACCAGGTCCTCTCACTCTTACCAAGACAAAAGGATACTTTGCAGAAGACTCGTCACCTGACTCTCTTTCAACTTTCTTCCCTTGCCCAAACCATTTCCTGTTACTTGAATTAACGGTGTCTCAACAAACCATCATGAAGGCTGGAATCTGAGGACTGTGATATCGTCACCAAAAGCAGAAGCTTAGCCTAAAGCTTAGGGAGGTTGAGAGCATAAATCCTTCCCTAGTGCAATGATGTTCATTTCAGTCCTGGTCAACAACATTCTGGATAGCAATGATGAAGATCATAAAGGGCATTTTAAGTGCCCTTCAGAGTCTATAAAGCAATTTCTTCACACGGCCCTATGAGTGTACTCCAGTGCAGGGTGTTTTCCTTGTGTGAGTCTCACTCCTGAGAGGAAGACATGTTTTTTTCTTTCCCTATTTTGTCTTCAAGTTTGAATGTTTAAGTTTATAATACATTTTTAAAGGAAAATCAGGATAATGATATCTGTAACTTATAATTCTGCAGGTTATTGTTTGGCTCAAAGGAAGATAAACATAAAATGCTTTGCAAACTTTAAAGTAATGCGTATCATTCAATGTTATTCTTTTTTATTCTATATAAGAGAGAACAAATGAAGGGAACTACTATATTACTCATTCTAGTATTATTTTTATGACTCTGTAGGTATCATTCAAATTCCATCCTTTTATAATTAACCAATTACAAACTCATTTCCATTCCATTAAGTCCACTATTTACTTTACAAATAACATTGATCTTAGTGAAGTCAGAAGTAATGTCAGCTTATAAGTAAACAAGGATAAATCTTTCTTCTACTCCATTTTAGGTAATTCAGTCCTTCTTAAACAAACCCCATCAGTTTTGTGCCTCTTATATTACTGACTCCTAGCTAATTAAATAGTACAATAGCCTCCAGAGGGATTTGAATAGATTGTAACAGTAAATATCTCAATCACTTCTTTCACATTGGTAACAAATAGTTGGCCCATAATACATAGATGATATTAGTTACAATTAATGTGGGTGATAAGAAATAAAATCCTTATCATTATACTTCATTTCAACTCACTATCAATATATAGATAGATAATGTTTAACTTTGAGAAGTTTAGTCTAAACTGAAATCACAATCATTTCATCCATTTAGCCAATTCTCTAGTTTGCAAGTCATTAAGAATTTTAAAAAGTATTATAGCAGAACAAATATGGAAAACCTACTGAACTAAATCCCTCTTAGTAGTAGTCCCCAAATGTAGTGTTCTCCTTAGGAAATTACATTTTATACATCATAGCTTTACTTTTTTATAAAAAGAATCCAAAGCTCTGGACTCACTCATCTGGCTTTCCAGAATTGTTAATGTAATAGGAAATCTTCCTTCCATGGAGGATTGCGGGATTTGTATTGTTTCTTGAATGAAAAACAAACTAGAGTCAGAGGTGAGGAAAGAAAGTATCCTAGACTTGAGAACAGCCAGTGCAAAGGTTTAGAGATGAGAGTTTTGTGTAAGAGAAACAGCAAGAAAGTGAGTGTAGCTGAATGGTCAAATGAGTAAAGGGGGGTAAGACTTAAGAATATTGAAGAGGTAGAAAGAAGCCAGGTAGTGAAGGACTTTAAATATAAAATAGAGGATTTGATATTTGATCATGGAGCTAATACGGATCCAACGGAATCTTCCTGAATAGAGGAGAAATAACATGATCAAATCTGCACTTTGGGAGAATCCCTCGGGCAGCTGAGGGAAGGATGGATTGAAATGAGAAGAGCCTTGAGGCAAAGAGATGATTAGGAGTCCAGGTGTGAAATGATGAGATCCTGAATTAGGGTGATGGCTGTAGGAATGGGGAGAAGATGGTATAAATGTGGTCTTAGGTAAGTCACTTAAACTCTTTTGGTTTGAGTTTTCTAATCTGTAAAAGAGGGGTTGAATTAAATGATCTCAAAGGTCTCTTCCAGCTCCATGATCTTACACTAGAAAGGCACAGAATCAAAACTTGAACCCATATCTGCTGACTTTTAGTCCACTGGACTTTCCAATACAGTAGAGCTTCTTAGTTCTAATATTCCAATAATGGTCATTTTCAAAGGTGGCTGCAAGAAAAAGTAAATATAAATGCCTGCAAAACACTCAGCAAGGTAAAAATGATTTCTATGTGTTTAGTAGTAATCTGTGTACACAGTAGATAAGATGTTCCATAATTAGGGACAATTAGTGGTTTCCATTTAGGAATAACATAGGCGTTTGTGGGTCATGACAGATGTTTACTGTTATAATTACTTTCAGTAAATCAATAAAGAGCTGGACTCTCCTGGGCCAAAGGCCTGCATGTTAGTCCATTTTACTTCCCACATTTCACTTCCTTGAATCGTTCTAATAAAATGTCATTGTGGCACTCTTCCGTATAATTAGCACTGGTTTTAATTGCATAGGCAAACAAGTGCCATTTTGGGTTCTTTCCCATAGTGCTGTACACTAAGTGAAAGAGAAAGCATGGGAAGAAAGACAGTGCAAAAAAGATTTGAAGGATAATAAAAATAGAATTGATGGTGGCAGCAATAGCTAAGAGAATTGAAATGAAGAGCCTATAATAGTGAAAAAAGGTGGCAGCCAGATCTGTGAGGCTGCCCTAAAGCAACAGGAAGGCTACTGCAAAGCAGAAAGACATAGAGACCTGCCAGAAAAAAAAAGAAAAAAAAACTTCCCTACTTGTGGGAAAGAAAGAACCAGATTAGAAAGAAAGAAGACAAAAAGAAAAATGTCTTCGGACTCCAATGCTTTGGGGGCTAATAGCAACTTCCTCATTCCAAAGTCCTGAAAGAAAGAACTGCTGAGGGAATAAAGTTAAGAGTTGGACTGAAGAAGTCTCATAAAGACCCTGAGTTGCTGGGAGGCACAGAGTACAACAAAAAGAGCAGTGGGAGAGCTGTTTGCCAGCATGAATAACTAATAAAAGCAATTCCAAAGGACAATGCAATAGGAAGTATTGCAAAAATAATAATGATGATGCCTTGGATTCTCTGTTCCCATTCCAGTGTCTTAATAGGAGCTTGGGTGGTTAGAAACACATTAACTAAAGACCCATGGATGCTTTTTCAATTCAATTCAAACACATATGCAAGTTCAAGAGTTTCTATTAAAATATACTTCTGATATCTTCAGTTCAGGAAGTGTTCTAAGCTGCCTTTTCTTCTTTTCAAGTTTTTGGAATCTTTTTCTAATGAAAAAAAAACACACACACAGTAAGAGATTTAATACCTACTGATTCCTAAACTAATTTTTATTCTCTCTCAGACATGCAAAGAAAGATCAAATGAAAGTAAAACATCTTTAGACCTTAGTATTCTGAATTTGCTCCTGGAGATAAGAAAAGCACCTCCAATTCATTTTATCCATTCTAGCATCTGATGCTGTCTAGTATCAGATTACTAAAACATATTATCTTTTTTGGAAACCAGTTTTGACTAAAATAAGTTTGGTACAAAGGACTATATTTATCATGATAAGAAAAAACTTTTTTTCACATCACATTATGACCATGGCTTTCAGGTAAATTAGAGAAATCACCACCAATAGTAATAACCTCGCCCATAGCCTCATCTTTCGTGCATTGTGCTCAAAATACAAAAGTTTAGCCATTTGAAATTCTGGTATGCCAATAACCCAACAATGAGAAGGAGCTGGGATACACAGTAAATGTATGCAATAGGAAAACATGATACACCTAGCTTTTGCTTACCGCTACTTGAACTCATAATTAGTCAGTCTTATGAGACATAAGAGCATAAAAAAAATTGACAACATTGAATGAGATCTCTGATCCACTTAGCTGAATATGAAAATAAGATTTTTAAGTATTGCCGTATGTGTGGGGATGGGGGTGGGTAGTCCAATAAAGCCACTGCAGTAGTTTTTGTAATGGTTTTGTAACGTCGGATTTAACAAATTTTAAATAGAGAGGATATGAACCAATCTCATGTTAACAGTGAACAAACAGCAGGAGGTAGGGATTAGTAACAGTTTCCATGTACTACAGCCCACTATTATTATAAGCCTGCAACCTGGCATGGAAAGTAGAAAATATACTGAGGACAACGCATTCAGGGCATCCACAACCTCTTCTCCCCTCTTCTTTCTTCTTGCCATCATTATTTTTTTGATTTATGTTTTCTTTATTACTCTGTGATCTGGCCTATTTCTTATATCTTTCCTGCTCTCTCCATGATAGGGAAAAAGAGCTATTTATCTGAAAGATATTTTGGAAACCCTTTCTATGTTTGTGAAATTGAATCATATTTAAATGTTCTAGAAACTTTTAGTGTGAACATAGTAGTGAATTTGTTCCCTAAAAGATAGGGTCCTTTTGCAATATCAAAAACTCCAAATCCAAGTGTATCTGTTTTGGAAATATGGTTTCTTGAAGATTGGTCTTTAGAGGGAGTGGAACTTTTTTTCCCCCACATTTACACATTTTTTATTTATATGTAAAACTACTTAACCAAAGCCATTGGGTGGCAATTGATTGTCCCTTACTCTAATAATAAGATTATTGCCATCTCGGAATAGCACTGATTACTGTCACTTTGGACACTGCAAGTGAGATACTAACAATCAAATTCACAATAGGGTCAATGACAATATTTGCTAACAGGCTAGAATAGGGAAGTAAACAAGCAGATTAAATTCTTAATCTGTGTACAGGACATTGTTATCCCTCACAGTGGCTATAAAGTGGAACTGGAGGGCTAGAGAAGCAATAAGTCATACTAATTATAAAACTAAGAGCTTTCCATGAAGGGCATCTTTCCAATTCACAAGGATTAAAAAGGGCGTCTTCTGGCTATTGCTCAAAGGTTTTTAATTTCAGTGTCTTCTGGGATACAAAGCAGAGGTATAGTAGTATTAATCAGTTCTTTTTAATAATAAAGAACACTGAAGAAAAACAAATTGTCCAGGAGTAAACTAATTTGAATTTTGGATCTCTAGAAATATGCATTTTATTTATATAATATGTCTTTCAATGAATAGACACCTTGGCAGCACCTTTCTGGCAACTCTAGTGATGTATTCCATAGCCTTAATGTAAGATGTGGACAATGTACATTATTTTCTGTAACATTAAAAAAAATACCCTTTGTAAAACTACCCTTGACAGTATGGAATCACGGATATTTGAGACAATCAACAAATCCTTAAGTGGAAACAACCATGGAAATGAGCAGCTTAAATGAAAATGTTAAAAAAAAAAAAAAACAGCAGTTTTCTTAAGGCTTCTCCTGAGATGAAATTGAGTTAATCCAGTACAGAAAAAGCAAAATACAATTCAACTCAATGGACATTTACTAGGCATCCGTTACATGCGAGGTACCATACTATACACAGAACACAAAGTAAGGAGTTTAATTTTCTTCCCAAATTTATCCTTCCTCTCTTTTCAGTATTCTCACACATTCTCACCCTGTGCTCTCTATAGGAGGCCACTAGGTTGCTCAGTAGTAGAGTTCTGGGACTGGTATCAGGAAGATCTGAATTCAAATGAGGCCTAGTTATGTGACCCAAGGTGAGTCACTTAGCCTCTGTTTGCCCAAATCCAATGGAGAAGGAAATGGCAAACCACTCTAGAATCTTTGCCAAGAAAACCCCATGAGCAGTAGTGGCATGATATGGTCCACCAGTTCACAGTCAGACACAAATGATTGAGTGAACAACAACCAAAAGTGTTCTCTATAATCTAGCAACATAGGTCTATTTGCTGTTCATTACACATAAAATCCATCTGGCCTCTCCATGCCTTTGCCCTGGGTGTCCTTCATGCCTAGAACACCATCCCATTTCACCTGTGACTCTTAGAATCCCTAGCTTCCTTCAAGACTCAGCACAACCATTAGCAGATATTGGAAACCTGTATCAGACCTCTTAGCTCCTCCTACCTTCTCCTCTTAAGTGAAGTTCTGGCAATTCTCACTGAATATTGTGTGTGCCACATTATAATTCATCTTTTCTTTCCTTTTAGAATGTAAGCTTCCTGCACAAGGAGGGATTCTTTTTTTTTTTTTTTTTTTTGGATTTTAGTTTACTTCCCCAGAGCTGAGCATAGGGGCTGGTCCACAGAAGGAAGTTCACAATTGCTGCTGATTGACTATTTGGAGATTCTTTTCCCCACTGAGCCACAGTGCTCCTTGTGGTAGAGGAATGGAAAGAAACCAGAATGTGGAAGTTCTGAAAGACAAAGTCATAACTACTCTCCTTTTCCCTTGGTGAAATCAGCCCAAAATGCATATTAAGGAGAAGAGAAGTGAGATACCACAGATCACATTTTTTAAAAAAATTGTTTCAGTTAAGTGTGATGGGGAAAGAGTAGAAGGGTGAGAGACGTTGAGACCTTTGACCATGCGGAGAGGTGATAAAGACCCAAGACACTGGGGCCCCTCAGATTGAGATCCCAGGAGATGGCAAGGCCATTTTGGGAAGTAGGATATAGGGGAAGCAGGGCCTATTAGGCAAGAAAAGATGCCACCAGAGAGGTAGCCATTAGGAATTAGAAATCAGTATCTTCGTATTTTAAGTAACTAAAATAGTACTGCTTGCTCAAGTAGGCGCCAAGCTCAGTTGTTTCTAGGATGCTAAAGAATTTCAAATACTATGAACACCTTCGAAATGTTGATACCTTGAGACAAAGTCTGGTCACCCAAGCCTATTGATAATTCTCTTGTAGGGACACTTAATAAAACCTGGTGACACCATTAATTTAATTAATAGACACCACACTTTGAAATAATTATAACCTTTTATACTTCTACCTATCTGGATTTATGTACTAAGTGGCTATGCAGAATTTTTCTGCTACAGAATATTTAAAAAAGAGTCAATCCATGCTACCTTATATTAACATTTACTTAATTTAAGTAGTCTGAAAATTTTTATATAGAAAGACAGACTTAGTAGTCTTCAAGGAAGAATAGTCCCTAAAGAGCTCACAGAAAATTCATTTTTTAAAAGATGAGTCCTCTGTTTTAATAGTTAAACTATGATCAAAGCTTGGGTAAAATACAAGCTTTCAAAAAAAACCAGGAGAATAATTTTGCTTAACATGTTCCTAATGTATATTAGTGCATTGCTTTGACATTGTAAGTGATTACCAAGGTTAACTATAATAAATTAATTTTTTTCTAGACATATTGTAGAGGGATAGTAAGTAAAGGGCCTAGATCGATAGGCTGTTGAGTCAGGAAGACTTGGGTTAAATCCCTGCTGTTGCCACATTTAAGCTGTATGACTCTAGGGAAGTCACTTCACCTCTGCATATTTCAGACAAATCCATGGGACCTATCTACTAAGTCAACGAGTAATTGCCAGGATTTCCATACCATTTATGAAATCCTATATTTTAGGTATATTGTACCTTGGTGGCAAGCAAAATGATTTACTTGCCCAGTTAGAGTTGAATGAAATACACATTTATTTCTTGGGGGGTGGGGAGAGAGAGAGGGTTGGAATGACTCATTCCTTATCCTACCAGGCAGCAACAATATAATTTTAAAATTTTATTTTCTTTAAAAATTGCTTAGACTATGTAAGGAAACCTTATTTTATGATACCAATTTGGAAGATTTCTTCCTGTAGTAAGCTTATTGATCTGTATCCAACTCTTAACCCCAAAATGATTGAGCAGACCACTACAAATGCACAAATTACTTACAGACATAAGGGAATTTTAAAGAAGAGAGCATGAAGTAGCTGCCTCCCTTTTTTACCCCTACAGTATGCACATATATGCACACATATCACTCTGAATAATTTACAAATTCCTTACTTAAAATAACCTTAAATTTATATAGCATCTATCCAGAAATAGACAATCCCCACTCATTTCAAGACATTTCTCATCTTGAACATCCACTTGGTTCTGTTGGTGCAATGCACATGCTTCAAAAAGTTAAGAACAGATCTTCCTTCACTCTTAATTTCTTAATATTAACACATAACTTTTTGATCACATGACCAACATGATGGCCAACTACACATTTTGTTCAGTCTTCACAACCACTTAAATCTCTCAAATAGGAATTATGTGAAAAAGATAAAGCAATTTAATTTGTCTCCAAGAAACAACATATTATCTTTATAGAAGGAAAAAAATTTGAAAAATATATTCTAGAAAAATGGGGGAAAATGTAATTCTGATTCTCAAATTTTCATATTTTTAAATGTGAATGGATTAAACAATTCAATAAAATGAAAAAGAATGACAGATTAAATAAGGGGGGGACAAAATCTAGTGTTTATAAGAAATACAACTTAAAAATAAAGACTGAACAAAAATGAGGAGTTAGAATGAAGAATCCAGAAAAATTAAGTAATACATTAAAAATGATGTTATATGAACCCATCCCTATTTCTAAAAAGAATCCAGCATAGGTAATCTTCTTATATTTCTTCTTTGGGAAGAAGTGGGTTGTTTATAATTTTGCAACATTAATTTTTAAACTGTTTTGGAGATGCTGTTGTGATTTACATTGTTGTAATCACCGTGTATATTGTTTCCCTAGCTCTGCTCACTTCAGTTTGTATCATTTCCTGTCTTTCCTCCTTCCTCTGTATTTATCAAGTTTACTAATAGTAGCATTCCATCAGATCCATGTAGCAGAATTTCTTTAGCAATTCTCCAGTTGCTAAGCGTCTACTTTGTTTCCAGTTCTTTGCTACTACCAAAAAAAAATATGCTGCTTTAAATATTTGGGTGTATATGGAGCCTTTATGTTTATCAATGATCTCCTCAGTGAACATGCCTAATGATGGGATCTCTGGGTCATAAGGTATGGATATAGTAGTTATTTTACTAGAATAATTCCTAATTGCTTTCCAGAATGGTAGGACGAATCTACAGTTCCACTAACAATGCACTAATGTGTAGCCAAGGCATGCAGCTAGGTGGCACAGTAGATAGAGTGTTGGGCCTGAAGTCAGGAAGTCTCATTTTACTGAGTTCAAATCTGGCCTCAGACACTCAGGCTTGCTCACTCAGACTGGGCAAGTTGCTTAACCCTGTTTGCTTCCATTGCCTCATCTGTAAAAATGAGCCAGTCTCTTTGCCAAGAAAACCCCAAATGGGCTCACAAAGAGTCACACACTACTGAAACTGCTCAACAACAACAAAAAAGCCATTTCCTAAAACTAAAACTTAAAGAGAAATTGATAAGAGCTTATTCTTTTAATTATCCATTTAACCTGCCTCTTATAAGGCTCTCCCTCCACCAAGGAAATTTCAGGTACAGTCCAAATCAAAGAAACACTCATTCTTCCTGGATGTAAGCCATGGAAAGAATTCCATAGTTTCTGAAAAAGTAAATCAAAAGAAAATCAATCCAAAGTGAAATGGAGATATTCATAGCAATGGTAAATAGGATCCAGATGAACAAACTGAGACCTTAAGAAGTGAAGTACCTTACTCAATTTTGTATAAATGGAAAAGGACAACATCAAGGTCTTCTGACTTCTGAGTCCACTATTGTTGGATAGCTCTAGATTTGCTCTACTTCATGCCTTTTTAAGTTGAGATATTAATTCCTGCTACTCTAGAAGAAGAAATCAAAGTCTCAGATACGATTTTGCCAAGGGACAGAGTGAATTGAAGTTTCCCAGGTGTTTTTCTTTTATGCAAATTATATTCTTACTTATGAAACTGAGAAATTGATTTTTTTAACCCAAATATAAGACATTTACCTTGATTACATGTCATCTTAGATCAGGTACAATGTTCTAGACTATAAAAATATTTCTGGATTCTGAACAGATCATCATAAGTAGTCATCTGTTCAGTTTTAGAAAGGCTGAATTTGAGATGGTGGTGGCGCATTTAGGATGGTGAATGTGTCCAGCAAGTGATCATAAACACAAGAATCTAATTCTGGAGAGATGTCAGGACTGGAGAAATACATCTAAAAGTCATCTGCATAGAGAGAATAAATGGAAATAGGAGAGATAATGATATCATGAAAGAATAGAAGAGGAAAGGACTGAGATCAGAGTTTTGGGATACCTACATAGAAACTGTGAAAAGACCATGAAGAACTGGCACAGAATACAGAGTAGGAGAGGGTCAAAGAATTAAGAGACCCATGAACTCACTGTGTAGAAAGAACACCTATTGATGAGTCCAGTGTCACCAAAGCCAAGGGAAGGCAGCATAATAAGAAAGAAGGATACACAACCAGGTCAACTGCTGAAGAAAGGTCAAGAAGTATAAAACCTTTCAAAGACCTCTGGATTTGGTAACAAATAAGTAATTTAGGTGCAAGCAGTTTGAGTAGAGTGATGAGAACTAAGGTCAGCTTCCAAGGGACTGAAAGTTGAGTCAGCATTAAAGAAGTGGAGGTAGAAAAGGCTCTTTCTAAAATTTTTGTCATGAAAAGGAGGAAAAAAAGGAAAGACAAATACTAGATGCCAACTAACTAGCTAGATAATATTAGATGAAATATATCCATATATATGTAAAACCATAATTAATGAAGTTGCTAAGAGTAGTTCTTAATGTGCAGACATTTGCTCAACTTCATGTTTATTCATGTATGTCCCCTTTATTCTATCTAATAAGGAATGTCTCTATGTTGCATTTAAAGACTGTGTATGGGTATTTAATCCCAAATGCCAGGCCATGAACTATCATGAATGTTAATAGGGAATATAGTACCTTTTTTATTATATGAAAGATTTGAGTTGTAAGAAATCCCTTTCTGTGTTGGTTTACCATACCATAGGTATCATCCAGTAAATGGCAGAAACTAATAAGCTCTTAAAGTACAATAATATGATATTAAATCTATAAGTTATAGCTTTAATTATCAGATTAAATTTACACAGAGAGATTTATAATATATGCAATATATTTATTTAGGGCTTTATGTGAATTCTAAGTAGCAATCAGGGCAATGACATTACAACTTATAACTTGCAAATTCAATTCTATACCTGGTTTTAATATTTAGTTTCAAAAAACAAAATCACAACAAAAAAAATCTATAGATATGAGAGTAGAAAGTAAATGTTAGTAAATTGCTAGTCCTAAAATCACAAAAGATAGGCTATATTAATTGACCAGTTAGTGTTTTCATATATAATATATACTAAATAAATGTTTGACCTAGATTGCACAATGGATTGGGCACCAGGCCTGGAGTCAGGAAGACCTGAGTTCAAATTTGACCTCAGAAACTTTCTAGCTATGTGACCCTGGTTAAGTCACTTAACCCTGCTTAGTTTCTTAATCTATAAAATGAGCTGGAGAAGGAAATGGTAAGCCTCTCTAGTATTTTTTGCCAAGAAAACCCCAAAAGGAGTCACAAAGAGCTGGAGTTGACTGAAAAATGACTGAATAAAAACAAAATGAATGCTTAAGTGACCAAATATTTTAAGAATAATGCAATGAGGGGGGCAGAGCCAAGATGGCAGCGTAGAAGCAGCAAAGTTCTGCAACTCCCACACAGCCACCCTGAATACCCATAAAATATGACTCTAAACAAATTCTAGGGCTCTCAAACTCACAAAAATACAGAGAACACATCTCTTGCTGAACGCAGCTCTGGAGCAGGGGCTCATTGCGGGGGGCCAGGAGCCAAGCCCAGCCCAGCCCAAAACCAAAACCACAGCCAGGCCCCAGGGTGGTTGGGAGGAGCCGAGCCTCCCAAGCCATAGCATGAGTCCACTTCAAAGAAGATCTACAGTACCTGGAGCAATCTTCACATCTAGCAAGGCAGGATTAGAGAAGGTCAGTGAAAGTGAAACTTTCAAGCTGAATTTGGGGGAGGAAAAGCAGTTCAGCCAATCTGCCCCCAGGGCAAGGAAGCAGTGGGGGAAGGGAACTGCTGGAACTGGCAGAGGCCCCCACTGGGCTGCTTCACAGTCCCTGGCCTGCAGACTCTGCAGGGGGGCTAAATCGATTGATCAGGGCCAAGTGCTCTTCAATTGAGGGGCCTGGATCCAGATTGTGGTCTTCGGTGGTGGTCCTGGGGTGTGCTTTCAGCAAGCCAAAGCTGGTGGGGGCTGCAACACCCCTCCAATAGCTACAGCAGCTGGGAAAACCCCAGCAATTTGGAACACAGATTTCCCCCCTGGAAGCAGGGTTCCACAAAGCTAAAAAAAACCAACCAATTAATTGACTGGCCAATATGAGAAAAAGGAAGCAAAATGGGAACAGCAATAAAACTCTAGAATCCTTTTTTGTGGACAAAAAGGATCAAAGCATGGAGTGGGAGGAAGACAACACAGTCAGAACTCCCCCACCAAATGCTTCCAAGACACTTGAAGAATGCCTAGTAGGTATAGATAATCTGAAAAAGGACTTTGAGAACCAAATAAGAGAAGTGGAGGGAAAATTGGGAAGAGAAATGAGAATGATGCAAGAAAACCATGAAAATAGAGTCAACAACCTGACTGAAGCCAACAACACTTTAAAAAATAGATTAACTCAAATGGCAAAAGAACCCCAGAAAGCCAATGAGGAGAAGAATGCCTTAAAAAGTCGAATTTCCCATATGGAAAAAGAATCTCAAAAGCATTCTGAAGAGAATAATTCCTTCAGAATTAGAGTGGAGCAAGTGGAAGCTAATGACTTTATGAGAAACCAAGATACTATTAAACAGTTACAAAGAAATGAAAAAATAGAAAGCAATGTGAAATATCTCCTTGAAAAAACCACTGACCTGGAAAATAGATCCAGGAGAGACAATTT
>CM053600.1:150784405-150827206 GCA_028646575.1 Pseudocheirus occidentalis | reverse complement strand
ATTTCTGGGTCAAAGGGTATGCAGTTATTTATAGCCCTTTGGGCATAGTTCCAGATTGCCCTCCAGAATGGTTGTATCAGTTCACAGCTCCACCAACAATGCATTAGAGTTCCAATTTTTCCACATCCTCTCCAGCACTCAAAATATTTTTCTAATCACTAAACTTACAAGTCTATATTACATAGCTATAATCTTTCTCTAGAACTCTATTTGTACATTATCAATTACCAGTTGAACATCTCACTCTCATTGTCTCAGTATAAATTTATCATGTATAAATTAGAAATCATTGTTCCCCACTCCCCATACATCCTTCCCAGTTTCTGTTCAAGGTACACCAGTCTTCCAGAAACCTAGCTGGATAACCCCTATATTAGCCTTGACTCTCCTCCCCCCACCTCACCATATTTCCATACCTGATCAGTTGCCAAATCTTGTCAATTTCACTTCCACAGCATCTTTTTTTCCTGCTCAGACAACCCTTACCCTAATTCTGATCCTCACTTTTTCCTCCCTGGCATATAATGACAAACAGCATACTGGACTCATAGATTCTCATCTTCCTCTGATCCATCCTTCACATAACTACCAGAGCAGTTCTTTGAACCCCTGAAATTCTTGAGGCAGAGTTTGGGCCTCATTACTTCCCTTCTCATAAATTAATGATGCATTATTTTGCTCAAAGTCAGTGTATTTTTTTAAGCACTAAATTTCCATAAATACAATTCCTCCCCATCTTCTCCACTTAGTCAAATCCTACTCAATTATGAAGGTCTAAGTCAAACTCTGACACTTCTGTGCAGCCTTCCATGACTGCTCCAGACTATGTTATACTCTCCCTTTTCAAAATACCCACGGCTATTACAGCATCATCCATAATTATAGTACATAATTATCTATTTTTTATGTTATAATTTTGTCTCCCAAAGTAGGCTATAAACTCCTTGAGGATAGGGATCATATCTTGTGCCATAACATATGCCTACCGCTGGGCAGCTAGGTGACAAAGTGGATTGAGCACCAGGTTTGGGATTAGGAAGACCTGAATTCAAATTTGGCCTCAGTCACTGCTGTGTGACCTTCTTTGCCTCAGGCTCCTCATCTGTAAAATGAACTGGAAAAGAAAATGGCAGACTACCCCAGTATCTTTGCAAAAGAAAATCTCAAATAGGGTCACAAAGAGTCAGATAAGACTGAAAAGTGCCTGAACAACAACAAACAGCTTGCCCTGACTAGCAGGGTGCATATAGAAGTCACTGAATGAATAGATGAAAAGGAGTGATCATGCTACATGTGAGCTAGCTAAAAGAAATGCAGGCTTTTAGCATGGAAAAGACAAGATTTACCAGACACAGTGGTTTTCTTCAATCATTTGAAGGGCTATCAAAAGGAAGAGGGGGAATTGGCTTTTCCTTCTTATCTCAAAAAGACAGCAAGGAACAAAGAGTAGAAACTGCAGAAGCAGATATAAGCCCTTTAGTTTTTCCAGCAAAGGTGTGTTGAGGATATGATCCCTATCCTCAAGGAGTTTATAGCCTAGTTTGGGAGACAAACTTTTTTTGATCCAACTTATAATAGACAAGATGGTCTCTGAAATTATTTTAAACTCTAAGATATTGGGATTCCCCTAAGTAATCTAATAAGGACAAAAGGGGAGCCGCACCAAAATTCAATTCAATTCATAAACATTAGTAAAGCAAGCTTTATATGTAGAGGTATATATTATGGAGTGGGGAAATGGGTGGTTTAGATACGACAGATTTACTATAGTCACTGAACTTAAAGTTTAGTCAAAGAATATGACATATACATAAATAATACAAAATAACACATGCTAATTATACCAAAGAAATAATAATAAAATATTATTTATATGAAGTCATGAGTAAGAGGTCATTTTAGACTGGCAAGATCATGGAGAAGGTGACATTTGAATTATTTTTTTTAGATAAGTAGGGGGTAGCTAAGTGGCACAGTAAATAGAGCACTAACCCTGGAAACAGGAGGACCTGAGTTCAAATTCAGCCTCAGACACTTAACACTTACTTAGCCGTGTGACGTTGGGCAAGTCATTAGCCCCAATTACCTTGCCTTCCCCCCTCCAAAAAGGAAAAAAAAAAAGAATGAGTAGAAATTTAACAGGCGAAGCAGTACAGAAAGGACATTCCAAGCAGAAGGAAAAGTATGACCCAAAGGACAGGGGAAGAAAATCCTAAGGTGTATTCAAAGGATAATAAATAAGTTTCACTGCAGAACGAAATACACATGTATAAACATATAATATACATAAACATGTGTGTACACATGTGTGAGATTATATATGCATATGCATGCATACATTTGTATAAACAAAAAACAAAGCCTAGAGTGATAGCTAGATTAGAGAAAACCCCAAATGCCAGGCAAAGGAATTTGAATTTTTCACAGTGGGCAATATAGAACCACTGAAGATTTTTTAGATAACTACATGACTAGATTTCTGTATAAGATAGGCAAGAAGCTAAATCAAGGATTGATTGGGGGTGGTAAGAGAAAAAAGGAAATAAGAAGCCCCATTAAGATACCATTGCTTTTCAAAGCTGTTTTATTATATCTTTTATTTTTTTTTTCAGTTCTACCCACACAGTTTTTTGACATGGCCAGTAGGGGATTTTTTTTTCTTTAATGCTTGCTATTTGTTACAAAAATTTTGTCTTTTTTTTCCTTTCTCATTGGAGGTGAGGAGTAGTGGGAAGATGAGGAAATGTTTTTAATTGAAAAGATAAAATATAGTCATTAATAAATAGGTTATTGCTAATAATAAATTTTTTTGTAGTCCAGGCAGGTGGTAATAAATACTAGGATGGAGATGGTGGGAATAGAGAAGAAGAATCTGATGCAAGAGAAACTTCAGGGGGAGAATCAATAGGACTTGGCAATTGATTTGATGTGACAGGTAAGGGGAGGAAAGAATAAAAGATAAAGCCAAGGTTTAAAATGTGAAAGACCAAATGAAGGGTGATGCATTGACAGAAATAATAAAGTTAGAATGAAGACCAGGTTTAATAAGAGAAATGAGCAAAGGGAAGGAAATTTTGTAGGCACAAAGAAAGAGGAAACTTCCTAACAATTAGAGTTAGTACAAGATGAGTTGCCTCAAGAAACAAAGGGTTTTTTTTTTCTGGAGGTCCTCATTCAAAAGCTGGACTAGCATTTGCTAGGTATTTTGAAAAAAGTATCTATGGGTTTGTCTAGATATCCTCTGAGGTGACTTCCAAACATGATTTTCTGCAATTTCTCTGATAAATTGTTCTTATCATAGTGGATAGATTAAATTTTTTTGGAACATGAAGGTAGAAATGTGATATTAGAGCACAGAATAAAGGTTAGAATCAGAGATGCGGATTTCAGACTCATATGCATTAAATTGAACATTGAAGGTATAGAAATTAATGAAGGAAATTGCTAAGAGATTAGAGAATTATGAGAAGAGGTTCAGAACATCAGATAACATCCACCTAAGAGCTCAAGAAGACAAGCAACCAGCAAAGAAAATAGACAAGAATTGGTTAAAGAAATGAAATGGAAGGACATGGAACTTGTATTATCTCTGAAGGCAAAGGACAAAAGTATATTTAGAATCCAGTACTGGTCAGCAATGTCTTGCAGCAATTGCTGCAGAGATGTTAAGAGTGATAAGAACTTTTATAAAAAAAAATAAAGGAGATTAGATTTGGGAAAAGGGAAAGCGATTACTGATATCAATGTCTTAATAGGAGTGCCAATATACTTCCTATGAAAAGGGGTTGAGGGGAAAGACGGTTGGTTATGAAGATATGGAGCCATTCATAGGTACCGTTTACAAGAAGTTTAGCAGTAAAGTGAAAGAAATAGGTGTGGTAGCTGAAGGGAGAATCAATGGCAGACTTTTTGGACTAGGAACATGAGGTTGTTTATAGATAAATGGGGAAGAGTAATTGGAGAAAGATTGAAGAGAAATTAAGAAGGAGAAGGAATAATCACTATAATGCTTTACTGGAGGAGGTGGGAGGAGGTGATGAGATGCAGGACATAGCCATAGGCAGAGGAATTAGAAGGAGAGTATAGGAAGAGTCTTTATGAGACGGGAAGAGAGTAAAGAAATGAACCATCAAGTGACCATAGTCTTAGAAAAACAGAAAGCTAAGGTAATCTGGTGAAAGTGTTGGGGAGGGGTTAGGGAGGCTGATGAAGAAAAAAAAAGGTTTTGAACAAGTATTAGGGGAAAAGAATGATATGTAGGGAAAAAATGAAGTGGAAGCAATGCTGAGCAGTCAAGCAGTATCAAGGACCCAACCATAGTAATATAGCATGTATTTATAATGAATTAATCACCTCATTTTCATTACTTTCTCCAGTCATGCTTAGCAGCCTATGATCAAAAGCAAAGAAAGTAGACTGTGAGAAATACCCAAGGATAAGAATTATCAGCTCAGGATTTACAAAACTTTAGTAGGGCAATGAATTCTAGGTTGCCTTCATTAAACTGGAAGATCATGAGGTCAAGGATAGATATATAAATGAAGCCAGACTATGTGAAATGTACTAGGAAAGCAGGGAAGGATTAAAGGCTGAAAGCAATGGCGAGGCTATATTGTAAATGAGAATGTAGGAGGCTTGTAAGGATGAGAATGTAGTTATACTTCAGGATTTCAAAGGTAGGATCTCAGAAATGATGCCGATGTATTGTGAGCTAAGAGTGTGATCATGATACTGTATGGTTGAAGAAGATCATAGTTATGGAAGTACGTCTAAAGACGGGTTTTGAAAATCTAAAATCTTACCATGAACTCTTAAAAGCAATTATAGTAATATACATATATATTATAATCACTAGGATCAAATTTACTTTATGTAGGAAAGAGAAGGGAATCAACCAAGACCAAGAGACATTTGGTATTTGCCTGTTTCATGAGTTGCCATTGGCTAGAGCATTCATCCAGGTCCAATCTATTGCTGAATATCTCCCTTCCCCAGAAATTAGTTTGTCTGACACTCTAAAAGAAGATATAGTACCTCCCCAGTGCCATGTCTTAAGTTGTGCTAATGTAGTAGGACCATGCTACCAAGAGTTGTATCCCACTGGCTTACTTTCTGAGAACTCTCCAGGTCATGATGAGGCATAAGATCAGGATATAGTCAATGAGTCCATGAGAAGACATGAATGGGCTGGAATATGCATCAGTAGAAAGAGTCCTAGTATTGATAAGATCCTAGATCCACTGAAATACTAATTTTCTAGGAGGTTCTTTGTGAAGAACCACAGCCGGCTCTTTGCTCTATACTCAACATCTCCTCAGCATTTCTATATTCAGTTTGCAGGGGCTTAAAGCCCTCTCCAGTAACTCCAGCCAACACTGATTTCTTCCCTTCTTGACTGCTGATAGCTTTTATCGAATGTACATATTTTTGTGCTAGATTATATTTAAATTAACACTTTAACATATGTATTTTCTATAATTGCTTTTTGCTTATTGATCTTTTTCCCTTGAACTGATTGTAATATCCTAAGGGCTAGAACTATGTCCCAATTCTTTAATCCTCCCCATATGCATACCAGCTTTTCAGCAAGCACCCAGCACAATCCTAGGCACACATTAGAGGTTCATTATACATCAAATCCTTTTGTGTTTAATATAAGCACTGCATTTATATAGTCATCACTTCCCTTTATAAAGATTTGGCTAAGCAGGGTATACTACAGCTGCCAATTAGTGCTAGTCATTAGACAATATACTCAGTAGCTTAGATTAGATGATAAAAAAAATGGGCTAAGCCAATTTGTATATCTTTATATATTGAATTTCTATATTTTATGTGAAAATATTTAGAATATCAGTAAGATACTAATGACCAGCAAATCACTGGCTACACTGGTTTTTTTCTTTCATAAACAAAGAATAGGTTTAAATGCATGATCAAATCAATGTTTCTGTCAATCATTGAGAAGAAAAAAAAGGAAATTCAATCAAACAACTTCTCTGATTGATATTTATCTTCCAGTCACTAACATACTCTGGAAGGGAGCTAAGATATCATTAAGGCCAAGTTTGTTACATTACAGAAAATGAAAATGCAGCCTAAAGAGGGGCACAGAGACTTTCCTGAGGTGGTTTTTGAGATATGGCTTGCATTGGAGCCAGATATCGATCTACTTTCTTTTTCTTTTATGAGGGAGGAGAGAGGAGGTGATTGGGGCTAAGTGACTTGCCCAGGGTCACTCAGCTAGTAAGTGTCTGCAACTGGATTTGAACTTAGGTCCTCCTGACTTCAGGGCTATCCATGGTGCCACTTAACTGCCCCACCCTTTCCATTAAAGCAAGCTGTTTTTCTTCTTCAGAATTCACAGTGACCATCCCCCCCATACACACACAAACACAAACACAAACACACACACACACACTACACAAATTACATGAATAGCTTTTTTTTTTAATTTAGGGATATTCTTTAAAAAGGATGGCAAGTTGCTGTTCAGCCATTTTTCAGCTGTGTCCAACTCTTTGTGACCCCATTTGGGATTTTCTTAGCAAAGATATTGGAATGGTTTGGCATTTCCTTCTACAGCTCATTTTACAGATGAGGAAACTGAGGCAGACAGGGCTAAAATGACTTACCCAGGGTCACACTGTTACCTGCCACCAATGCAGACTGCATGCTTTCTATGGCTTCCACAAGTTGTGATGACTACAACAATGTTTCACCAGATGGTCTTCCTTAAACTTCCCACGGCTACCCTTATCCACATCTTCTCAGATGAGAACCTTGTCTCCTATTTTACAGAAAACAATTGAAAACATGCACCATAGGTCCCCTCCTTGTCCCTCTTCTTCAGTTCCTTTCACTCAGATGCCTTCTGTCACTATCTCCTCCTTTAGTCTTGTCTCACATGAAGAAGTTGTCTTATTCTTTGTTAAGGATGAACAGTCTACCTACTCAAAGTGATCTCATTTCATGATCACCTCCTCTAATAGATTTTCTGTCATCTCCACTCTTTCACTCATTTTTAATCTCTCCCTGCCCACTGATTCCATCCCCACTGCCTGCAGGTCTTGCTCATTGCAAAAAAAAAAAATCCTCACTTGCTCATTCCATCCCCATTAACTGTGGTCCTCTATGTCTTCTGGATTTTGCAACTAAACTCCATGAAAATGCCAGGTGCCTTCACTTTCTCTCCTCTCACTCCCTTCTTAGCCCCTTACAATCTCACATCCAATCTTATCTTTCCACTCAAATGGCTCTCTCTAAAGTTACCAGTAATCTCTTAGCTGTCAATGGTCTTTTCTCGGGCCCCATTCTTCCCTACATCTCTGCAGCCTTTGACACTGTTAATCACCCTCTGCTCCTTGATACTCTCTTCTCTCTACATTTTCAGGGTACCATTCTATCCTGGGTCAGCTACTACCTACCTTATCCCTCTTTCTCAGTCTCCTTGGCTGGAACCTCTTCCAGATCATGTCCTCCAACAACAGGTGTCCCCCAGCGTTCTATTCTCAATCCTCCTCTCTTCTTGTATACTACTTCACTTAGTGATCTCATTATTTCCCATGAATTTAATTACCACCCCTAAGAAGAACATCATCAAATCTACCTACTCTGCCATAATTTCTCTGCTGACCGCCAATCTTATATCTCCAATTATATCTGCTGACCTCTAGCCTTGCATCTCCAGCTGTCTTTCAGATATCTCAAATTCAATGTCTAGTAGACATCTTAAATTCAACATGCCTAAAAGAAGATTATTTATCTGTTTCCCTCTACCACCTTCGCTATTACTAGAGGCCAAACATTATCCTCCCAATTCCTCAGGCTCACAAGCTCAGTATCTTTCACCCCCCAAATCCAATCTCTTGCCAAGGCCTGTGGGATTTCACATTTGCTGCACCTCTTGACTATGCCTCCTTCGCTCCTCTGATGCTGTCACTATCCTGAGGCAGATCCTCATCACTTCAGACCTGAACCTCTGCATTAGCTGCTTTGTAGGTCTGCCTGCCTCAAGTGTCTCTTTACTTCGACCTATTCTTCATCCAACCACTAAAGTTATTATTTTTTTAAAGCACAGGTGCTACTATATCATTCCCCTACTCAATAAATTCTGGTTGCTTTGTATTGCCTCAAGGATCGAAAGCAAAATTCTCTGTTTCACATTCAAAGTCTATCATAACCCAGAGCCACCACTTATTCTTTGATCTGGTGACACTGGTCTCCTTTTCTGTGAATAAGACATTCTATTTTCCAGCTCTGGGAATTCTCTCTGACTGTCCCCCATGCCTGAAATACTCTCTCTCCTCATCCCCACCTACCTGCATTCCTGGCTTCCTTTAAAGTCCAAATAAAATCCCATCTGCTATAAGGAGCCTTTGGCAACCCCTTAACTCTAGTGCCTTCCATCTCTTATATATTGCCTATTTATCTTGTGTACAGAGAGTGTGTGTGTGTGTGTGTGAGTATGTCTATGTACATATACATATGTGTATACATATGTGAAATATATATTTGTTTGCACGATGTCTCCCCCATTAGACTGTGAGCTTCTGAAAGACAGAAACTACCTTTTGCCTCTTTTTTTTTAAATCAGTGCTTAGCAACAGGGCCTGGTACATAGTAAGTACTTAATAAATGTTTACTGAATAACTTGAACAAAGCTTAGATTTAGAGAAAGATCTCTTACACCTCAAAAAAAAAAACGACAATAACAGCTCAGACACTGAAATTCTTCAGTTATCATCAGTTATCAAAACACCATTTAATAGTAATAATCCTTGTTATATGTGCCTATACTTATTTGCACCTTAAGCCTGTATTCCAAAGGTTTTGCTTTTGTTTTTGTTTTTTAGTTTGGGTTCCAGCTCTAGTTGGGCTCCAGCTTTGCCACTCAGCCTCTGTTTCCTTATATATACAATGGAAGTATTGATATTTATACCATTACTTCACAGGACTGCTGCAAAGATGTAAATATAACTCATTTTACTATTAAAATTCATTTCAATAGGAGGAAACTGGCGAGATGTTTACTTTTAATTTTTTTTAATTTTTTAAAAGAATTTAGCATCAGGAATCAATTCATAACTAGGGAGACACCTCCAAAGACACTTTTCAGAGGACTGAACAAACACAACCACACACACACACACACACACATCTTAAAAGGAAAAAAGAGAGTTAAATCACATTTTCTCTATGATATACCAACCAAATAAAAATTCAAATAGCTCAAACGAGAAAAATGTAAAAGTGGAATGTACCCAGAGAATGTTTCTACAGACAAAGAGTTTCAACAGATTTAGAGAATTTATCAATATCCATGATAATAAATTCAATCCTCAAATTTAATTTTGAGAAATAGTTTTCATCCTCTTCAGCACCAAACTTTTCACAAGGACTGCTAAAAAGCAGCAAACTTGATTGTTTCATCTTACTTGATAAAATACCTGAGACATCTTCCAGTCACAATCCACTTTGCATATGGCCATTCCTGCCATCTGGTGGCAGTAGCAAAAGCTAAATTTGCATTGTTATTGACAAAGTAAAAATAACTTGAACAACCATGAATTAAACCTCAATATCTTGTGTGGTTTTTGTTCTCTGAAAAAAAAAACCAGTAAATGTTAAACAAGGGATCTGCCAGAGAACAAAGCTCTATCAAGTTATACAGAGAATTTCTCACTGAATGATGTACATACTAATATGGCTAATACTAACAAAGGCATCATCATTTTTATATATCAACATTCATGCTTGACACATAACATGACAACAATTCTCCATTTGTCTTACATATGAATGAATTTTTAGAGCATTGAAAGTTGCCAAGAAAGACAAATAAACCTCAAGAACAAATGTTTAAATAGATTAGTGTTTTCTTATTCTGAGAATGTACATAAACATTCAATTCTACCCTGTGTTTAGAACTATGGATATTGATAGTATTAAAAAAAAAACAACAACCTCAGAGTCTGAAAAGAACTCTATTTACAAAGAAATGTTGGTTAGGGAGTCTTGAATCATAGACAGATATCTCCCCCTCCTTCTATTATTAAAATTTTAATGTGAAAAAAATTTCTTTTGAGATGTTCTTCTGTTAACATGATTTCACTGTGATTCAACCCTTATTGGTGTTATCACAGAGGAAATTCATCTATAAATCAGGGGATTTTAATACAGGACCTCTAGATTTCCATTTAGCTTAATATGTTAAACATTTTTTTTAATTTATCCCTAACCTACTCTTAATGAAGAATGAAATGGGCCAGAGGAGTAGAAGTGGAAGGATATTCATAAAATGGAAACTATAAACGAGCCCTTTAATAAACTTTTACCTAGAATGTATGTCCTGTCTTGTGCAAGGTATTTGATTTTGTGGTTTTCATAAGAACACATTATTATTTTGCTTTGATCCTTATTGATCTCATTGAAGTGCAGAAAGAGTCAGAAAATCACCAAGAGTTAAATGCACAGAACATAATAAGAAAACAGAACCATGCATCTGAAAGAAAAATTTGTGTGTAAGTCAGAATTTTTGGCTGTGGCTGTTCATAAATATATAATGTTTAAACCAAGCAATACTTTAAATATACAATTTCTTTCTTTTCTTTTTAGTTTATTAAATGGCAAGGTCTCAAACCTCATCCAGCTGAGATCAGGATTCTAGAGCTCTAAACTGTAAAGTAGCTGAAGTTTTTCTTTCATAAAGTGCTTTTCTGTGTTCCTGCACTTCTGTCTCTAAATAACAACTCTGCTACCTGTACCCTTGATCTAATTTCCTTCCATCTTCTTCCATGTCATAAAAATTATAATATTTTTATTCTCATTCACTCTCTCTTCTTTAGTTTCCTTTTAACTACTGATTCTTTCTCTACTACAAACATGCTGAAATCTCTTTTATCCTTAAAAACCAAAGCCTTATTAGATCCTATTTCTCTACTAGCACTCATACAGTGTATTTTCTCTCTCAATGTAATTTCTCAGGAAAAAAAACCAAACTATATTTTGTCTCTCCATATGCAATATGGTTTCCTACTTCACCACCCAATTTAAACTGTTCTACCTAAAATTCACCATAATTTCTTAATTGCCAAATTGAGCTGTCTTCTTTCGATTCTCATCATGTACCAACTGCTAAAAGTCACAGATTGATGTATTGTTTTATTAATTATCTCTGTTTAAGAAAGTGTTAATAATACTGCTTCAACTTACAAATGAGTGTAAATACTTTTTTTACAGACTGGTTGCTAAACGTTTATCCTGTACATCCCTGCCTTAAAGATTCTCCTTCCAACCATGAATATGCCAAAATCATAGAAGATTTCTTTATAGACAAAATAGCTGATAACTTTGTTAATAATCTCCTGATTAATAGTATTAAGAGACACATAAACAGGAAGACATATGCACACCAAATTTTGTTGCTGTTGTTACAGAGATTGCAGATTCTAAATGGGAATAGGCTTCCCTAGAGACAATAAAGTTTTTAAGATGGTCACTTATGGAAGAAATGGTGCAGACTTCATCAAGGTTAGGAACACTGTAGAACCTTCTAAATGATATCCATAATCACTCAAAAGTGGATGAAAAATAATTATTATCTGTTCAGGAAAGTGGAAATCCCATAGGGCTGGTCAGTCAAGATGTATCTTGGACATGTGACGACCAATTTTGAAAAACTGGACGCTTCTCAGCATCGCACAGTTAAAAGACAACTCTACAAGTCTCAGGATGGAAGGAGATGTCTACATTCAGAGAAAGAACCAGAACGATCAGAGTTTAAAAGGAGACTGATGCAATGCATGCTATCATTCTTTTCTATGTTTGGCTTTTGTTTCTCTTTTCTCATTGTTCACTCCATTGGCTATAACACCTATACAACCAGACTATTGTACAATGTGAAAGAGTTTGCAGATCCTATACATGATTGTATGCCACCATGTAAGGGTTGGGGGGTGGGGAGGAAGGGGAGAAAAATCTGAAGCTCAGGTGACTCTGGAACTGAATCTTGTAACCTAAAAGTAAACAAACCAGTCAATTAAAAAAAAGATGTATCTTGGACAAAGCTTAAAAGTGGTCAACAAAGTAAATACAGAATTGAAAAGGGGGAGGTGAGCAGGCTGGATTGGCTTCAGTATATTTCACAGCATTTATAATAACAGCAAGATTCTCTCTAAAAGAAAGGTCTATCATTCTACCATTTATATTCATCTGATGATCTGTACGACTACAAGTCATGGAATACCACAGTCCTCGAAAATTTAAATTTGTATGTTATCCAACGAAAAATGAAAAGACACATGGTGATTATGAATAAGTAAAACCTGTTGTCAATGAAGACTTGTGCAAGAGCAGCAGCAGCATAAAGGATGTAAGGATATGCATAACAAGGAATGGAGTTAGTGAAAGCAAAGGATACCCAAAGTAAAGCTTATCTACTCCATTGGTACCTGTGCAATGTCAAAAAAATTTAGTGAAAGGCTCCAAGAACATTAGGCAGACTCTCAAGGGGAGAAATCATTGAATATGAAGAAGACGAACAAGAACAAGATGATATGGTATGGAGAGATTACTACCTGTAGAGTTGGAAGGGATACCCATATCAGTATATCACAGCTCAACCTAAACACTGAAGAATTATAGAGAGATCAGGACGTTAGGCCAGACTACCTCTAAGGTCCATTTCAGGCCCCAAGTTCTCTGATATTATACTTCTAATTGGCGACACATGGTTTCAAATGGAATTTTTTGATAGATCTTTATTAATTGATTTGAAGTTCTCTGGGTAACAAAGGCAATAAATACAGCAATAAATTTACTATTGAGATGGATGCTAGTTCTCAGAACTGTATTTTTTTAAATGCTCAATAACAACCACCAAACAATGGCTTTCCCATATACCTACCAGCAGTTACAGAAGAAGCTCATATAACCTGCAAAGCTTGTGGATTTTCATGTTCAGTTTATAGAAAATGGAATAGATAAAGAGCTCTAGTTCATCCTTATAGGATGATATTCCAGGTTGAACCAAGACATCCTCCTGAGAAAATATGAGGAAATCTATCATAGTTTGATTTATTAGAAGTTTTTCTTTAAAATATTATTACCAATTGAAAATAAGAAATGCTTATTTTTACTCTGACATTCTCTTCAGCCATAACATTTGCATAGATGTATTTTTGGAATGTTATACAAAAGATGATCTGTTATGAGTAGTAGTTTCTTAAAGTAAGCACCTGTGTTTCTATGGGATTTAAAGAATAATAAAACAATTTAGCACTTATATGAAATGATGATTCATCTTCATTTTACAAATAAACACTTCATCCCCAAAGACTTCAAATGAGGAAATCATTATTAACATCAAACACTTTGATGCTATGAAGACAGGCAATGAACTCATCTGTCCTCAGGCAAAAATACTTTCCTCCATAGCACCAGCTGAATTTGCTAATTTTTTTTTTAAAACTATACACAACAATTCTTTTACAGAAGACAAAATAGTCACCAATAAGCAAAAATAAAATCTGTCATTAACATTTGGTTGTTAGCTTCTTTCCCCCACACCCAATAACTAGAGACTTGATATATCTAAAATAAGATAATATAGGTAAAGTGCCCCTTGACCTGGCTGCTCTGCTTCTCACCATGGCCTAGGCTGGCCCTTGCTTTGCTGCCCACCATCTCACCCCCACAGGCATGCACCAATGCAAAACACACACACTTCTAAATCATATTGAACTTGTAGCTTAATTTTGAAAAGGAAGTGACGTGAAAAATAGGGTTGCTGACAAGGTGTCTCTTTCCTGAAATTAGCATAATTTAATTATCCATGGTATGTGCTTAAATATGTATGCTGTGGCCTTGATTTTTTTTTTACTTAAACCTTTTGAGATAAAAAATTGTCCATGTAAATTTCTAGTTTATTTCTAGAAATACATTTTTTAAAATCTCTGATTCTTCTCATAGGTCTATAGAAGGTTAACAGTGTCACTATCGTATGGGCCTTAAATTTGGACTTGGTGTTACACTGGCATCATGTTTTGTTTTGTTTTGTCTCACACAGAGCAGAGACCTTCCTGACTCAATGAATTCTGCCAGCTTTACCTGATGCTTTAGCAGTATGCTAACATAGGTCAATGGCAGATTGATGCTCTCTCTGTATTGCCAATGAGTACAGTGGGACCTTGAATAAGACTAGCTGAGATCTAGCATTATAGGAAAGGAGTTATCACAAATATGTATTTAGCAAGCAGCTAGCATGGGGATCTGCTAGGTGTAGCACTGAACAGAACACCAGGCCTAGAGTCAGAAAGACCCGAATTCAAGTCTGGCCTCAAACACATACGAGCTATGTGACCCTGAACAAGTCACTTATCCTTTGTCTGCCTCAATTCCCTCATCTGTAAAAGAGGGATAAAAATACCTCCCTCACAGAGTTATTGTAAGGGTAGAATAGGGCAGTAATAACGCACTTAGCACAGTGCTAGAAAAATGTTAGTTATTACTATTATTATGATTTCCAAATTCACTCTTACTTTACTGATGTCTTGCCAACAGACAGCATCCCAGGGTGGACTGAAGTATGCTGTAGATATAAGAAAGGCCCAGTATGAACTAAAACAGAGTTCAAGAACCTCAAGAACAATTCACATGGTAATGTCATTAATATGCAAACAGTTTTGAAAGACTTAAGAGCTCTGATAGGCTAAATGAGTAAGCATCATTCCAGAGGAATGACAAAGCAAAACAAAAAAGCAAAACAGGCCACTTCATGACAAGATAACTATAGACTAAAATGAAGGGTAAGAAACACATTTCTGGACAAAACCAAGGTAGGAATATGTTTTGCCTGCACTTAGTTGAGATGGATTCTTTTCTTTCCTTCTTTTTCTCGTGTTCTTTCTTTCCTTCCTTCCTTCCTTCCTTCCTTCCTTCCTTCCTTCCTGCCTTCCTTCCTGCCTTCCTGCCTTCCTGCCTGCCTGCCTTCCTTCCTGCCTTCCTTCCTGCCTTCCTTCCTTCCATGATTATGGAGAGGTGGGATGGAGGGAAAAAAAAGAATACTTAATAAATAAAAAAAAAATAACAGTAGTCACGAAAGTCCTCACTCTATGAAGCTCTTTCTGTAACTTTAGCTCTGGAGGTATATGAGCAGCACCTGCTGTGGATAACAATTATAGAAAACATTCTGTTGCGCTCTAAGCATTAAAAAAACAATCCATATGTGCAAAGTCTTTCACAAAGGCCTGGGTTGTTTTTTTGTTTTGTTTTGTTTTTTGCTTAGCTATTCCTTAGATGCTGGCAGAGTTGGTAAGGCAGAGAGGCCCTGAGGGGGAGTATATGAAGAAGAATAAAGGTGACCTGGGCACAGGTTGTAAGAAGGCCCATTCTCTTTTGAGAGACTCAGATTAATTAGAAAGATTTTACTTCCTAAGTTATCCACGGATTGTGACTGACACCGTCAGGTGTTTTCACACCAGGGAAACAGAGATTCTTGATATAGTGATAAAAATCACTGAAACACAGAGACATTCAGGGCACATCAGAAAGCAGGGCAGAGACTGAACTGGGAAATGTTCAAACAGAAATCAAATTGTGGGACTGAGAGGTCAGATTCATGACTTCATCCTTAAGTACAATTTTTTCTCCATGCCCATATTCTTCTTGGTACATAGTATCTGTGTGAACTAGGAACACTTGGACAAGAATGCTCAGATAAGTGAATGACAGCTATCTCAGAATGAAGAATTTATTTGAAAAAGAAGGATCGGTCTATTGCATAATTCAATATAATGGCCACATAATGGAAAGTGGGAGTGAAAGAAGACTGAATCAGAAACTACCTTGCCCACTTGCCATATTTTATCCCAGTAATTCAGAGGTGATTTTTCCCCCAAAATAATTTAAGAAGTAAATAATTTCATTTTAAAATTCCCTCTAATTTCATAGGGTCAGAGAAGATTTATGGAGAAGATAACAATACACATTTATTGTATTGCTTTTCCTTTATAATTTTCATAGCAACTTACCTAAAAATATTGAGAAAATATTATGTAAGAGAGAACAGCTCTTTTAAATCATACATTTCTGAACTAGATTTAGAGATGCAGGCTCAAGTGTTTATAGGATAACCTTTCCTTTCTAAAAAAGATTTTTAAAATTAATCTCTCTTTCAATATCTGCCAGGAAATTTGGTTTTTCTAAATCCTCAATTGTTCACAGCCAATTCTCTTCAAAGCACAATCAGTTATCTCAGTAGATGTATAAAACATGGTAGTGGACCAGAAAATCCCTAATGGGTTTTTAACAGGTACCTCAGTATAGCTGCAATCATAAGAATTTGTATCTAGCTATGTTTCAAGTATTTTTAAAAAAGAAACACCCCAAATCTCAATCCAATGAAGATTCCATACTAGCTGCCTGTGGCACACAGAGACAGGAGGTTGCAGGATTCCTAAGTGCAAAGCACCATGGTCATTGGAAAGAGTACTGAAATAAGACAAAGATGGCAATGAAGTGCCAGCCAGGCCCAGCTTCTTTTAGAACTACTTTAGCAACAATGAAAACTGTTCTCAAATCATCAAAAAGATGAGATAAGAGGAAAATTAGCAAATTAATTAGAGGAGAAGAAGAGGAGAAACATGTAGATTCCCTGCTTCTTCAGCCTGTCCAAGATTGTGTCAGAAAGCAGAGCCTGTGCCAACGTTCCATCCACAGACCGGAAGAGACAGAGAAATGCCCAATCCACTGTAATGTGCCAGTACATGAAAGCCAGAAGGGTCAGAGTCCAGGAACCATCATGACCCACCTCAATTACCATAACTAGGACTGTAGGAGGGGCCAGGATCAACTCAACCACTTCATTGAGGATCACAATCTCTGCTACAGTGTCCTAGACCAAGGCTTCAGAGAGGACAAGGTCAAAAAGAATATGACCAGCCAGACTTGCCCTGAAACAGAACAAGGATGAAAAGCTTATATTCTTACTTTAATCTCTCTGCTCTTGTCTGAGGTCCCACAGTGAGAGAGAGAGAGAAGTTAACACTAGATTTCAACAAGTGTTCTTCATTCATTAGTCAGTTGTGTCCAACTTTCTGTGACCCCATTTGGGATTTTCTTGGCAAATATACTGCAGTGGTTTATCATTCCCTTCTCCAGCTCATTTTATAGATGAGGAAACTGAGACAAACAGGATTAAATTACTTGTTCAGGGGCTCACAGCAAGTAAGTGTCTCAGGTCAGATTTCAGCTCAGGAGAATGAGTCTCCCTGACTCTAGACCTGGTGTTCTACTCACAGTGCCACCTAGCAGCCCCTTCATGTCGGAGTTTTCTTGGCAAAGATACTTAAATGGTTTGCCATTTCCTTCTCCACATCTAAGGAACTGAAGAAAATGGGATTTAGTGACTTGCCCAGTATCATACAGCTAGTAAGTGTCTGAGGCTGGATTTCAATTCAGGAAGATGAGTTTTCCTGATTCTAAGCACAGTACTCTATCCACTATACCACCCAGATGCTCTGTAAAACCTTAAAAGAAAGTTATAAAGAAATACAAAGAGTGGTAAGTCAGTCCAAGTTTAAAAAATCAAAGAAATAAGCAAGAAGAAGAGAACTACTAATATAATAAGGAAATAATATAAGTTAAGAGAATCCTAAGATACAATTCAGGAAAAAGGAAAAAAAAACCCTGCAATAATGACAAATAGAAGCCAAAAAAAAAAACCAACCCAAAAAGAAATGCATTAGCTACAGGGCCTGGAAGACACGAACAAAGAATTGGAATAAGAAAAATTATATTTAAATTATTAAAAAGAGGATTACACAGAGATTCATAATCAAGTATTAGAGTTGGAAGAGACCTTGGAGGTCATCTACTTACATTTGAATAAGTAAAATGAGATTCAAGGACATTAATGGACTTGTTCAAGGTCAGATAATGGAATCTGAGCCCATGTCCTCTGACACCAGAGCTAATGATCTTTTCATTATACCACAAATCCCTCTAATACCTTACAAGTGAAGATGGAAAGTGTTACCAAAATAATAAATACTTAAAAAAAAAGAGAAAAGAGAAGAAAAAAAATCAATTCCATAAGAAATATTAAAGCAAAATAAAATAAAAAACAAAAAATGGAATATATGACTTATTTAATATCATAAACAAATGGCTAAGGAAATGAAACAAAAAGAAGTAATTTAAAAGCCTTGAGGATTTCCTGGATATTATTACTTATTTTATTGAGGAAACCTGGATATTCTCTTTAAAGAAATAACAAATTTAAACTTCCCAGAACTACAAGAATCAGAGAGGAAACTGAAAACAGAATCTACAGTTTATTATCTGAATGAAAACTCAAATTTTGTAAAATCAACAAATTTCAAGGTCAAAGAGAAAAAAAAATGAGAATTCCAGGATGAAACGTATCAAATGACAAGGACCAACGGTCAGAATGAAAAAAGGCACTTTGTACAGCCATAGTTAAGGTCATAATTCTTAAGTAAATCTTTAAAGTTAGAAGTGATCATGGGGAGAGGATACTGGGAAGATGATGGTATAGATCAGAAAATTTCAAGCTCTCAAGATTTTCTCCCACAAATAATATAATAATAGGACCTTGTGGCAAACAGAGTGGTAAAAATAAGTAAGAGCTGGGGCAGATCAGGGATCCTCCTGGGACAATCAGAGAAGACCTGAAGAAAAATCCCAGGAGAGGTTTGGAGGCTGTGAAGAGGAAGAGTAAACACCTCTAGGCTAGTTCCACTTAACCTGAGGTGAGCCCCTGGGATTAGCTGGGTTGGAAGGCTGCCTTAACCCCACCCACAGGAACGTTTACCCCCAGGGACAGTGAGGGACATTGGACATCTAAGCTGGGAAAGATCAAAGGAACCTGTGCTGACAATGAATGCCAGACCTGTCTGTGCTTCAGAGATGCAGCCTGCTGCAATAAGGAACCAGCACAGACCAGGTGACTTCAGAGGTGGACTCTGCTGTCTGTCAGTATTTATAGGAGGTTGTAGGTCTCAGTTCTGGTTCCCAGCCAGAGGGGATAAAGGAAGGGATATCTGAGAGCCAATGCAACATCCTCCGTGCCCCAGGGCTAGAAGTGAATGCAACTAAGTTGCTACAAATTTTTAAAAAATGAACAGGCAAAGGAGAAAGAATTCAACCACAGAGACTATGGGAACAGAGAAGATCAGGGTTCCTCTTCAGAAGAGGGTACTGAAGTAAAGAAACCCTTTTCTACCCCTAAAGAGTAACTTGAAGTGGTCACCTCCCACCCCCCCAAAAATAATAGAAGAATTTTAAAAAGACTTTAAAATCAAATGAGAGGGATTGAGGGAAAACAAAAACAAAAAACAATCCAAGAAAAACAAGATTATGAAAAGAAAGTCAACCAATTAGAAAAGGAAACCCAGAATCTTAAAGAAGAAAATGACTCCTTGAAAATCTGAACTGGGCAAAGGGAAGCTAGTGAAGTTCTGAGATCAAGAAATAATAAAACAAAATACAAAGAATAAAAAAATAGGAGAGAATATGAAAATCTCATAAGAAAAACAACTGATCTGAAAAACAAGTCAAAAAGAGAAAACATAAGAATAAGCAGACTACCTGAAAGTGATGATCAGAAAGAGAATCTTGATAATACAGGAAATAATTAAAGAAAATTGTCCTGAAGCATTAGAACAAGAGGGGAAAGTAGAAATAGAAAACAAAATCTACTGGTCACCATCTGAAAGAGATCCTACAAACAAAACCCACAGGAATATAATATTCAATTTCCAAAACCCCCAGGTGAAGAAAATAGAAATTTTAAAATGAAAAAATTTTTAAATATGAAAATTTTAATTTTAAATTAAGCACAAAAAAATTTTAAATATGGTAGTACTATAATCAGAATCACACAAGACCTAGCAGTGCCAACACTAAAAGAATAGGTCTTGGAACACTTTATATCAAAGAGCAAAAGAACTGGGGTTGCAACCAAAAATATTATAACAGCAAAACTAAGCATATTAATGAATGAAAAAAATGGACATTTAATGAACTGTTAGACTTTCAGAATTTTGTTAAAAAAAAAACCTGAACTTAATAGAACATTTGACATACAAGAGCTAATTACAAGGGACCCAATAAGAACAGGCTGTTTACCTTTTATGCATGTAAAATGTACATATAAGATTGCTATTAGTAATTGTGTAAATTATAAAAAAGATTAGGGTAGACCTGAGTATAACATGATTTCGAAAAGTAAAATGACTTAGGAACAGCTAAAAAGAGTAAGTACTTTTTACAAATGAGGTACAAAAAGAAACACTGACACAAATTAGATGGGGGAGGAGTGCTGGCAGTTCTGGAAACCTACTTTCATAGGGAATGGTTTCAAGAGAGAATAATACATATGCATCTAGAAGAGTGATTCAGAAAGAAATAAAACAAAAAGGGTATAGAGAGGGGGAAGAATAAGGGAGGGCTCTTTAGAGGGAAAGGTGAGGTAACAGCCTAAAGGGAGCAATACAAAGGTTGTTTAGATAAATAGAAATGGCAGGATAAGGGAGGCATCCTTGGAAGGGGGCTAGGTTAAGTAATGGGAGGGCAAGGTAGAGGGCAGAGGTAAAATAGAGGAATCGGGAGGGATAGGAAATAAGAAATAATATACAAACATAAAATAAAGATCAGTAGTAGAATTTGTTAGGGAAAAAGTAGCAGGGGTGATAAATGTGATCTTGGACAAAGTTAAGACTAAAATAGATTTAATCAAAAGGGAAAAACTGGGAAACTACACTATGTGTCAACCATATTTGTCTATGTTGGTTTTGACTTTTTAAAACAATTAGACAGTATAAGGTGGGAATATTGCTGTGGTATGGGAAATGAAAGGTTGGTGAACCTGGAAAAAATATAGAAAGACTCAGACTTATGAAGGAAGAGGTTAGCCACCCTCAGAGAAATATTAAGTATAGTATGGTCTTACATAGATATATATGAACGCATATGTGTATATATATATATATATATATATGACTATGATTATTGATTTCTAAGTACATGTATGTGTAAATGTACTTATGGTATATGCTTATGTACATATGCAGATCTTTGTGTGCATCTATATGTGCATATGTGCATGTGTATATATGTGCACATGTGTACGTTTGTGTGTCCCCCTTAATTGAAGCCTTGGGTAAGGAAAGGGGGTATGGGGGAACAAAGTAAAAAGTATACAACAGATGACAAAAGAAAACTTAAAAGGAAGCCACAATGGGCAGGTCTCAATTCAACTCATACTATTTATTATGTAGTCTTTCTTGAGATGGAAACTGATTGCTGTATATTTTGAATCCACTCATGTTCTGCTGTGCACAAGTCAATGCTTCTTTTCTTTTCCTATTCTGTATTATTTTAGTTTTAGTATTCATTCCCCCTTTTCTTATTTTATATTTAAAATTGTAAAAAAAAATACAAATAAAAAGTGATCACAGATAAGATAGATCATTTTAATTACACAAAATTGAAAAGCTTTTTCTTGAACAAAATCAATGAAATCAAAATTATATGAAAACAGCTAATTGGGGAAAATATTTGTATCATCTATCTCTGATAAAGGCTTAATATCCATGCTATATAGGGAATTAACACAAATAGGGGAAAATGTGGGGGCCATTGCTCAATGGATACATGGTCAAACATTATGAAAAGTCAATTTTCAAGAAAGAAATAAAAGCTATAAATAATCACATGAAGAAATGCTTACAATCACAAATAACAAAAGAAGTGCAATTTAAAACAAGATTTTACTGCATGCCTATTAAATTGACAAAGCTAATAGGAGACAAAAGATGACAGCACTAACACACAGCATGAATTTCAAGGTAGGTAGCTTCTAATTAAATATAAAAGAACTGTTGGACTAGAGAAATGGAAGTTGAAGATATATCCTCTGGTCATTGCTTCTTTGGTACCATAAGTACTGTTACAACATTAGATTCTTAATCCCCACAAGCAGAGTAAATTCTTTCACCACCATCTTCATTCTCAGCTGTAGAGATGACTCCTTTCTAGACTTTCAGAAGGGCAATGAATTTTCAGAGGTCATTCCTTTCCAGCCTTTGCATCTGTGAGTTTTAATTTATCCTTATTTATGCTTAAGAGTTCTGTTTCTTGAGGTACATAAACTCCAGGGGGGGAAAATGGACTATTTATTCTAAATAATTTTTGAACAGCCACAAGGTCACTACACAAAATTACATAATCTTCTGAGTAACTTCAGTTGTAAAGATTCCAAATAAATAAGTTATTCTTTTAGATATTATCAGAATCTGGGTAGGGTCGATATTCTTGGCCTTACTCTTTCAGCCAACCTAAGTTTGAACTTTAATATTCCTGATTTTGAATTAGCAATGGCTCTGTTCTCCAATATGCTCCCTTTCTCTTGACAAATTCATCTTGATCTTTTATAATGCTGATCTTGTCACCCATTTGTTTTAACAACTTTTTATTCCACTTTTTTAATTCAAATTCCATATGTTTCTTTTGCTGATTATTTACTCTCTCTCTCTCTCTCTTTTTCTCTCTCTCTGTGTATACACACATACACACACCTATATATATATATACACACACATATGTATATACACATATATATTTTATATATACATACACCATACACACAGATATACATAGTCACACACCTATATACCAAGTTCATGTAGACATTTTGACTTAACTTGATGGAAATTGTAATATCCTACCTATATTTTAGAAGAAAAAGGCATCCTGAAAATTGTACACTTGACATCTTGAATGATATACCTACATAAAATCTTCTAAGAGGGCACCGAATATTGAGGCTACTAGATTTATTCTATTTGAAATCACGCTGGTTTTAGAAATTGTCAAGCAAAGTACAATCAGGAGCTGGGTCAGTCTCACAGTCTGGGGTTTAGAAACATGGAAATCAGTATCTGGGGTAAAGCAATAGAAAGAAAACCATGTTGACTTTGGAGATAAGTTGTGTTGGACTAATTCCCTTTTTCTTTCACCATTTTTGAGAGACCTCTGAAGCTAAAGTATGTTTCAAATGTATGGCAATTTTAATGAGACACCTGATATATTGGTAAAAATTAGCTTTCTGATTAAAAACAAAGTTTCACAAAATAAAAAGGTCAGAACCAAAGATTCAAAACAAATCTATTTTCATGAAAATGCTTTCAAAGGTCAGTTGTCAGGGCTACTTCATCACTGTATCAAGGACCTTAATGATAGTCTTAAAGAAACTACACATCAGGGATGCAGGTGATACCAACTTGTACAAGGTGAAGGATAACTTAGAAATATGATTTATATGGAGGGGCAAAATAACTGGGATACTTTATCCCAGAGAAGGAGCTTGAGGGGACCAAAAGCAAACAGAAGCAAATAATGAGAATGGCAATTTTCCATTTTCCACCTCCATTAAATATATGCATGCAGCAAGAAGAAATGGTCTTTTTAAAGTACAGAATGAAAGATTCTGATGGGATGTAGAGCAGTATTCTCCACCCCCACCGCACCCCCAAGCCATGGTTCTTGGCAGTCCAATGAGAAAGGAAATGAAAAATCAAAGAAACAAGAGATATTTTGAAATAATTTATTTTCAATTACCTCAGCAGTGGATAAAGATGAAAAAAATGTAAGTTAAGAAAAAAAATTAACTATATAATACTAAGCAAAACACAAAGCCAAAGAAAACTGCACACATGCCATGCACTGTGCACTGTCATTTTACTGAACTGAAACTGATTATGGAGTTCTCCCTAGTCACTGAAGAAAGAAAATGGTGATGAGGCTGGGTATGAAAGAGGCATTTTGTAACAAGGTCAAGGGAAGGAAATATAGTATGTGAACTTGTTAAGCCATGCCCTCTTTTTTCATTGTTGTAGTCTACAGTTTGGCATACTTACTACAATGACAAATACAACTTCTGATAAATTTCCCAGGACAGATATGTGACATTCAACTTAAAACAAAACAAAACAAAACAAAAACTAAATGTCAGAATGAATTCTTTAACAATAAGTATTATAAAACACTGAAAGAACCTACTGTGCATTCTTGAATTTGGAAGATTGTTTTAATGATTATTTGAGTAATTTAGGCATAGACCAAATGTTCTACAAAGATATATTTCTGTACATAAAAGATGTCATTAATGGTAGACATATTCATTAAAGAATTATACATTTCTTAAAAAAAATATCCATCTCTGATGGACAAGAAGCAGCAACTGTAACAAGAGGGATATGGATAAATCAGCAGATAAAGATTAGTTTCTAGTTTCTACCTAGGGTAGGTAGTTGGTTTTTTTTTACCATACATGGGAAATTTTCTTTTTTCATTTTTTTCTTTATTAAATCCATTCATCAAAAAAAGATTAGGAACTATTATAATTCCATATATTGTACAGCTGATTAATAAGTTTTTGTTCAATTGAATTGCAGGGCATTCTGATCAGCAAAAATGGAAAAGTATAGGAATAGTGACAATAGTTGATCAGGTTTATCCCAGTAAGCTGAGACTAAATTTCATTACTTTTCCTCTAAAAAATATAAACAGTATCAACAGGAAAAAAAATATTTTCTGGAATTTGGCAATATGAAATTTTAGTCACAAGCTTTCTTACATTTTCGGTTTTCTAGTACTTATCAAACATTGCTTGCAATTTATGATTATAAGCTTCATGAGATCAGGACTGGACCTGCTTTATATGTATGTGGCTGTCCTCAGATGCTAGCCTGGTGTTTTTACAAATAGTAACAAAAATGAATTGAATTTAATATTTAACATCTACCTTAATCTAATATATAATATAATTTCACATTAAATTAATTTAATAGTTAATTTAATATTAAATTAAATTAATATTTTACATGAACTTAATTTAATAAATGATCAGTTAGCATAATGAATTATATTATTAAGTTTATTTCAAAAACATCCCCACACTAATCATACAGAACTTGTAAAAATTTAATAATATATTGATGTGGTCTCAAGGGTTGCTTGAGACCCCGAAATACCAACACACCGGGTCCTGCAAAAAGAATTAGATTCAAGTCTTCTTTCAGCCAAAGAAAAATAAAGTTCGTTAAAAGTTTATTAAAACTCTTAAGGAGCCTAGGTATCTGTAAGGTTTGCATTGGGCAAGCAGGCCAGAATCATCTGACACAGAATGCCTGTGCTAGGTCATTCTATGGGGCTCTCACATCACATGGAGGGAAGACAGAATTGTATATACAGAAAGGTTGTGGGAATCTAGGGGTGGTAGGTTGGGGAGGGTCTTCAGGAGTCAGATGAGGTCATACTCTAGTAATGAGTGATTAAGGGTGGGAAGTTGCTGGACAAGAGGGCTATCTAAAGACTTGGTTAGAGCCACAATGAGGGGCCTTTGGCCTCAGGCAAATGCCTTATGTGGGAAGATTCAAGGAAAGCTCAAGGGGGCTACCAGAGTCTGCACCTCATCATTATTATCATATATCTACCCACTAGCATGGACTACCTAGAATGGACTGGATAGAGCAAGGACACCATATACTTTTCACTCAGCATTCAGTGGTATTAATGGGACCCTCTGCATCCATTGATTTCCCCATATGTAAATCTTCATGGGCAACTAGGTAGCACCATAGTATATGACATCCTGAGCTTGGAATCAGGAAGACTCAAATAGCTCTGTGACCCGAGGCAAATCACTTTTCTGTTTGCCTCAGTTTCCTCATCTGTAAAATGAGCTATAGAAGGAAATGGAAAATCATTTCTGCATCCTTACCAAGAAAGCCTGAACAAGGCTCGTGAAGAGTTGGACATAGCTACAAAAATTATTGAACAACAACACATCTTTGTGCTTTTACAAGAGGAAGAAAAGTGTGATGAAAAAAGGAAATGTAGGGAAAAAGGAAAGAAGAGAAAAAAGGAAGAGATAGAACAAAATGAAAGAACAAAGAAAAGGAGAATAAATAAGCCTAAAGACAAAAAGTCATCTCTCAATGACTTAGTTTTTAATGGCATCTTTTTTCTCCTTTGAATATTGCTTCAGCAAAAGGAGTTCTGTTATTTGATTCACTAATTACATACTAAGGTATATTATATGCATATCAGATGCCCAGTACAATCCCACTGCTTGGATTAGTCCTGATGGAAACAAAATGCCAACAAGAAACACTATGTAGGCTGTGTTGCTTCTGTTAATTTACATTATCTTCAGCTTAAACTCTAAGGTTCTTTTTAGAATACAATAGATAATCATCAAAATAATTCCCCGGTATTACCATATGCTCTGAATTGGAAAAGAATGAAGAGTTAACAATACTCTGACATTGACTCACAATGTCCTTGTATTTTAAGCACATAGCATGGGGAAGGTGTGGAACCTGTATTAGCTTTCATAGCACTTTGAGACAGGTGTTTGGGTTTTTTTAATGTTCTGAATTGCAGATGAACTATAAGAAGCTGATAGATTCTATGAACAAAAGACTCAGCAAACACAGAGCACGCTAAATATTTGAGAAGGGAATTCAATTTCAATCTACAAATATGTCTCAAACACCTACTATATTCCCAAGACTAGTCCAAGAAACAAAGCTGAAAACTGGCACATGCTTGCCCTCAAGGAGCATTTAATTCACTAGCTGAATGAAACATCTATACAAATCATCAAAACAGAAATGAGAATGAATGAAGTGCACATGACAGGACAAACTCAACCTTGTGAGAGAACAGGGAAGGGGGGATCTCCTCTAGCTAACAGGATCAGGGAAGAACACAAGGAGATGAGACTTGAAGTGTAGATGTGTAGATGAAGAAGGACAACATTCCAGACTCAGTAGAACACAGGGGACACACACACAGGCACGCACAAATACAAGCTATGAAGTACACTGGAAATTCTCTGCTATAGTCCTGTGTGTCTGTAACATGAAGTATGTGAAGTAGAGTTGTATTAAGTAAAGCTGAAAAGTTATGCTAGAGCCAGACTGCTTTCAACTACTGGGTAATATCTGCTTAGTGCTTAGCTTGCAATTGCACTAAAAGATGAGAATAGACTTCCAGAAGTCTAGAATAAATTTACTTTTTTTTAATTAACAAAAAAAAATCTTTTTTTTTACTTCTGCCCCCCTATATGTGTGCAGTTATATGTGTATATGTTGTTTGTGCATAATGCATACATGAATACATAATACAGGCATATATTTATATATCTGTGTATATCTACATACACATGAGTATGTATGTAGTTAGATAGCTCAGGAGATAGAAGGACAGACCTAGAATCAGAGAGATCTGAATTCAAATTCTGTCCTCAGACAGTTACTGTGTGACCCTGGGCAAGTCACTTAACCCTCTTTGCCTCAGTTTCCTGGTTTCCTAATCTATAGAAAGAGCAGGAGGAGGACATGGCAAACCACTCCAGTATCTCTGCCAAGAAAACCCCAAAGAGGGTCATGGAGAGTCCAACATGATTTGTGAGTTTATACATGTATGTATGTGCAGTGTTAACCTTTAAAGAATCTGGTTAAAGGAAACAACAGGCCAGGTGATATACATAGTTACAGCATTTATTCCCTTAAGACTAGTGGACTCATATAAGGAGTTAGAAGCTGAGTTCCAATTCCTGAACAAAGGAATGAGAAAGCTTAAACACCTTTTAGAACCATCCCAATTCAGAGTGTCTGTGACACACAAATTTATGATCTCCATAAATGTTTAATCACTATATGAGAAAGGAATTTTCTTAATTGAATAGATGGTAAATACAATAAAATAGAAGAGTTGAAAAAGTGTCAATTGAAATTATGACTCAGGATATCTGCTTTTTCTTTACCATTAACATTCCATAACATAGTATATGACCCAAAAATATTAAGATAAGAAAAAGTCCCATTACTCAAGTTAATGCCTCCAGTTAAGGGTCTCATCCTTAAGGGCCAAAAAGTAAGCCTTGTCTGGCTTGTTGTCATAAGAAGAGGCATTCCCTGAGCTCACTCACAGAGCAAAGACAAAGCAGGGTCCATATGGAATTTATGTTCTCAGGATAAAGCATGTCCCAAGATAGGGAGAAATCTTACTTCCAGCCTTATCTGGTCTCTGGAGTGGCTGACACAGAAAAAGCCATTTTTAAAGAAGACAAAGCAGTCTATATGTTTAATTCAGACTTTGGCCAAAAAAGTGATGCATAATGATTATCATTTCATATGCATATATGTATATACATACACATATGTATATGTGTATATACATGTATACTTAAGTATATATGCATACACACTTGTGTATGTTATTGTGTGTATGTATATATACCCATATGTATGTGTATGTATATATACACATACATATGGGAAGAGAGGCAAAAATAGTTTTTCACTGTTGCTAACTGGAAAAAAAAATTAAATTCAAAAAAGAGAGTTGAACCTGTACTGAAAAGAAGACATCAACACAGGACAGGATCTTCTTCACTACTACAAATTTTCTTAACAAATCATCAATGAAAATCACTGCATGCAAGGAACAGGGAACGTGGATTTGGAACACTAAGGATGCTATCAGACAGCAAATAGGTTGGATGGTTTTGCTGGTGCCTTTTATTTTTTTCCCTCTTTTTTTTTTGTTTTTTTTGTTACAAGAGATGGTTCAATAAGTGGGAGAAAACAAAGACATTTTTAAAAGTTCAAAATTAAACTATCATAAAATATTGAAAACTATCTTGTTATTTAGCTACGTATGAATGTATAAAAGTATGAGACAAGTTTAAAAATGTGTTTTCTTTTCAAAGAAAAATAAGAAAATGCATGGGAAAACTGATATCTAAAACACAGCTGAAATATACAAAATAGAACAGGAAATCCAGTCCTCCAAAATTGCCAGTTAGAATTCATTTTGATTTTGTAGATACATTTGTCTAGACTTGATTATATTAGGATAAAATGCTATTATTTAGATCTGGCAAGGACCCAAGAGACAACATAGTCCAACCCTTTCGTTTTCTTTTCCTTTTAAAATTTTATTTTTGTAATTTATGGAATAAAATAAGCACTTCCATAATATAGCACAATATTTTTAGAAAAGATGATTGTACATGATGCTGTGATTTATTATGTACACCTTATTATTCCTTTTTAAATTAATTTATTGTAAAATTTCTTTTTTTTTCTTTTTTCTCTCCCTACTACCCCTGGTTACCACAAACATAAATATGAATGTATGCACACACATATGTATGTATGTGTGAGTGTGTGTGAGTGTGTGTGTGTGTGTGTAAAACCATTCTAGGCATGCTTCTATTTATCAGTTCATGCCCTAGATGCAGATAGCATCTTCCTTTATATTTACTTTGTAGTTAATTTTGGTTTTAAAAATAAGAAAAATGACTTAGTCACTCAAAGTTGTTGTTAAAACAATACTGTTGCTACTGTATACAATGTTCTCTTGGTTCTGCTCATTTTGCTCTTCATTATTTCATGCAAGTCTTTCCACATTTTTCTAAAGTCACCAGGCTCATCATTTCTCATAGCACAGTAGTATTCCATCACAATCACATGCCATGACTTCTTCAGCCTCTCCTAATTTGACAGGTATCCTTGAAATTTCAATTGCTTTACCACCACGAAGAGGGTTTCTTTAAATACTTTAGAAATATAGGGTCTTTTCATTTTTCCTTAATCAACTTTGGAAATAGATTTATTAGTGGTGTTGCTGGACTAAAGGGTCTAAGGCAGTTTTAATAACTCTTTAGGCATAATTCCAGATTGCTCTGCAAAAGGGTTGGATCAGTTCATAATTCTACCAACAATTAATTAGTGTCCCAATTTTTCCACATACATTCCAATATTTGTTACTTTCCCCTTCAATCATTTTAGTCAATCTAATAGGTATAAGGTGGTATCTGAGAGTTGTCTTCATTTGCATTTCTCTAATCAATTATTATTCAGAGGGTTTTATATGACTATAAATTATTTTGATTTATTTATCTGGAAACTGCCTGTTCATATCCGCTGACAATTTATCAATTGAGGAATGACTAATATTCTTATAGATTTGATACAGTTCTTTATATATTTGAGATATGAGACCTTTCTCTGAGAAATTGTCTACAATTTTTACCCCAATTTTCTGCTTTCCTTCTGATCTTTGCTACATTTGTTTTATTTGTACAAAGACTTAACAATATAATGAAAAGTATCCATTTTATACCTTACTCTTCTCTCTCTTGTTTATTCATGAATTGTTTACCTATCCATGAGTCTGATAAATAACATGTTTCATGTTCTTCAAATTTTCTTATAACCTCACTCTTTATATCTAGGTCATATTTCCATTTTGACCTTATCTTGGTAAATGGTATTGGTCTATGCCCAATTTTTGTCATTCTGTTTTCCAGCTTTCCTAACAGTTTTTTTTTAACAAATAATGAATTCTTACCCTAAAATCTTAAATATTTACATTTGTCAAATAAAATGTTACTCTATTTCATATTGCTAATTGTATGTCTACTCTGTTCCATTAATTTACCTTTCTATTTCTTACAGTATCATAATATAGTTCATATATCATAAATCATAATATAGTTTAATATCATATATCAAAATATAGTTTGATATATGGTATTGCTGAACCTCCTTCCTTTATATTTTTTTCATTATTTTCTTTGATAGTCTTAATCTTTTGTTCTTCCAGATGAATTTTATTAAATATTTTTGGCAATTTAATTGGGATGGCATTTTATATATATATATATATGTATATACATATATATAAGTTTAGGTAAAATTATCATTTTTGTCATACTAATCTTGCCTATCCATTAACAATTAATATTTTTCTAATTATTTAAATCTGATTAGCCCTTTCGTTATCAGAAGGAAAAAAAAACATTAAAAATGTCAGCCCAGAGCAAAGGGTTTTTTAAATGCATTGGCTAGGCAACTACAATTCAAAAACTCGTTCAACTCTGATTTATTCTTTTAATGCTAGTGTTAAGATCTTTTAAAACATATTCATGAATATGCACAAATATGAATCTACCTAAAAGCAAACAAAAAAGCTATCATGTGGAGGAAACACATTGGTTAATATGCATCAGAGTTGAATGGAAGCAAGAATTGGGATACAGGGAACCCATGCATTACTACTTTATTAACCTGTGGAATCTTCTGCATGCCACTGGAGACTGAATGGTCTTCTACTGATAACACAGAATTATCTCTTTACATTATCTCCACCCTACCATTAGTTCTCTCATCTCAGTAATCTCTGCCTCTGTATTCTAGGTTCTCTTTCTATTCCCTTCTCCATGTTTAAACATTATTGCCTCATAACACCAAATATAGCTTTCTGTGAACTCTTTCTAACTGTAAACATTGAGTCTAGGATCTTCCCTGGGAAGATGATAGGCACTCAGGCATATAGACCTGGGAGTTCATTGACATAGAGAATTTCTGATGAGGTAACTCTCTATCAATGCATATATGAAACTCTTCTGTTTCCTAGGGCAATGTGAAGTTAATTTGTCCACAGCCATGTAGCCCATATGTGTCATGTAGCTAATAAATTTCTGAGATGGGATCTGAACTAATCTTGACTGTCCATCTAGTGTTCTATCCAGTACACCAGTGGTGGGGAACCTGTGGCCTCAAGGTCGCATGTGGCCTTAGAGGTCATTGGGGTATGGCCTTTTGACAGTGTGCAGGTTTACAGAAAAAATTCTTTAATTAAGGGAATTTGGTCTGTGAAGTTTGGATTCAAAGGGCCATACTTGAAGATGGAGAGGGCTACATGTGGCCTTGGGGCCACAGATTCCCCATTCCTGCACTACACCATCAAAAAACAATTAGAGCAGACACTACATTACTTAATAAGCCTATGTTGGCTCTTTGTGATTAATGCTTCTTTTTTTAAGTATTCACTAAACTTAGTTTCAATACACATTCTAGTATGCTACTGGGAACTTAAATGAACCTCAGCAGATTGCACTTTTCAGACTCTATTCTCCTACATTTCTTTGAAATCATTTGTCCTCCATTTCTGTAGCATCTTTTCTCCTCTGAAATGTTGGAGCAACTTTCCAAGACTATAAATTAAATAGAAGATGCTGATCTGCATTGATAGAGCAAGTGCCTTGCTAAGAACTTTTTTATTGGGAGCTTCCTACACCAATGAAATGACAAGTCCATCCAAAAGAAAAATGATGGCATAATAGAATAGGACGTGGTATGATATGATAAACATACCTTGTCCTAGGCATGATACATCTATAATGCTTCTAATTCAACTAGTTTTATTTTTTCAGACCTGTCACATACTTGACTGAGCTTACAGTTAATTAAAATCCCTAAATCTTTCTCCATAGGAATTGCTGTTAAAACTGGCATCCTGCACCATGTACTTGTAGAGATTTATTTAAATCAAAGTACAGGATTAAATATACTATATCTGGTTAGATTTAGGCCATCATTATGCCAAAATGTTCTGGCTCTGGAATCCATCATCCAACATGTTAGTTACCCCTTTCAGTACTCTGAAAATTTGATAAGCACATTTTCAAGATTCTAAATGAAAGTAACAATTTAAAATGTTCAACAGGACAGACTATGAGACTGAGTATTAAAATGAAGCATAAAAGATGTTTTTTCAAGCTTGATACTAATTCACTAATGAACATCTTTTAGTTGTAACATTCCAACTAGCTACTTACACATCTACCTGCTATGATTATATCAACGACTTTCTCCACCTTGCTCATAAAGGTGTCATGACAGATTCTGTCAAATACTTCTCTGAAATTCAGATAAACACAATTATGTCTACAACATTTCCTTAATCTAATAACCCTATCATCTATCTCATAAGATATATTCTTAGTGAACAAATGCTGGGTTTTAGTGATCTAGGTTCCCTTCACCAAGCAATATTTAAAAATGTATTTTAGAAGTATAGCAAATTTAGGGGCAGCTAGGTGGCGCAGGGAATAGAGCACCGGCCCTGGAGTCAGGAGTACCTGAGTTCAAATCCAGCCTCAGATGCTTAACACACACACAAACAAAAAAACTAGCCGTGTGACCTTGGGCAAGTCACTTAACCCCAACTGCCCTCCAAAAAAAAAACCAAACAAACAGAAGTATAGCAAATTTAATAGTAACAAAATCATGGAATTTCAAAGTTAGATAGAACCTCAGTGGACATCTATTAGAGACAATGCAAAACAACAAACAAACCCAGAGTCAATTTTTCCTTTGTTCCATCTCTTATATATGCCCTCTTGTCCCCATTGCTCCTCTGATATTACCACTAGCCCTTAACGTCTCACCCCTGCACTATTCCAGTAGCCTGCCGTGGTGAGGCTCTACCATAAGTCTCTCACCACCCCAGTCCATCCTCTATTTTGCTTTCAAAGTGCTCTTCCTAAAGCACAGGTCTGACCACATTACTCCCTCCTTCTGTCCCTCAATCAAAACACTGCAGTGGCTCCCTATCACCTCCAGGGTCAAATATAAAATTTTCTGTTTCACTTTTAAAGTCCTCAGTAATCTGATTCCCTCCTCCCACACGTTTCCTCCCTACCCCATGCCCAGGTACTTTACAATCCATCAACACTGGCATCTTTTCCTTGAACAAGACTCTCCATCCCTTGCCTTCAGACATTTCCACCTGCTGTCCCCCATGTCTGGAATATTATCCCTTTTCTTTATCTCCTCCTGGCTCCCTTAGCTCCTTTCAAATTCTACTTTCTGCAGGAATTCTTTCTCAATACTCCTTAATTCTAGTACCTTTCCTCTACAGATTATTCATCATGTATATCATATGTAAATAATTATTTGCATATTGTCTTTCCCATTAGACCATGAGAGTCCTTGAAAGTAGAGACTATCTTTTGCTTTTCATTGTACTCCCAGCACTTCCATAGTTCCAGACACATAGTAGGCATTTAAAAAATGTTTTCTAACTCTGACTGAATACAACAAAATTTATCACACGGCTGAGATGAGATGTGCACCCAAAGGATTCAGAGTTTCTTTCATTTCTATCCTTAACAGGGTAAGTTACCCTTCTAGTGAATAAGGAATGCCAGCATACAAAGTATCTACATAAATTTTGTTTTACGTTTTGAAAATCATATGTTTTAGAAAAAAGGGGTACAACTACATCTTAGAAGTATAAGGTGTGTTCTCTTTTAGGGCTGCAAATAATGAAAGTCACATTTGTGAGAAATAAGATGTTCCTTCATTTCTTGAGTAAGAATGGCAACAATTTCTCACATCAATTTTAGCTCTAGACAATTCCTTTCGCTATGGTGGATGTTGTTATAATAATCCCTTTTACTTCTGTAATGCTCTTAGGTTCTGTATCCCTTAAGCTCTTGTCAAACTAAAACTTCAGATTGTCTCCTCAGTAGTTGAGACCAGATTACTACAGAGCTGTTAATCTCATTAAAAAAAAAGATGTATTAAATATCTGCGACCATGTTACTCAACCTATTAATAAAGTTATAGATACTATAGGCTTCCACAAAACCCAAGCTGTGCACTAAAATAATGGTGTCCAACTAAAACTGAAATGGATCATAAATTGATATAATCCATGTTATATTGTATTTTTATATATTTTGTTCAACATTTCCCAATCACATTTTGATATGGTTTATGTTACACTCAAGCATTCTGCTCTCTGCTTGCAGGCATGGGTCTAGAGTTTAGCATCTCTGCACGAATCCAGGGCTGTGTACAAAGAACTCCTGGCCTCTGACAAGCTTTGGCTGTCTCCAGAGGATGATCCAAAAGAGCACTGAGGAAAACTGAATAAAGGTTTGAATTCAAAAAAGACGACTTAACTTGATGGTCTTCTATATTAGTTCTACCCTAAAAACATTTCTGTAATCAAAACCACCCAATACCCATGCATGCTTATTTAATATTTTAACACTCATAGCCAAGCCTACTCTACTGAAAACTTATTGCTAAATTAACCAACATTTGGAGACCATTTCAAATGGTTACTAAAGAAATCAGTAATAATTAAGCCACTAGGGATCTTTCAACAGACACTTAAACGCTATTTTCATCTAAAATTACATTTCTAATTTAGCTATGCAGAGATTAGATGAAAGCAAAATCCTCAGGCAGCTGGGCTATGATGAGTTGATCTGGGACAACCACAAACAAAACAGGCAGAAGAATCTCATTTAAGACACACTGGAGTGCAACTTCAAACAATGTGCCCTACTAAGGGCTAGCCCCAAGACAAGCTTCCAACAGAGGAAAAGTTGATTTGGTTCCTAAAGTGTTTCCCTTTGTAGGGTTTTTCTCAATCAGTACCCCTCCCATTTATGGATATACAATATGCCCCTGTTCTCTTCTGAGTCCCATCAAAGCAGGGTCTCAGGAAAGCCTCTGATAAATTCATTCACAGAAGAGTATAAAATTTTTTATAAGGCTTTGTTGTCCTCCCAGAGAAATCTGCATTAAAATGGCGATCAAAAAGCCTCATTGAAACAAGGAAAGAATCTTTGTGGGATGTCAGGTAAGGGTAGTGAATTATTTTAGATAATTAGGCAGCAGAGTAGATAGAAAGTAAGACACGCAGTCAGTAAGACCTGAATTTGAATCTTTCCTCAAACACTAGATGGGCCACCCTGGGCAAGTTATTTAATCTCTCCCATCCTGGTCCCTCATCTATAAAATGGGGAAAAATGACAAAATAAGGACGATCTCAAAGGGCTGTTGTCATGATTAAAAGAGATAAGTGAAGCACAGCAATCCTTAAAATGTTATACAAATGTCAGCTCTTTTAGCTCTTTGAGAGGTGTATAGACTATATCTTTCCTAAAATCATGGGATTACAGAATTGGAGTTAGAAGTGATCATAGAGATCAACCTCATAGGTTGGGTGCAACTTAATGCGTCTGTGGGTGATTCTTGCCCTAGACAGAGCTTGGGGCTCCAACTCCCCATATCAGAGTTGGGATGACGATGGCATGTGCTTTTTTTCAAGGAGATTTGTTTAAGGGAGAGAATAACAGTCTTTGTCAAGCTCTGCAAAGAACACCTACAATCAAAACTCAAAGACTAGTGATCTAAGACCTAATTTTACTTAAGAAGGGAAGGGAACACGGTCAAAATTTTCACTTGTTATTCACAATATTTGAAGCATTTATTAATTTCATAGCTGTGAGTTCTCCCAACTCTTACTACAACCCCTCTAAGACTTCTTAGGTGGTTTTTCAGCTTTTTAATGGGCAAAAAGATTACTACTCAATACCTATCCTGGTGCCAAAACTCACTAGGCTGCTTTTCATATAGCAAATTTGCCTGAGCAGATAGCCTACGCTTGCTAATTATGAGGCATTATAGGAAGACTATAGTGGTTATGTCACCCTTAAAATGGAATTTGTAGGTGGTGATTATTATCCAAAGTAGCATCTTCAGTTATGAAAGACCACTATACATACTGATTATACATTTTTATGAACATAATGCTGGAAGAATAAATGAGACACAAAACATGTATGCTAAATTCATTTGAAGTGATTGGGAATAAATCAAGGCTTACTCAACATGTAAAGATAAGAATTCACACTGAATACCGCAATAATTAAGCCAAAAATGGCATGATATATACATTGCTGAGAGGATGGTTTCATCTTCCAACTTCAAAGAAAATAAACCTAATGAGTGAATAAATTCATTGTAGAAAAACTCATTCATTTTTCATCATAATTGCATGAAATTTTAAATTCTCCAGCACAGACATCATAATGAAAATGACCATTCCAATTTCTTAGTATTCAGTTGCCTATGCTCAACTACAGAAATCATTTTCTTTTCATATAGAGCAAACTGGAATTGCATCAAGACTCCAGTTTTTCATCCATCTTCACAAAACAAACATAAAACAGAAATGGGAGAGAAACTGATGGAACAATCTGATTTCCAAATTGCATTTGCATCTGAAATATAATTTTTGTTTTGCAACCTAAGTATTATAACCTCAGTCACATTGATTGAGTTCATCATCAACAGCAACAGGTTTGACATGTGGAATTTTTTTTAACTTGAGCATTATGCAGTCATGAACCAATTATCTGCATGTGATAGGGAATGAAAAACAAAATGTATATGTTTTTCTTTTGTTTTACAAGTAAATGCCCTTTGGGAGACTGACAGATATGCTGTCATGTCATGTGTCTCCTCATCAAACCACTGATCCATGGAGAGGCAACATTTATTCTTGTTTTATATCTATACCTATACCTATATCTATATCCATATATCTATACCTATATCTATATCTACAGCTATAGCTATAGCTATATCAGTAGATATTTATATTATATATAAACACATATTTTATACACATATACATATGATATATATGTGCACACACATGTCTACACAGACAGATAAAACATATTTCTCTATATACACACTCATGTGTGTACGTACATATCTATGTGTGTTCATTGCATGTTAGAGGTACATACATAAACATTCATATACATGTATACAAGGTGTCCAAAAGCCTTAGTATGATACAGTTTTAAACTAATAAACTTTTAGAATGCTATATAAATACATGTATGCATGCAGGTATAAGTATACATGCATGTGTCTCAGAGACCTACCTCTACCATGTGATATATGGTTCACTGATTACTTTCATCACTACTACCTATAAGTTCTGTTGAACAGTAAAGGACAGGGAAGGCTACAAAATCATTCATTCATTGTTCAATAAGCATTTATTAAATTGCTATTAGGTAGAGCATATTCTGCCAGGTGCTTTAGAGAAACCAATATTCCTATTTAATTCAGCAAGCATGAGCATGGAGTGGCAACTAAAAACATGCTTTAGAGTCAAGAAGATCTGGGTTCAAGCTCTGATCCTGGCATAATTAGTTACATCACCAGTAGGCAAGTCAAAACTTTAGTGCTCCAGGCAGAGCAGAAATGCCTGTATTTGCAGAGAAGTTGTAAACCAACATTGGTAGAGGGAGTTTATTCTCTAGGAGTTCCTTATATCAATGAAATTAGAAATCCTGTTTGCATCTATGTGCAATGGCATGGTGCTGGTACTGGGTACATGCATTCAGGACTTTATATATATGCATGTGTGTGTGTGTGTGTATGTATAAAATTCCCTGCATTCAGGACTTTACTTTCTACTAACTGGGAGATGGCATATATGAAAATAGATACAGTTTAAGAAAAACAAAGGAGGAAAATAAAACTGATATTTGGTGGCCAATGATCAGGAATGGCTCTAGTAAGGGGATAGCATCTGAGCTGATCCTTGAAGGAGCACAAGGACACTTAAAGGATAAGGAAAAGGAAGGAGGACATTAAAGGCATGGGACAACTTGTGTGAATCTCCCGAGATGGGTGATGGAGTGTCTGGTTTGGGGAATAGATAATGGTTCACTTTGAATATACTGCACAAGAAGAATAACAGAAAATAAAGCTAGAAGGATGAGGATGGAGCCTAATTGGGGAAGGCCTTAAATACTAGGCTAAAAACTGTATTTTATCTTACAAGCAAGGGGGAAATCATCAAAAACCATTTCAACAGTATAATTGCATGAGCACATACGTGTCTTAGGAAGATTATCTTGGAAATCATATAAACAATGTATGGTGAGAGAAGAAACCAGAAGTAAGTAGAATAACTAGAAGGCTACTATGATAATCCAGGTGAGAGAACTGAACAGACTCTGGGCTAGGCTAGCAGCTATTGGAGTAGAAGGAAGAAGAAAGAGGCAGAGCTATTATGGATGTACCACTTGACTAGTGGATATAGTTAGGACATGCCAAGTGACTGAATATTAGAGACAGGGGAAAGCAAAGAGTGTAGGATAACACCATAATTAGGAATGTGGGTGATTGGGGCAGGGGGTGGCCTAGGGCAGTGCATGGTATGTTCTTAAGAGAAACAGTGGAATTTAGAAAAAGGGTAGATCTAAGGGAAAGACAAGCAGTTTCATTTTAAACACTCTAGATTTGAGACACTTCCAACACTTCCAACAGACATACAGCAGGTTGTTGACAATGTGAGCTTAGAGCTTAAAAGAGTAAATAGGGGCTGGACTTAGACATTTAGGGATTATCTACATAGAAATATTTAAATCTGTGGGAGCAGAAAAGATTACCAAGAGAGTAGTATGGGGAAGCTAGGAAAGTAGAAACGAAGGGGATCCTGTTCTAAGCCTGAGAGACAGCCAGTGAACGAACATACCTAGAGCTAGGATATAGAATGTTGTGTGTGTGTGTGTGTGTGTGTGTGTGTGTGGAATAACAGCAAGATGTGTGAAGTGATGTAAGGTGTAAGAAGAACGAAAATGTAAAAAGGAACAAGGTCAAACAATTAATCATGTGCCTAAAAAACTTACTTTTTTTTCACTCTTTCAAGGTGTCCCCATGGGAGTGGAGAGAAGGGATCACATGCCAGAGATGTTGTAAAGGTACAAACAACATTGAGTAATTGATTGGATATGTGAAGGGAGGGAAAGCAGGGAATCTAGAATGATGCCAAGGTTATGAAACTTGGATACTGGAAGAATGATACACTTTTGAAAGAAATATGGAAGTTTGGAAGAGGGGAGGTTTTAGGGAGAAAGATAGTAAGTTCAGTTTTAGACATAAAAGAGAGATACAGAATAATGGCAACAAGGGGAAACTGGACATTTTGTTTGTTTTTAAAGCTGAGGCAGCACTGAGGATGGTTATAAATATCAACAAAAGAACGAGTTGATCGGGAGACACTAATGATGAGATGGAGAAAAGAGTGGTCAAAATTGAAGAGAGAAATAAAGGGTATGGATGGTGAAAGCAGTTGCCTTGAAGAAAGGGAGAGTCATCACTTCCTTGGAGAAGAGGATAAAAGAGGAGTGGGTGAAGAAAAAAAATTACTTGGGAGAGGGTTAGAATAGGAGACATGAGGAAGCTCATAACTGATATCCTCTACTTTCTCAGTAAAGTAGTGAGCACATTTGATAACAGGAAAGAACTTGGGGGTGGACTCAAGAAAAGAGATGAGGGATAATTGTAAATAGCTGCTGATGGGAAGGATCTTTTCAATCAAGGAATAATAAAAGTACTTCATGCATCAGTGAGACTCCAGTTTAAACAACATGAATTTATAGTGGACCCAATCAGTAAGGGGATGTGACAGTGCTATCCAAGGTCAAGGGCGTGGACACACTATATAGAAGGCATCGCACCAGGCCTTTTTGTATCAACGTTTGCATGTAAACAGTCACCTCTTTGAAATTTTTAACCACAACTGCCTGTAGATAGGAACTGTCATCTTTGAAAATGAAGTTGCCCTTCATACTTCTACAAGTACAAATAAATATGACCAAACTAGGATATTCAGTTCTTCAAAAATTCTAACTGCCATTCATTACATTTACATTAGGAGCTGAGACATTAAATGTACTCTCCATTCCTAATAAAAATCATTGGGCAAAAAAAAATAAAACTGTAAAAATTTTGTTTTTAATTTAAGAATCAGCAAATTTTCCATTCTACTCACACTGTCCTAAATGAAGCAAGAATATAGTGCTGTGTTCATAGTTCCAAACAGTACAAGAGTGTCAAAATGACTACTTTCTTCTCTCAGGTTGTCATTTATCGCATGATAATGTTTGGTCATTTTCTACTGTGTACCTAAATACAATCCTGATGAAAGAATAATTGTCATGATAATAACAAAATTCAAATTTACACAGTGCTTTTCACTCAACAACCCCATGAATCAAAAATGAATTCAAAATAAAATGCATAATGAATCTGAGCTGTTTCTGGCAATGCTTGCCTGTGTTGCATGAAGTGATTTCACTACAGTCTTGATTCTAAATATATGACATGCACACTTTGCACTACACATGTCATCATATCATGCTACACCAACAAACACTGCCAGAAACACCTCCACTCAGATTGAAGACTATTGTAGGCTATGAATTGCAGGGTTTTTACTGTATATACAGTTTTCTGATCTTACAGAAACATGACAGTTTAATTACGGAAAACAAAGACTAATATTTTCCTACCATTATTCCTCAGGATGTAGGTATCAAATTAGTATATCTTTGGATTGTATTGTGTTAGAATGTTTGATTTTAAAAATTGTTGTTATTTCCTTCTTTTACAGAAACATGTGTTTAATTGCAGCAAGTTCTTTAATAATATTTCTCCACTATCATTGCTGTATATGCATGTACGTGTGAGCATCAATTTTTAAAATTAAGCACAAATACAATTCCATACACTAAAGCTAGTATTTGAGAAGTTATTAGCAATATTTATTTATGTTTTAGGATAAAAAATACTGGTTATAGTAAAGTGGCTAACTTTAGACAGAAGAAATAAAGATACTGATGACAATATGACAGAGTCTTTACTACCAGGTTGTAGTACATCTAAATTGACAAGAAAAAGAAAATACATCAAATCATTTTTGCAATATGGATTTATTTCTAATAATGATGATGGTGTGGAAAAATCTCTTTGCTTAATCTGTATTGAAGTTTTGGCTAAGGAGAGCATGATACTAGCCAAACTAAAATGACATTTAATACCAAGCATGCAGCATACTTCAATAAACTAAAGGAATATTTTGAACAACTTTTAAAATCTTCAAAAAAATAAAAGAAAAACAATGTCTTAAGAAATTTGTTACTGTCAAAAAAGTATTTACTTGCAGTTTATGAAATTTATTATTTGCAAAAACTAAAAAGCCCTATGTGATAGGAGATCTTTTGTTACCTGTTGCTATTAAAATGTCAGAAACACTTCCCCAGAAAAAGTATGGGGATGAAATTAATAAAATTCTTTTCTCAAATCACACTGTTTCCAAAAGAATTTATAAAATTAGTAATGTAGCTTATTACCATGTTTAAGGGCAACCCAAAGTTTTGGAATTCAATTAGATGAAACAACTGATATTTCTAACATGGTCCAGTTATTACTTTATTAAAGATATGTTTATGAAGGGAAAATACATGAGGAATTATTGTTTCATGACACTTTAGAAGGGTGCAAAAGAGAGGAAGATACATATCTTAAAGTAAATGAATATCACAAGTGCTTTGGAGTCTATACAGCGCTGGAGCAATGATGGGCGAGAACATGGCAAAAGTTAAAGCTAGTGACAATGAACATATCACTTTTACTCACTGCATTGGGAGACACTTGCAGACAAGAAAATATCACCAGAGTTAGATATTTTGCTTCATGATACTATCAAAATCATTAACTTCCTTTTTCAAACCCTTGGAAAGACATGGGCTCTGATTGCAAAAGCTTATTACTATATGCAGAGGCAAAGTGGCTCTCAAGAGGGTGAAATTTAAACAGATTATTGAAAATGAAAGATGAAGCTATATTTTTCACTGAGCAGAAATCCAATTCTGTTATTTTTTATAATGACTTATAGCTTTCAAAACTGTGTTATTTGTCAATTTTAGAAAAAAAAACTAAATTATTTAAACAGGTTGCTTCAAGGAAAAATTGTAACATTTATGTTAAAAGATAAAATTGAAAATTTTACTAAAATGTTATTATATGAAAGAATAGAGTGGAAAATAATTCTTTAGAAATGTTTACAGTTACAGATTATTTTTTAATTGAAAATAATCTTCCCAAAGATTTAATTATAAGAGTTATAACTGATCATCTGAAGTGCCTTGCAGACACAATTTCAGACATACATCCCTTCAAAATTATAATACTAAAAACTAAGTTTGGTTCATAAACCATACTCAATTGAAATAAATAT
>CM053600.1:150768600-150783905 GCA_028646575.1 Pseudocheirus occidentalis | reverse complement strand
CAGATGGTGGGAGGGGTCTTACAGTGGGATCAATGTTCTGGGCTGGGGGGTAGGGACAAAAAGGGGAAAAAATTTGTAACTCAAAACCTTGTGGAAATGAATGATATAACCAAGAAATAAATTACAATTTACATTAAAAAAAAAAGTTCAAGAAGAAGGGAGAGGAGCCAAGATGAAGGAGTAGAAGCACAAAATTAGCATGAGCTCCCACTTCAATCACTTTCAATACATGTAAACAAAATGACTTTAACAAACTTTAGAGCTACAGAACCCACAAAGAGACAGAGAGAAGCAAATTTCCCACTCAAGACAGACTGGCAGGTTGATAGGAAAGGTCTCTTGCAGCACACTGGGAGTCGAGCATAGTCCCCAGTGAGCCACTTGGTTCTGGACTGAGGGCAGCCCTGACCAGCGGTGGTCAGAGGAGACTTCAGGAGAGTGAATCACCAGCAGCTGTGGCAGTTTCCAGACTTATCAAACCATAAATGCCAAAGACAAACCAAACGGTCAGTGTGGAACTCTGCTGGAATAGGAGGGGATGGAAGAGTGTGGTCTGGCCCCTGCCCCCAAGGCAAGAAGTGGCTGAGATGCAGCAGCTGCACCACATGGCTGCCCCAGGAGCTCCTGGCCTGCAGAGCATAGGGGGACCAAGTGACCATTCAGAGGGTAATTACTCTTGCTTTAACCTGCTTGAATCTGGATCACAGTCTTGTGTGGTGGTCCTGGGGTGTGTGGCCAGTGAGCCAGAGCTTGTGGGGATTGTAGAGAGGGTGGCCTCCTAATATTTCTGGCAACTGTGAAAACCCCAGCAATTTGAGACACAGCTCTCTCCATTCTGGAAGCAGAATTCTATCCTGGCAAAGAGCTCAAAACTCATGTAATTGGCTGGCAATATAAGCAAGCAATGGAAGCACAAAGAGATCATAAAATCCTTTTTGGGGGACAAAAGGGATCAAGGCATGGAGTGGGAGGAAGACAATGAAGTCAGAAATCCTGCATCAAAAGCCTCCAAGAAAAAATATGAATTGATTACAGGCGATGGAGGAGCTCAAGAAGGATTTTGAAAATTAAGTAAGAGAAGTAGAGGAAAAATTGGGAAGATAAATGAGAATGATGCAAGAAAATCATGAAAGGTGAGTCAACAGTCTGCTAAAGGAGACCCAAAAAATACACTAAAGAAAAATAACATCTTAAAAAAAAAAGACTAACTCAAATGGAAAAAGAGGCCCAAAAAGCCAGTGAGGAGAAGAATGCCTTAAAAATCTGAATTTGCCAGATGAAAAAGAAATTTCAAAAACTCACTGAAGAAAATAACTCCTTCAAAATTAGATTGGAGCAATTGGAAGCTGCCTTTATGAGAAATCAAGATGCTATGAAACAGATCTAAACAAATGAAAAAATAGAAAGCAATGTGAAATATCTCATTGGAAAAACCACTGACCTGGAAAAGAGATCCAGGAGAGATAATTTTAAAATTATTGGACTACCTGAAAGCCATGATGAAAAAAAAACAGAAAAAACCAAACCTAGACAACATCTTTCAAGGAATTCTCAAGCAAACTTGCCCTGATATTCTAGAACCAGAGGGCAAAATAGAAATTGAAAGAATTCACTGATCATTTCTTGAAAAAGATACCAAAAAGAAAATTCCAATGAATATTATAGCCTAATTCCAGAGTTTCCAGGTAAAGCAGTCAGGAAGAAACAATTTGAGTACTGTGGAAACACATTCAGAATAACACAAGACCTAGCAGCTTCCACATTAAGGGATTGAAGGGCTTAGAATAAGACATCCCAGAGGTCAAAGGAGCTAGGACCAAAACCAAGAACCACCTACCCAGAAAAACTGAGTATTATGCTACAGGGGAAAATATGGTCATTCAATGAAATAGAAGATTTTCAAGCATTCTTGATGAATAAACCAGAGATGAACAGAAAATTTGACTTTCAAACACAAGAAGCAAAAGAAGCATGAGAAGGTAAACAGGAAAAAGAAATCATAAGGAACTTATTAAAGGTGAACTATTTATATTCATACATGGAAAAATGATAATTGTAATTCATGAGACTTTTCTCAGTATGAGGATAGTTGAAGGGAACATGTATGTATACATATATATGTATATATATGTGTGTGTATGTATGTATAGGAAAGTGTATATGTATATAAACATATGTGAGCATAGGCATTTGTAAGTTCATGTATATGTAGACAGAGGGCACAGAATGAGTAGAATATGAAGGGATGATATCTAAAAAACAGAATTAAGAGGTGAGAGAGGAATTTACTGGGAGAAGGAGAAAGGGAGAGATAGATTAGGGTAAATTATCCTATATAAAATAGGCAAGAGACGAGCAGTTAGGTGGTGCGGTGAAAATAGCACTGACCCTGGAGTCAGGAAGACCTGAGTTTAAATACAGTCTCAGACACTTAACACTTACTAGCCATGTGACCTTGGGCAAGTCACTTAACCCCAATTACCCTCCAAAAAAGCAAAAAATAAAAAAATAAAGAGTCAAGAGAAAACTGTTACAATGGAGTGGAAAAGTAGGAAAGTGAAAGGGAATGGGACAATCTCATTCTCATTGAATTTGGCTTAAAGGAGGGAATAGCATACATACTCAACCGGGTATCTTCCCCTACAGGAAAATAGATGGGTAGGGGATGAGAGGGGGAAGGATAGAAGGGAGGGCAGACTGGGGGAGAGGGTAGTTAGAAGCAAACATTTTTGAAAAGGGATAGGGTCAAAGGAGAAAACAGAATAAATTGGGTGGGGGAGGGATAGGATGGAGGGAAATATAGTTAGTCTTTTATAATATAACTACCATGGAAATGACTTGAGTAACTACACTTGTACAGCCTATATTGATCGCTTATCTTTCCAGTGGGGGCAGATGAGGAGGGAAGAAGGAAAACATCTGGAACTCAAAATTTTAAAAACAAAGGTTTAAAAATATTTTTTTTACAAACAACGGGGAAATAATATATACAGGCATCGGGGTATAGAAAATCCATCTTTCCCTAGTCGAAATTTAGGAGAATGATGGGGGAGGATGTAAGAGAGAACAGACTGGGGGAAGGAATATTCATTAGGCTTGCTATTTTGGGGTGAGTGTAGGGGAAAAAGGGGAGAAAATATTGTAACTCAAAATCTTGTGGAAATGAATGTTGAAAACTAAAAATGAATAAATATATATTTTTAAATTTCAAGAAGAATTTGCCAAGTTATCAAACAACACAGGTTAAAAACTTGAGTTTCCTTAAAAAAAATCATTAAATGAATTTTGGTTTGGGATTAGGACAGAATTTCCAACAATTTCTAAAATGGCCCTAAACAAACTTCTGCTATTTTATTTTATAAATTTATGCAAAGCAACATTCTCAACCTTGGCAAGTATAAAATCAAAGTATTGATCAACTCTGAAAAGCATTAAAGATGGTCTTATGTCCTGCAGTATCAAATATCCTGTCAGATTTAATTCTTTATGTAAAAATAAACAAGCACATCCATCTCATTAGTATGCAAATTTGCTTTCATTTTTAGTGAATGGCAAAATTATATGTACATCAAAGAATTGTTTTAAAATAAAATTCTTTATGATTTATTCTCAGTAAATGTTTGATATGTGTACCTATTTTATATACCTGTATATCAGGGACTGCGTAAAAATTTCTCAGGCAAAAAGGTATCCTGAGTGGAAAATGTTTAAGAAGCCCTGAGCTAGAATAAAGGGCATTAATTAACTATGTGGATGTGGGGTAATTCAGTTCATCTCTTTGAGCATAATTTTTCCCCCAAGTAAAAGGATGATACTGGATTAAGTGATCTGTGAGGTCCCTGTTAGCTTTTGAGTCTAATTGTCTACATGTAAGTTTCACACTAGGTAGCCAGAATACAATGATTATTTTCCTAGAATAGATTCCACTTTAGAGATGGCTATGACAATCTCATAAAATAAAATTAACTTAGAATTACAGAATCACAAAATTTTCTAGCTCACTTTTCTCTTTGTATTTTAGAGGTTATAAGCATTGCATTGCTTGTGTCATAGGGTTCTTGTAAGAGAAGTGCTTTGTAAACCATAAAGCACCATATAATGTATGTCAGTTCTTCTTATTCTGATCTATAAAGAACCAAAGAGTTGACCTATTCCAATTATTTTAAGAAATTTTAATAGGGAACAGTGTCCTTTTTAATAAAGACCTTCGTACCACAATGATATTAGGTTCACTGGGATTGAAGGCACTTAAGACATTTTCTTTCTTCACAAAGGACTGAACTGACAGTATTTAAACCTGATGGATATATATATATATGAAAATCTGTCCAGGGAAATATAAAATGCACAAGCTTGCTTATTGCTTCATGCACCTTTCAAACTGCTACTTTTTCCCCCTTTGGATTCTATGCTCAGAGATGCTGGTTAATTCTCATCTGTTGATTATATTAAATGTTTCTCAATCATTCAACTACTGTTCAGCCTTTTCCCAAAATAAGCAATTCTAATGTTTTATCTTCTGTAGAGGAAAAAGAAAACTTTATTAAGCTAAATATGTTTAACTGAATTACTCCCCTCCTCCAATGCACAATTCTGCTGTAGATTGAGTAACAAAATCTGACTTAACTACCTCTATTCTGTGTAGCCTTAAAACACAAAACTCTGCTTCACACTGTTCTCTTAAAATGTAACATAACCATGCAAAGGCTGCACCCATCACTCACTTAGGACTTTGCAGACCAACTTTCTTGTAGGGACTGATTATATCTTCCTTGATACATTTTAATGCTCCAAAATGTCAATAATTGTCTGTGTACTCTAAGTACACCTGAAAAAAAAACTATGCAGATCAAATCTGTAACTTTCAAAACTGAAGCTGCTAACAGGCAAAGCAGGTTTCCTAAGCATGTAAATACATATATATTTTTTTTTCCTTTCAGTCTAACTACTCTATTTTATCTTTTATCAAGAACACTTGCTGATGAATAAGATTCTTGTCGGGTTTTCAGTGAATTCAGCCAAGCATTTCCCCAACATTCCATACATACCACCTTAAAAAAATTAGTATTGTTATTTAAACCCTGGATCATTTCTCATCTTAAAACATATATACCAGTCTTTAATTCAGGCCTAAACAAAATCAAATTTAAGGAGGATATAACTTATTCTGAAGTTACGAGAGGATATAGACAACAGCAATGCTTGAATAGATTGTAATTTGCATCACTAGAGGTTATATCTATATTGGTAAAAATCACAGATCCATGTGAGTATTATTTATTTTACTTTGACTATTTCTAATTAATTAACTTGCTTCATCTTCCAGAGTTTCATTATAGGGTTCATACTTAGTTGAAATTCACTACAACTCACAGAATATTCATCTGCTGTGTTTTTATATTACAAGTTATTTCCCATTTAATGTTTATAGTAATGGATAGTGGCTTATATTGAGTTAAAAGTCAAATTGGACAATTTATGAGGTTTTTAATTTTTGTTTTGACTTTCATAATAAAGGTGCATCAAATAATGTATTTCAACTTATTTTTATCAAGAATAATTAATTTTCTTAGTCAATTATTCTCCATGCAGTACTTAAAAGCTTATCATTCAATCATAATTTATTTCTTTAGAGAAAATGGTATGCTCCATTACCCCTGATATTAGTTCCACCAAATTAGCATAGATATTTTCCAACATACACAATTTATTCCTTTGAAGTACATGTATGACTGAAAAAAGACTTCCTGTATGGCACGTGTAGATGCATAGGCTTCTCTAAGGAGAACTCAATCTGTTCTCTTGGTGTACCTCATCTTTTCTTAATTTCTCTCAGCTCTGATTTCTCCAGTCCTATATATTCTGCTTTCTGGCCCTCCTAGGGACAATTCCAAAAGTGTAGTTCAGGTACATGGTGGGCCATTACTCACTTAACAATCCTTAAATGTCCTGTATAAATGTTAAAAGGCAAAGCTAGTTCATATTATATGAAAGAAACAACACTGCCAGAACAAAAGTCTGATTACTGTTAATCTTGTTGATAAGGAGTTACCCCAGACAAAGTTAAATGAAAGGCATCTCACAAGACAGTATCATCACCTTCTACTTCCACAAACTGATTAACTTTAGAATCATAGATCACAGAAGCCTAAGAGCTGAGGACAGCAGAAGTCATCTAGGACAACACTCTTTTATAAAAGAAGGAAAAGGACTCGGATGAAGAAGTAAATTGTCCAAGGTCACACATTTCATATCATTTGACATGTGTGTGTGAGTGTGAGTTTGAGTGTGAATGTGAGTGTGAGTGTGGGTGTGGGTGTGGGTGTGTGGGTGTGTGGGTAGGTAGAGAGGAAGAGAGGGAGAGAGAGAGGCAGACGGATACTGGAGAGGCTGTGTAATCAGTAACCAGCTATGTGTGTACATGTATATAATATATACACACATACACACATGTTCACCAAAACACTTCATCTCATTTGAGATCTATGCACAAACACACACACACACCGCAGTACTTTTCTTCAAAGATAGACCTGAATATCTATCAAAGGAGATAAAATGTTTTGGTGTCCATCTACCAAGACATTTTATCCATTTAGGTAGATATTCAAGACTACTCAGGGAGGTAAGTACTATGATTTCCATTTCAGAGATAAAGTAACCAAGGTTTGTAGAGGTTACATGAATTGCTTGGGATCTCATGGGAAATGACTTGGAAAACTGAAACTCAGATGAACAGGTAGTATTCAGATGAAGAAATTAAAGCTATTATAATCATGTGAAAAAATTCTCTAAATCACTATTATTAGAGAAACACAAACTAAAATAACTCACACCTATCAGATCGCTAACATGGCAAAACAGGAAAATGATAAATGTTGGCAATGATGTGGGAAAACTGGAACACTAACGCATTGTTCTGTGGAGTTGTATACTGATCCAACCATTCTTCAGAACAATTTGGAACTATGCCCAAGGGCAATCTTTGATCCAGCAATACCAATACTAGGTCTGTCTCCCAAAGAGATCATAAAAAAGTGGGAAAGATCCATGTGTACAAAAATATGTACAAGAGATCTTTTTGTGGTGGCCAAGAAGTGGAAGAAATGGCTGAACAAGTTGTGGTACATGAAGGTAATGTAATACTATTGTTTCATAAGAAAAAATGAGCAGGTGAAGTTCAGAAAAACCTGGAAAGTCTTATATGAACTGATTCTGAGCGAAGTAAGCAGTGAACATTGCACACAGCTACAACAACATTGTGTGATGACCGGTTTTGAGACTCAGCTTTTATCAGCAATGCAATGATCTAAGATGGTTCCAACATACTCATGATGGAAAATGCTGTCTGTTGAGGTTAGATTTGCGGAGAGGGCTCAGGTGTGAAAGAATTCACTTAGCCCTTCTCAGTAGCCATCGGGAGTTTTATTTATCATGGAAGCAAACACGGGCCTGCTTTGCTATGAGGAATCACAAAGTACTGGAAACGTAACCCTTAATATTCTGCGTAACCCCTAGGGTACCATTTACATCCACATTATCAGCCACATCAGAGAAAGAACTACGGAGTCTGAATGCAGATTGAAGCACACTATTTTCTTTTTTTTCTTTCTTGTGTTTCTTCCTTCTATCCTGATTCTTGTTTTACAACATGCTTAACGTGGAAATATGTTTAATATGACTGTACATGTATAACCTACATAGATTGCATGTCATCTTGGGGATATGGTGAGACAAAGGAGGGGGGAGATTTAGAACTCAAAGCCTTATAAAGGTAAATGTGGAAAAGTAAAAATAAATTCATTAATTTTTTTTTAAAAAACCCAAAACTCAAGTCTTCCTGATTTTGATGATTTCTCTAGCAAAGCTGACACTAAGTAGCGGGTTCCTACTTGACTGCACAATGCCTTTGCACAGGGCTCAATAAATGTTTTAATTGAATAAATAACAAAAATTTGCAATGGAATAAAATCATGTGGTTAAAACCATAAATGATTAAAGACGTGCTCTAAGGCCATCCAGTAGGAAAATTAAACACAAATACAACTACAAATTTCATTTTTCCAACTCTACTTAATTACGTACTTGCTTTACAAAAGCTGTTTTGTAATTACATATTACAAGCCTTAGGGGTATGGGGTGGAGAGAAGACTGTGGTTTGGATTTCTTTAATACCTAATTTGGCTTAGTGGTTTTTGATTTGTTAATATGACCAACTTTTTTTCTTTTCCTTTCTTTTTGTTTTTAGGTCCTCTCTCAGTCAACAAACATTCAGTAAGAATTTATAATGGGAAAGTCCTATGCAAAAAATTAGAGATACAAAGAAAGGCAAAAGGCTTGCCCCTGCCCTCCAAAAAATCTAATGGGGCTGATCACATGGAAGGTAGAATACAGTAACAACTAGAGGGGTTAGTAAAGACCTCTGGGAAAATATGGGCCTGGAGTCAAGTCTTGAAAGAATCCTGGGAAGCCAGGAAGCAGAAGTAAGGAGTCATCACATTCCAACACAGGGGGAGCAAGCAATGAAAAGGTATCAAGTAGGGAGATGGACTGTATTTAAGGAAGTGACAGTAGACTGGTGTCCCTGTACATGGAAGGTCAACAAGAATGCAGAGTTGGACTGAGTCACAAAAAGGGCAAGACAGGGAAGGGAGGAGAATGTAGTTTCCAGTCCTTGGTGTCTTTCTACCAAAGGTTCCCTGTGGATTTCCTCTTAAAATCAGGAAGGCACCTCTCTTTTCATCAAGACTTGTTTTTATTTGCTCTTTACAGTAGGTGTTCAGCTTGCATTAAGCACTGCCCTTGTCCCACCCACAGTGGATGGCATATTGGGCCTGGAGTCAGAAAGATCTGAGCTCAAATGTGACTTCAGAAACTTACAAGTTATTTGATCCCAAGCATGTTTAACCTCTGTTTGCCTAAGTTTTCAGATCTGTAAGAAGGGGATAATAACGACACTTACCTCCTAAGGTTGTTGTGAGACTCAAATGAGATCATAATTTTTTTTAAATGTAAAGGGCTTAGCACAGTTCCTGATGTATATAAAGACAAGCTATTATGTTATTATTACACAGACACATACACATACACACACACACACACACACACACATTTTCCCACACCTTTTTGCTAGCTATGGTGGTTTTCTTTATTACCTAAGGCCTCTTCATTCAATTACAAAAAAACAAACCAAAACAAAATAAAACCCTACTTGGACCATATGATTTCTCTCTCTATCACAGCTCATTTTAATAAAGGAGTTTTTATACCACAAGGAGGGAGTGAGAAAGATCAGAACTCTTCAAGGCTCTCTTTCTTTCTTATCATTAAAGTTTATAATCTTTCTTCTGAATAACTATGCTTCCTCTTCCTATAAACAATGAGAAATAGGTTGGATACTGCTTACTGCATTAAAATAGAAGAAAAACCTGAAAATCCTAATGACTTCAGTTGGTTTCAGCGGAATAGGAGAGCCCATGTCCATAGTTTTTCTTTTTAAAAAAATCTATAGAAAGAAGGTTGAAGCAAAGAATACAAGAAAATCACCTGTAAGTAATAAAGGAAACTCAGTCTTTGAAATGAGATAGTATTTCATTTTTGGCACATATTACCGTAATGTAAATCGAGGTGCTATAATTTAGCAAGCAGGAAGCTTTACATCAATTTGACAGTCTTATTAGCCTCAGAAGAGGTGAAAACATAGAGGAGGTAGTTATTGTTGTAGCAAACGAGCCTTTGCCAGCCTTTTCTTCCTTTTTAAAATTCACCAAGGAATTTATTTCCTAAAATGAGTTTTTCTGTTCAAATTATCTAAATATTTACTAAATTCAGTGACCTTCTAGCCATGTTTCACTTATCCTTTATTCTTCAAGTGGGAAGAAACACTGAAAAGCCAACAACAACCCTTCAATATGAATAATATTCAAAATAAAAACTTCAATAAGAAAATTTAAGTAGGCTTCCATGCACAAGACAGCCTTAAGATTAAGAGATTTGTCTGTGTGGTATGATTTCAGAGTCTCAATAAGGCTTTTCTGTCCAAAAAATTCCTTCTCCAATGTAGTTCATGATTAAAATTATGCAATGTTAGATATATTCTGTTTACTAAAGGCTTTGAACTCTTTTACAATCCAAACATTGACTAATTTTTAATAGTCACAATTTAGTATGAGTGAGTATATCAGCTTCCAGGCTGGCCACCAACTCCCCCTTAAAAGCAATAAGGAACAAATGGTATCTCTACCTTTTTTTTTTTTTTGCTTCTACCGTAAAGGACATTAAAGAACTAATATCCAAAGCTCAAAGTGAGTCAAGAGACACTCCTCGAATTTGTGGCTATTCTCACACTGTCCATGGGACTTAAGATCTGCCCTTTTGAGATCCTATTAAGGGTCCTTTGGATTTGAATCTAAGTCCCTAGAAAATACTCTTTTGAGAAACTATAAAAATAAGAAAGTTATTCTCAACATGGAGCTTAAATCTTCCTTTATTCAGCTCCTACCCTTTGCTCTTTATTTTACCCTCTGGAGTGAAGGAGAACAAATCTAATTAGAGAAAGGGGAAATACTCCCCCCCATCCCAAGGATATAGAAAACTTATAATTTATATTAATACCCTCGGTAGGATACTGGCTAAGACAAAACAAACAAACAAAAACAAAACACCTTGATACAACAGAGGGTCCAGAACATGAGAGTCAAGAGTCAAGTCCTGTTCCCCTTCCAAAGAACTGATTCCTCTAATAGTGACTCAAAATTTACTTGATTTATGCTGCCACCTTGAAGAAGGTCCCTAGCAAGGGGGCAGGATTTGGGGTTTGCTCTTTCTTGTCAGGGTGGTAGGTCCTTTTGCATTTTGGCCACCAATTCTTCTTGTGTAAGATTGCTAATACTCCTTTACTATTCTCTTCCATTCTGCCAGGCATCGTGGGTCATTCTTTCATGTATTAAACTGTCCTTTTCATCATGCTCTCTATAACTCTGTCACTGCTTTCTGGCAAGTATTGGGTTTCCTCCAGCCTCTTCTATTCAAGTCACTCTACTAACACGTTTTTTCTTCTCTAGTTTTGTCTCTCCTTCTCTGTCTCTGTTTCTGTATCTGTCTCTCTGTCTCTCTTCTGTCTCTGTCTTTCTCCCTGCCCCTCTCTTTCCTCTTACTATCTGGCTTACTTCTTATTCAGAGACCTCTCTTCTACTGATGGCATTGTTTCTTAAATCCTGGTATGTGACGCTAGTTCTTGAGCTACAGACTTTGGAGTCCTGGCTAGTGATGCTACAATTCATTCATATTTAAGGTCAGAACACCAACATATTTGAAAAGTCTCGCAGAAGTCTCATAGATCCTACTTCCACACAAAGGGTCACCTCAGGTGACTATGGTGAGTTTCTTTAACAAACCAATCTATTTTCCACTAAGTTTGTTCACAATGCATTTTGCATTTACACACACAGTTTAAATCTCACTCCTGAACCATAGACTTGCCTCACTAACTATAATATGGAAGATTTCAAACTTTATGTCCCATAGATAATCTCAATCTCAGCAAGCTCAAAGTGGAATCCACTTAGCTCCCACCCTGCCTTCCAAATTTTCCTGATTTTATTGAGGATACCACCATTTTTCTAGCCACTGAGATCTGAAACCTTGGAGTCATCCTGGAATCCTCACCCCTCATTTACCCCAAAATTCAACTGGGCACCAAAGCTTTTTGTCTTTGCTTGAAGAGTATTTCTTTCATCCAACCTTTTCTCTCTACTCAGGCAGTCACCATCTTAATTCAGACTTCCATAACTTTTCATCTCAACTATTGCAATAGCCTAATGAGCCACTGCATCAAATCTCCCCTTTCTCTAATTAGATTTGTTCTGCTTGGCTCCAGAGGGCAAAATAAAGGCTAAAGGGTAGGAGTTAAATAAAGGAAGATTTAAGTTCCAAGTAGGGAATAATTTTCTGCTTTTTATAGTTACACCAAAGTGGAATGGGTAGCCTTGAGAGGAAGAGAATTCTCGCTCACTAAGAGAGCTCTATCAAAAGTCAGAACAATTACATATTATAGTGTTATGCAAGTTAACTGGAACATAGGAAAATATTTAAATGTTTCAATACACAATAAACTTTACAATACTAAAAATGTGTTTAATATGCAATGTGTCTTCCTTTTGCTTCATACTTATTTTACATGATTTGGACAATAGTTCTGATATAACTTTGAATGAAAACGTAAGTTTCATCTGTAAAAAATATAGCTTTCTCCAATATTTAGTACTTATGACAAATATTTTGAATTCATATTTTGCTTTTCTAAAATAATTAGTCTTTGGCCTTTTTTTAATTTCAAGAAGCCCATGCCACAATGAGCGTGAATTAGTAAAAATTTCTCTAGCTACCAAATCTTTCTGATTGATTTTATTTTCTGAGGATTAATCTAGCTGTATCACAGTAATAGTTTGTCATTTCTTAGTATTTTTCATTTTTATATTACTTTCCTTCATGCTTCAGTTTGGGTAATCCTATTTCACTGGGGACTTGAGTAAACCTGGAAATACTTTACTGCCCCATACCAAAAGCCATTTTAATAGCTGTCAGAGATGACAGATTTTTAAGCACTACAAACTTTTTAATTTTTTTTAATGTTAGACAAAATCTAGAACTTAAAAACATAATGAGAAAAGAAAAAGAAACATTATAAACTTAAATATAAAATAAATAAAGGAAAAATATGTCATGTACACAACAGAACATAGGAAAGGATTCAGAATATATACCAATGACTTATCATTTCAAGAAAGTCTATATATTGAATAGTATGTGATATGTTGAAAGCTGTCCATTCTTTCTTTCCTTCCTTTTAGGTTTTCTTTTGTTGTCTGCTATACACTTTTTACTTTCTTTTAGCACAAAAAACTTTTGCACATTTCCTTGGAGTAATTTCTATTATTATAAAAATACATAAATATGTAAATTTTACATAAAAACATATAAAACCACAGAATTAAAAAAACACAATAAAACAATGACTAGGTATGGCTCACTATTCAGTATTTAACTGACACAGATCTAAAGTTGGTAAAACCAGCTCAACCTGGTTTCATTTGGTTGAGATTAAATATTCTGAGTCAGTCAGAGTGTCAAATAGAAACTTCCACACATGATTGTTGCTGTCAAAAAATGAAATCATAACAAAATTACTGTTTGTCCCAATAAATTCCCAAACCACTCCAGGTATATAGTAGAAAGCATTCTTATGTGGTTTGAAGTTGGACTATATGCTAAGGGCCCTTTCAGTTCTGACAGTCTTTGATGCTGTGATGGAGAATGGGGGAGAAGACATGTACCCACACTCTAGTAAATGACAAAATGTGAAAGGGAATAATGGACGCACACAGAAGGTCTCATGAAATTGCAAAGGAAGGTATCACATCTTGATGGAAGAAACTAATAAAACTAGAGTATTAAGTAAAGGATAAATGAAATATCTATTTAAGAATAAGCAATTAAAAATTAAATGGTACATTTCAGCTATTTGGAAAATGCAATCATGAGCATCTCCATGTTCAAACACCAAGGATGAAAGCAGTATTATTTTATATCTTCTCTTGTGGCAATGTCTCATCTTTTTATCTGTCCCTGTGCTGCATTTGGGATTATTTATTCACTCTTAAAGAAAGAATCTTATGTACACTTAAAATTCACTGTATGATGTCTATCACAGCAGGGTAAGTACATGGATGTTTAACAAGTACAAGTTGATAATAATTACATGAAGAGAAAATTAATACCTTGAAAATCACACCTATCCTGAAAGGTCAAAGTAATTGGGATTAGTGGTTCTAAAGACATGAAGCTGAAAACATATGAAAGGACATACATATATATGTATATATACACACATACACACATACATATACATATACACACATACATATATACATATACACATACATACATACATATACATATACACATACACACACACACACACACACACAAGTGGAGACTGACTACCTAGTTAAAATCATTCACCTAAATAGTAATGCCAGGTAGATTTAGGGGGGGAATCCACTTTAAAATCCCAAATATTTGACAACCAATAACTGCCTGACCTATGGTTCCTTGGAGCATTATACATTTTTTTATTTTCTTATTTTTAATTTTTTTTGCTTTATGCAGGGCAGTTGGGGTTAAGTGACTTGCCCAAAGTCACATGGCTAGGTTTTTGCGTTAAGTGTCTGAGGCCGGATTTAAACTCAGGTACTCCTGACTCCAGGATCAGTGCTCTATTCACTGCGCCACCTAGCCACCCCCTTGAGGCATTATATAAACAGCCTAACACTTGTCTCAGTAGGAAAGTAGCTATAACTCCTGTAAATTAGACCTCTATCTCCAGGCAGATTTCATCTAACATGCCAGAAAAATCTGAGCGGGTCTGTATCCTAACGGTTCTTAATCTGGGGTACAAGGATTTCCAAGAGGCTAGATTGCAGAGAGTCTATGAACTTGGATGAGGGAAAAAAAAATCTATTTCAAAACAAGTAGTTTTCTTTGTAATGTTATGTATTTAATTTTACACATTTAAAAATACTATTCTGAGGGGTCTATAAGTTTCATCAGACTGCCAAAGGGGTTCATTATACAAAAACCATAAAGAGGGGGCGGAGCCAAGATGGCGGCATAGAAGCAGCAAAGCACCACAGCTCCCACACAAACACGCTAAAAACTCACAAAATGGGACTCTAAACAGATTTTCAAGCTCCAAAACTCTCCAAAAGACAGAAAGCACATCTGTTGCTACAGGCAGCTCAACAGGTGGGGCTCTTCACAGCAGACTGGGAGCCACAGCCGGACACCCTGGCTGGGTCAGGCCCCAGGGCATCGGGCGGGGAGCCGCATCAATAGGAGAGCAGATCAGCTGCACTGGAGGCACAGTTACCACATTTATAAGGCCAGAAGGGAAAAAAAAGGCGAAGAGAAAGGTCAGTGGATTTTGCTAACTCAGGAGGAGAAGAGCAGGTCCGGCCAAACTGCTCCCAGGGCAAGGAAGCAGTGGGAGGCGACTGTAGCAGCAGGAATGGAGCAGCAGCGGCCTCCACTGGGCTGCTTTCAGAGTCCTTGGCCTGCAGATAGCAGGGGGTTGAGGGGATCGATCAGGGCCAAGGGCTCTTGTGTTGAGCGGCCTGGATCTGGATCGTGGTCTTCAGTGATGGTCCTGGGGTGCACTTTCAGTGAGCCAAAGCTGGGGTGGGGGATTGCAGCATCCCACTAATAGCACCGGCAGCTGTGAAGGCCCCAGCAATTTGGGACAGAGC
>CM053600.1:150743535-150768100 GCA_028646575.1 Pseudocheirus occidentalis | reverse complement strand
AGTGGGAGTGGGTGACAGGGGAGGAATTGCAAGAATCTAGAATTTAAAGCTATACAATCAAATGCAACTGGGAAACAATACATACAGGGATGGGTGCAGGGATCCCCTCCCTGCCTACTAGAAAGCTAGAGGGGCGTTGGAGGAGGACATAAAAGGGAACAGATTGTGGGAGGGGCTCTATGGAGGGATCAATGTTTTGGGCTGGGGGGCAGGGGAAAGAAGGGGAGAAAATTTGTAACTCAAAACCTTGTGGAAATGAATGCTGTAACCAAGAAAATAAATTAACACAAAACAAAACAAAACAAAAAACCATAAAGAAGCCCTTTCTAAAGATATACAAGGGGAATTTTATAACTTCATTCTTTAAATAATGTGCATAAAATTTGCCCTCGAAATCAAAGCAAACCTTTGATAAGGAACAGTAACGTACTGTATTATTTTCACTATTGGATAGGTCAGTTATAATTATTTTTAAATTCTGCTGTAGTATTACTTTGAGTAATTACTTCAAACAATTGTTTTCTGCATTGACTCTATTTGTTAAAATATGTCTCCTTCCCATTGTAAAGGTTTCTCTCTGGAGACATCTAATTTCTTTAAGTTAAAAACAAGTTAATTGTAGATTGTAGCATTTATTATTTTAAAATTTGGAAATACATTTTAAATAATTCTAATTTAAAATTAATATGACAGGCCCTCACAATTTTTTAAAACAATGTAATTTATTTTGACCTAGCACAGTTTTCTTTCTTTTTCTTTTTTGCTTGGGGTACTAAAACCTGACCAGAGGTCAACTCCCAAAACAAAGCAAGAGACATTTCCAGTAGCTGAATTACTAAAGGAGAATCTACTCCAGACACTCAATGTTTTTAGCCAGCCTGATAAGAAAAGGTGGTTAGGTGCTTCTTAGTTTTATGATTTGAATGTTGTAAACTCTAATTCTGCTCCTGGTCAACTCCTTTTTTTTTTTTAGGATTTCCTACCTTGCTAAGTAATTTGTGAGCTCTTTCTTTTTTTATGGTACCCAAAGGCATGATATGAATGTCATATATGGAACAATTACTTATGCACCTGACTCAGCAACAAGAAAAGAAGTAGAGCTTAGTTTGAAGGAGGAAATGGAAAAGGGTCTATGTACAGTCAATATTTCCAGGAACAACAGTTGATGTGCCTAGCACAGTCTCTGGGTGGCATACTGCTTTTGTCTCTAATATTCAAGTATGTGTCTCCAGGCAATAAAAACTATACCTGGATCTGTTTCCCATATGTTCTCTCTCCTACTCTCTTCACATTCCAATCTATCCTAGAAACTACTGCCAGTTTATAATGTGCTCCAAATTCTAAGGCCATGATCAGTCAATAAATGAACAAGTAATTTATTAAGTCCCCACTACATGTAAAGTTCTAATTCTACAAAGACAAAAATGAAACAAGCACTGTCTTCAAAGTGCTGATATTTTATCAAAGAGACAACAGTAGACAAATTACGCAAGCGTGTACAATGTGTGTGTGTGTGTGTGTGTGTGTGTGTGTGTGTGTGTGTGTGTGTGTAAAATAAGGCAATCTGGGAGCTAAGGGCAGTAATGCCTGGAAGGATCAGGAAAGGCTTCTTAAAGAAAGGGCCACTTGAGCAGGGTTCTAAAGGAAATAAGAGTTTCTACAAGGTGAGGGTACAGAATATTCCAGGCAAGGGGCATTCAGCAAAAAGATCCCAAGACAAGAGATGGAACATAATACATGAGAAATAGGTAGAAAGTCAGTTTAGCTAGAGCTTCGAAGGTAGGAAGAAGAGGAATGTGTAATATGGTTTTTTAAAAGTTGGTTGGGGCTAGATTTTGAAGGACTCTAAATGCTAAAACAGAGAACCTTATATTTGATCCTCTAAACAATAGGGAGCCACTCTAGTTAACTGATGTACTTCCATGTTTCAAAGGTGCTTCTTCAAAGTGCTAGCCATCCTCAAATGTTTACCCCCACACTTAATAAGCATTCCTGCCCTCCTTCCCAGCATTCAGCTATCTGATTAAGTTGTCAAATGGCCCTGAATCCAATATGAAACCCTGTGGACTGCGGTGTCTATTTATGTCTACTTATGTTAATACTGACACATCAGGAAAAAAAAGAAAAAGAGAATTTCTTTATTAATGGCTCACATTTCCCCAAAGTTAATCTGTTTCTTTTTTTTTAATGTATGGATAGGACTAAAAGAAACACCTTATGAAGAGATGGAAGAGACAAGATTTGACAAAATAATAAGAAATTGCATCTTTCACATGAAGAACATGGATTTGATGGGGAGAATTTTATCATAAAATCTTAATTTTTCATTATTTACAAATTTTCTGCTTCTAAAATTTTAGATTTACTTTCCACAGCATTGAAAAAAAAATTCCAGCTATAAAAAATCTAGGGAGTATGCATTAATTTTTCTCAACATTTACATAAACCATCCAACTCTAGTACATTTTAAAAACTATTAATGTTGCTTAGTGCTTTTATCCAACAGGTTTTTGTTGCTATTGGTTTGGGATTTGGGGGGGTTGTTTTTGGTTTTTGGTTGCTTTTGTTTGTCTTGTGAGAAGTTGTCTACTCCCTATTAGTTGGTTTCTTGTACTTTGTGAGGTACAGTGGAAGTCTAACACAGCTGAGAGAATGAAAAGGCTGGAGGCAGAGAATCTGGCCAGTTGACAATGTTCTCTCTTTTCTGCCTGAGCCACTATTATTATCACCAGTTCAGTGTAATTCTTTGAAGAAGGATCAAAGAATGTGAATGATTACAGCTTTTGCATGTCAGACATCATTTCTCCATCCAATGACGTAACTATATTTAGATACATAAATGTATGTGTGTATATGTATATAAAGATATAGACAGATATAGATATTCTTTCATAGTGCACCTGATTAAAGAACATTTTTCTCTTTTCCTTTGTGCCTTTTCCAAGTTGTACTTAATAAACAAAAACAGAGGGCAATGAATTGCAACCTCCATCAGGAGGTAACTTAAATTTTTGAAAACAGATAACTAGCTATTTCACATTAAGAGGAAGTATTATACATTCTATCTGTAACTTGTAAAAAAAAACCCAGTGTTTGGCTGGTAATAAAGAAGCAACAGGGCTTACTGGCTGGCCAGTTCAACACCTCATCTTAGAATATTTCCACATATGAACAAGTAGAACCTGGAACCAAACTTCCTGGTTATAAGAGGTCCAGGTAGACTTATGTTCCCTATGTACTATTCTCAAGCACCCCCAGGAACTACTAGAAGTAGAAGACCTGTTTATACCATGAGAGCTCCACTACCTGAGAAAGTCCTAAGTGTGTATTCAAACAGAGTCTGGTGGGTTTCAAAACCCAGAATGGTTATAAGTGTAAATAAAGCTTTATGCCAACAATTCAGCAACCAAAGCTTAAGTATTGATTAAAGGATATCCTTTGGTGCGCAGTCTTGATGGTGACTGCAAAGTGCCAAATAATTTTGGAGGTAGGGAGTTGCTAGTGATCCTGATTCTGCCACTAATTAGCAGGGAAGTGTCATCAAATAAACCCTAACTTCTCTGGGCCTCAACTGAGGTATCTGTATAATGATGGTTTGGGACTAGAGAGTCAAAAAATCTCCCTTCATTTTTCATCACCCTGGATTTGCAGGGAGAAGGGCAGGAATTTTACTACTGATCAGGTGTGAGATCTTATGTCCAATATTTGACTTCTTATTTTCATCATATGTACAATCAGGTGTCTGGATTATAACCTCTAAGATCTCCTCCAGCTATAATTCCAATAATTTTGCAGGATGAAATGAGTTTATCATATGGATCTGATTGAATTAGGAGCAAGAGGGGTCCTTGAGAGGGTTTTATCTTTGCCCACAGAAATGAAGCTACATTTCATAGGCTGTAGTGAATTGTGCAATTTGAGCTTTATCCTTATATGGTTTGTCTTTTGCTGTGTTATTCATATACCCCATATGTTTTAAGTGGGAAAATTTGGCTCTACTAACCATTTATTAAAAACAAAACAAAAAAACCACAAAACACAGTTTGAGGAATTTTTCTGTTTTAATCTACACAGCTGTAGATCATCAACCTCAACATTTTCTGTTGGTAATGCTATGAAAATAAACGGACAATTGTATTTATAATTTCACAAAATATTGCTTAAGAAATTTATGACCACTTTGCCTATTTGTTCCTAATGGTAGGGCATACAGATTAATAAACTCATACAGCTAGATCCTTCTGGTTGACCTGATGAATGGACTAGTTAATTATGAAAAAGCTGACATATGCCAAAAGTATTAAGTAATCTAGCTCATGTCATAAAACAAATGCCCAGAACCACTTCATGCTCAATATTATTGGTACTAGAAAAGTGGATTTTATTATTCTATTGCATTGTACATCTATATTTGTTTGTAACTCAGTACATTCCCTCGATATATCCAGATTGAATAATGAAAACCTAGAATTACCCATGAAATAGTAATTGCAGGTTTACTCAAATAATATTGCAACTGCCAGCAGCAGCCTCAACTACCAACAGCATGACAATACTTTTCAACAGTTGCTTATAATAAGTAGGCTTCGAAATGTCAGCAGGTAAAATCAGAATAACATTTCTTAACATCTGCTAAGGCTCTCTGTTCTAATGGGTCTACAGTAGCACCTGACATATGATCATACTATTACTACAAATGTTCTTAGAGGCAACTGAGAGATAGGGAGGGGCTAGTTACTTAAATAACTTCTCATTTGTTTTTCACTTATACGAAAGGAACCCGTTGGTATGTTTATTTAACACACACACACACACACACACACAAATATATATACACATATCTTACTGAATTTGGCAGAATTTTACCCTAACTTGGAAAACTAAAGAATTTAAATATAAGGGCTCTATAGAATCTGAGACCTTAGAAATTTTAGTGTTCGTTTCCTCCTTCCCGACCCATCCCCACAGGACTCTTGTCTTTCACTCCATAGAAACCTCTTTACCCTGGACACTGGTGCCACCCTTGCACTATAAGTATTAGCAGTTAGGTGGTTATGCAAAATATCCAGAGTGTCCATTTCTTCCCAGAATTCCCATTTTAAGGAGGATAGCCAGGTCAATTCTATCTTCCATCCTCTTCATCCTGATTCATCTCCAGAGGACTTTTTGTCTGACCTACCTCTACTAGATACCTTCACCCTGCCCCTCCCACACACACAATTTTAAGCTCTCCTCACTTTAGAACAGAACTGTCCTAAGGGCAGGCATTACCCTTTGTTCTGCCTATATTTGTCTTCCCAGCACTAAGCACAGTGCCTGGCACATGAATACTCGCTGACTAATTGGCCAAACATATGAAATAAGACATATTCTTGCTCCTTTTTTAAAAGACTGTCCCTGATTAACCTTTTTCAGTTCAGCTAAGTGGCTTCCGACATCTCCTGATCTCTGTAATGTATTGCTGATGTCAATATAGGTTGGAAAACATTTTTTTTGTTGTTAGTTCCCACATTTTTTGCATATCTTTTCCTCACAACATATTTAGAGATTTTGTAATTCAGAGTATTTTTTATCCTATCTGAAACAATGACCAAGTAAATGAAATGCCCATATCATAAAGAAACGATGCCAGTAGTTCTAATAAGATTATGTGATTGGGAAGAAAATGGAAAATGAACTTCTATGTGGATAAATGTACAGTAAAGCATTTAAGATAAAAATAACCCAATCTCTGTTCTTAAGTTGGTGACCTCTGATTTATCAAGGGATCCCGGAGTCAATGTGAACAAGTTATGTGAAGTTTATGGTCTACTATGCCATAGTCAGCAAAAAAGCAAACAGAATATTGGAAATTATCACATAGATATTTCAAACAAAATAGAAAGTATTCTTTTATTCTTGGAAAAGCACCTATACAATTCAGGAAAGCTGTAATTGTCAACATCAGAGTTAAGTCTATCTTCAATAAAATTCTGACATCCAAAAATCTATAGGGAATTAGCATATTGGTTGAGTGGTCAGTGGGAAAAAATTCAAAAAAAGAATAATACTATCAATAAGCATATGAAAAAGCATTCAGAATTGCTAATGATCAGAGAAGTAAACATGAAGAATTCTGAGATTATTACCTAAAACTATTTGAATTGGGAAGGATGTTGGAAAAGAGAGGGAGACATAGCCAATGTTTCCAAAGCTATGGAAAAAAACAAGATCCCTTATTCATTACTAGTGGAGCTGGTGAATTGGTCCACCTTTTTTGGACCATTTGTAAACCATGCAGGCTGAACTCTCCAATTCTCTTCCTTTCCCTCCTACCAGAACTGAGACTGTGCCCCATGGGTTGTGAATTTTATCATATCTTTCCCCAAACCAGGTCAGTTTAATACTTGCTAATCATTTTATTTCATTTTTCTGGTTTTTGATTCAGCCACTTAAAATTCAATTTTATTTTATCTTATTTTCAGTTCTGAATTCTCTCCCTCCCACCTTCTCCTGCTCTATCCACTGAAAGATCAAGAAAAACAAAACATGTTGCAAATATGTAGTGTCAAAGAAAACAAATTCCTACGTTATTCTTATCCACTTACCTCCTCCCTCGCCCCCAATGTGTTTCATTCTGCATTATGAATCAATCACTTCTCTATCTGGAGGTGGAGAGTGTGTTTCATCATGATTCCTCTGGAATCACAGTGCTTGGTTATTGTGTTAATGAGAGGTCCTATGTCCCTCAAAGTTGTTTATCTTTACAACCTTATCCTTGTACAAATTGTCCTCTTGGTTCAGCTCACTTCACTTTGCATTAGTTCATATGAGTCTTCCCAGGTTTCTCTCAACCTATACTCTGCATTGTTTCTCATATCAAAATAATGTAAGATTATACTCACCTGCACACATATGCATACATCAATATATTTGTACTTAGATGATAAACTTTACAACCATTACACAATTTATGGGCATCTGTCACTTTCTAATTCTATGCTACCATGAAAAAAACTGAATAAATATTGTTGTACCTACAGATGCTTTCCCTTTTTCTTTTATCTTTTTAGGGTAAAGACTGAGTAATAGAATCACCAGGTCAAAGTATGCACAGTGTATTAGCTTTTTGTTGCCAGCCATTTTCAAAGCATACTGATAAGTCCTGCCTCCTACCCCACCCACCAGCCCAGGTCCCTTTTATGTGTTATCTTCCTCCATAAGAATGAAAGCTTCTAAATGAGAGGGACTGACCTGATTAATTTTATTAGCATTTCAATGTTTAGCACAGAAAATATTAAGTATTTAATCAATGCTTTTTCATTAATTCATCCAATTATTTTGGAAAATAATTTGTAATTATGCAAGGAGTGTTAAAATAACATTTGTACCCTTTGCCTTGGTGATTCTTTGCTTAGTCTGTACCTGATAGAGATGACCAGAAATGTCTATTTGTTAAAAAAAAAAAAAAAGTGGAGTCACTATTTTTAACAGAGAAATGTTATAAAGAATTTATATGTGGGGGTGGCTAGGTGGCACAGTGAATAGAGCACAGGCGCTGGAGTCAGGAGGACCTGAGTTCAAATCCAGCCTCAGACACTTAACACAAAAAAAAAAAACTAGCCGTGTAACCTTGGGCAAGTCACTTAATCCCAGCTACCCTCCAGAAAGCAAAAAAAAAAAAAAAAAAAAAAAAAGAAGACTTTATATGCCCAGCAATTCAGTAAGTTGTGATATGTGGATATAATATAAATGTATTGCACTTTAAGGAACCATGAATATGTAGAATTCAAAGAAATATATTGAGACTTGTGTCCAAGTAGAGCAGAATGAAGTACCACCAGAGAATAATGATTGCAACTACAGGAAGGAAGCAATTTTGAATACAAAATTAAGATCAAATACAATTAACAATTACTACAACACAAAATAGAATATATAGAAATATAGTTGTGTGTAAAAATCAGTGGATTTAGTCATAAAACTTAGCTTTGAACCCTATCTCTGTTACTAATCACCTATGTGACCCTGATGTTTCTTTGTTTTTCAGTTGGGACCAATTCTTCATAATTCCATTTGAGATTTTCTTTGTAAAAAGACTGAAATGTTTTGCCATTTTCTTTTCTTGCTCATTTCATAGATGAAGAAATTTAAGCAAACAGGATTAAGTGACTTGCCCAGGGTCACACAGCTAGCAAGTGTCTGAAGCCAGATTTGATTTAGGAAGAAGATTCTTCCTGGTTCCAAACCCAGTGGTCTATCCATCTGCCACCTGGCTGCCCCTACACAACCTTGAGCAGTTCTCAATTTCCCTGGGTCTTATGTGTTTAAAGCAAGGGTATTTATATTTTGGGGCTCAAAGATCCCTGCAGATGGTGACTGCAGTCATGAAATTAAAAGACATTCGCTCTTTGGAAGGAAAACTATGCCAAATCTGGACAGCATACTAAAAAGCAGCTAGTTACCAAGTAGTTAATTAACAACAAAGGCCCACATAATCAAAACTATGATGTTGTTTTTTTCAGGATGAATGTATGGCTGTGAGAGTTGGACTATAAAAAGAAGCTAAGCATCACAGAATCAATGCTTTCAAATTGTGGTTATGGAGAAAATTTTTGAGAGTCCCTTGAAAAGAAAGGAGACCAAGTCAGTTAATAATTAAAGAAATTAATTCAGATTATTCATTGGAAGGTTAAATACTGAAGCTCAGGCTTAAATACTTTGGCCACATAATGAGAATATGGGACTCATTGGAAAAGACCCTGATGTAGGGAAAGATTGAAGGCAAAAGTAAAAGGTGACAGCAGAGGGTACAATGGATAGAGTGTTATGGAAGCAGCAAACATGAGCTTGGACAGACTTTGGGAGATAGTTGAGGATAAACGAGGTATGGTGTCATAGTCCATAGGGTCACAATGAGTTGAACATGACTGAACAATTGAAAAACAACAAAGTAAAGGCATTAGATGAGATGATTTCTGTGAACTCTTCAAGCTTTAAACTCTCTGCTCCTAAGTATGTATAAGGGACAAAGGGTAAGAACTTTCTCCCTCTTATTCCACAGAATATACTCAAACACGATGAATTTTTAATGTGGCTATTGTCCTTCATGCTTGAACAGGACCAAAATGACACCAATATGTCAGGGTCAATGTATAAGCGTGTCTAACTGTGGTTGATCAGACCAATATGATCTTGGAGGGGTCTGTGTTGTTAGGCACACACACTCTATATAAACATTTGAAGTGGTGCTGTCTCTAGATTTATGCATATCACATTCTTCTTGAACTACTACAATATACTGCTTTCCTCATAGAGCACAATGTCTTCTTTCATGCGGGCATGCCATGCTGGATAGTTCTATGCCAGTGTCTTCCATGTCTCATAACTGATTCCAAAATTCTTGATAGAAATCTTAAGAGTATCTTTCTATTGCTTCTTCTGACCTCTGTTTGAGCACTTGCTTCGTGTCAATTCTCCAAAAAAATTTTAAGAAAATATACATTTGGAATTTGTACAATGTGGCCAGCCCATCAGAGTTGTGTTTTCCAGGAAAGAATTTGAGTGCTTGGCAATTCAGTTCCAGAAAGGACCTGAGTGTTGGGTTCTTTATCTTGCCCAGTGACCTTTAGAATTTTCTGAAGACAGTGCAAATGGAAATAATTCTAAATCCTTGCATGTCATTGGCGTATTGTTCAGGTATCTCAGGTATACAATAATGAGGTGAGCACAATGGTTCTATAGGTCTTCATTTTGGTAGGCAGCCTATTAACACTTTTCTCCCACACTTTTCTTCTGAGACTCCAAAACACTGAATTAGCTCTGGTAATGCATGCATCAAACTCATCATCTATGTGTACATCCCTGGAAAGTATACTTCTAAAATGAGTGAATTTATTCACAGCATTCAGAATTTCTTCATTTGCTGTATAGTTCCATGTGTGGATGGTGCGGTGGAAGTGGAGTACATCTCTTCCCTTGTTAATTGTCAGGCCAAAATTCACACAAGGTGTAGAAAATTGACTCATACTCTGTTATATCTTAGCCTCAGAGTACACAATCATGTGTAATCAAAGTTATACACCAACTCACTCTCCACTTTAGTCTTGCCTCATAGCCTTTTCAAGTTAAATAATTTACCATCAATGCAGTAGCTAAACTTGATGTTTCATCCTCATTGAAGGTGTCTGACAACATTGCTGAAAACAACATGCCACAAAGCATGTGAACAAGCACACAGGCCTGCTTCACTCCACTGGTGACTGGGGAAGTGCAAAAAACATTGTCTGTCATCCAGAACCTGTACAAGCATGTCATTATGAAACTAGCATTAAATATTGATTAACTTTTCCAGGCACCCAAATTTTATCATGATGTTCCATAACTCCTCACAAATGATAGGATCAAAATTCTTGGTCAGTTTGACAAACATTGTGTACAAACCTTTGCACTGCTCCTGGCATTTCTTCTAGAGTTGTCAGGCAGCAAACACCATATCAAGCATTCCTCAGCATTTTCTGAAGCTATGATGGCTCTCAGGTAGAGGATAAAAGATCAGCCTGTTAAAGAGGGCTCTGGCAAGAATCTTGCCAGTAATGACCAAGAGAGAGGACACCAACACTATCATGATTGTTAGAGAACAATCTATTTCCTCTTGCTTTACAGAGATGGACAATGGAGGCATTCTTGAACTCCCTCTTCCCATATGACCCAGAAGATTTCAGTCAGCTTTTATATGATCAATGGACCCCATGCCTTGTAAATCTTAGCCAGAATAGAATCAGCACCTTTTGCTTTGCCATACAAGAGGATCCTAATAGCATTCAACATCTTTTTCAGTTGTAAGTTCAGTTAGAGAGGGTTTGACTTTGACCTGAGGTATATGGTCAATAGCTTCAGCACTGGTTGATGATGGTCTGTTTAGAACACTATGGAATTCCATCTATTCAGGAGCATGTCCTTACCAGTAATCAATGTGACTCTATCAGCACTGAGTAGGTAAGATGCACCATAGGTCTTTGGTCCATAAATAACCTTTATGGTATCATAAAAGGGCTTTGGGTTGTTGCTATTAGCATAAAACTGAATTTCAGTTGCCTTCTTACTGAGCCAAGAATCTTGCATCTCTCTAAGCTTTGCTTCCACTTCTGATGGAGTTAAATGCTACTCCTCTTTTTTAGAGACAGATGAACTGTCCTACTGGTCAACCCTGTGGAAATCTCACTTTTCATTTCACAGCTTCTGAATTTCCCCATCATTTTTATCGAACCAGTCTTGATCTTTGCAAATGATCTGGCCCAGATGAGTAAATGTAATACCATTCACCAAATCTCTGAAAGCTGCCCACTCTTTTTCTGCTTCACTGTTGCCAGCTGTATGTTGGCTCAGCTTTCCCTCCAAGTTAGCAACAAATTTTTCCCACTCAAGAGAAGTGCTCTAATCTGTTGACATCATCTTCTGGTGGTTGTCTCACCTTAATGCCACCACTTTTGTTGAATGTGAATGTTTAGCTTGGAGAGGATAAGTCTGTGATCAGTCTAGCACTTTGTGCTACATTTCACCTTTATCACTCTCACATCCTATCTGTCTCTTCTCCTTAAAATGACATACAGTATTAAATGCCAATGTATGCTGCCAAAGTTTTATGCATTTAGGTAAATGGAAGACACTGTTGTTGATGACAAGGTCATGAAACACGCAAACCTTTAGTAGTAAGTGGTTTGCTGTTGCTGATTCTGACACCATTCTTCTCAAAGACTTTCTGCCATGTCTGTACCTACTCTGGAATTAAAGTCACCCAGACTTACAAGCTTGTTCTATTTTGGCACATCAATGATGAGGTTCTCTAGGTCTTCATAAAATTTTTCTTTGATCTCATCAGGGTTCATCATGGTTGGAGCACATGCACCAACAATGATGGCACGGCTCTTTCATGCAAGTGCAGCTGCATTGTTATGAGCTGTCAGTCACCCCTTTTTGGAGGCATAACAGCTTGTGGACTAGATTAGCCTTGATGGCAAAATCTATACCAGCTTCACAGCACTCTCCATCACTATGGCCACTCTTGAAAAACACGTATTCAGCTCTGTAAGCTGGTCTTCATTTGCCAGTCTTGTTTTACTTAGGGCTGTTCTTTGGATGTGATACATTCTGAGTTTTCTCACAACAAGAGCTCTTTGTCTTTCAGGTCTACTGGATTTCATATCATCTCTAAGTGTGTGCACATTGCATGTAACAATGGTGAGTAGAATTATCTTCACGAAAGGTTTTGTTCTTTTTATGTGTTTTGACCACAGGGCAGGATCTTGCCTGCTGTAATAAGCAGACCAAGGTTGGGTAAAGCAGAAAATTTTGAAGGCACGTTCCTCATGCCAAAAGGTGGGCAATATGGTCCTTAAGGCTGCTTCAACACCAGGGGTCTCTTGAATGCCACTGCTACTTCAGTCCAGTGAAAAGATAATCCAATGGCCTGGGCTGCCTGTGGGAAAGACTGCAAATACAGCCCCCAGTGTATTCACACCTGCTGCTTCACCACTTGCCCATAATCACAGGATTTTGAGATAGGTAAAATGGTAAATTGGGGTGTGTGTGTGTGTGTGTGTGTGTGTGTGTGTGTGTGTGATGTGTTTTTAGTCATACATAAACTGGATTTAACTGAGGTAGAGTTGCAGAAAGTTATCAGCCTTGTTCTCTCTTTTAAAGCCATCAAAGTCTAGTACAAAAACAAAAGCAGAGATGACCAGTGATGGTCCAGGAATATAGTGAATGACCCTGGCATCCTCAATATCTAACCAAACTCTAACGCATTCCACAATACCTCCTTCTGCTGTCTTCATGGCAGTTGAAACAAATTGTTCACATCTACTCATTCTGCTGGGAAAGTCTTCTTCACATGCTTGGGGCAGATACCTCCCTAGTTCATTGATGGGTTTGATGCCCCTGGGTTACCCTCAATCTGGTTTAGCCTTGATGCAGAAATGGTTTGCGAAGGTGTGGTCACTGAATATGCTACAGCTTCTTACAGTCACAGGTAAACAGTGGTCAAGTGCCCCCCGCCAAGGTGAAAAGCAGCCCTGAAATGGAGTCAGCAGCCCTCACACCAGAGATATTAGTCTTCCCTGAATATTATACATCCCAAAGTTTCAATATGTAGATGTGATAAACACTCTCGTCATGAAGAGTACAAGAAAGGGAATTTCTTCTCCCCAACTTAATGTTAACATAAAGTGACTGCTTCTCAGAATATAATCACAGAGTATAAAGTTCTTAAAATGTCTTTCTAAGAACCTATATTGTGTGAAGCTGTTCCTTAATTATCTTGAAAGGATTGAGGCGGTTTGTTCATGAGATAAAAGCAAGTGACACTACACAAAAAATATCTTGGAGAGAATCAGGTATGTCCAATTGACCTATCTATAAAAGAAGCAAGCCATCCGTCAGCTAAGGAGATTAAGTTTAAAAGTTGGAGGCAATTGTGGAAGGAGATCCCTATACCTATACCAAGCAGGAGATGGACATAGAATTTTTTCCTCACTCTGCATCACCCATGTCATTAATATTACTGAACCAATAGAAGACATTGCACCTAATGGGGAACAAAGGCACACACTACAGAAAAACACAGGGAAAGGAAGCAGATTCAAGAACCATGACTCAAGAAAACTTAGTCAGTTTATAGGGAGCAATAGACCTGTAGATCTTAGCAGGGCAACATAATCAAACAGCACATGTGATTTTAAGAGAATTCAATGACTCATAAGCTATCTGTCCTTGATTTTTTTCTAGGTTAGGTTTTTAAAAAATATATGATATATTTTCTTCTCCTTTTTCAATCTTTTTTTTGGAAGGGGGAAGGCAGGGCAATTGTGGTTAAGTGATTCGCCCAAGGTCACATAGCTAGTGTTAAGTGTCTGAGGTTGGATTAGAACTCAGGTCCTCCTGACTCTAAGGCCAATGCTCTATTCACTATGCCACCTAGCCGCCCTCCTGCTTTTTCAGTCTTTTAATTTTGTTCTATTATTTCTTACTATTTTGTCCAATCATTAATTTCTGTTTGTTTTCAGGGAGTCCATTTCTTGAATAAAGTTTACCATGCCCTGTTCTAAGTTATTCCCTCCTGATTCTTTCCTCCAGAGCTTTTGAAGTTCAGACTACTTGATAGTCATGTTTCTCTTTGTAATCCCAGGATAGAGAATTACAGCCACTCAGGCTCCTGTGCCTAGTCTACCATGATCTGAGAGTGGTAACACTATGTTGGTAGGCCATGCTGGTCACTGCTGCTACTTTTGGGAACTGCCAAGGTCCCAAGCCTGGTATTTCCTGAGCACCCTGGGACTCTATCACATGAGCCCTCCATTCTTGCTTCTTCTGTATTCTGACTTTTGCAGGCTATACATGTTCCTGACAGTCTCTGAGACTGTTGGGAGCTGCAAGTTGAGAGACTAAACTAGACAGTACAGGCCTTTCTGGCAGCTGCCCCCTCTTCTATTGCTCTTGAGCTTCTGGCTCTTGGGCAGACATTTTGGATCAGAAGAAGCCATTTAATGTCATTTCTTTTTTTTTTTTTGGTATACACCTCAGAGTGTTGTTGGAGTTGGTATATGAGAGCTGGGCAGTATACCTCCCTCTCAGGTAGTCATTTTTCAAGAAGTCTGTCACTATTTTCTCATTTATAAAAAAGGGGGTTTCACTAGAGTACCCCTAAGCTCTTCCAGTTAAGTCCATTCCCACTCTAAATCTTAAATTGAAGAGATCCATTAATTCACTAATTTCCTAAGCTATAAAGGTTGACACTGTGAAGGACACATGCTTTCTGACAAAAGGATTCCTGTTATCATATGCTGAAACTGAAAAATGGGTGATCTGCTGTTAATCTGATTGAATATGACCTTTCTAAGATCTCATTTAATAATTATACATCGTATACTCTTTGATTAAGAAAATGAATACTGTTAATTTTGGTATTTGGGGATTAAACAAAGAATGAACATGTCTGTTCTTAAGAAGTAAAGATAAACCAAAGTAAATGGGATCAAGAAATTCTGAAATGTCCCATAATGATGGCAGGCTTTACCTTTGCAGAAAAATTCCCTGAAGTAAAAACTCAAACATCCCATTCTATTCATTTATTATAATTATAGCAATAAACCAGGAGTTATGCTTTCCATTCTTCATTTGTTAGTGTGTCACATATACATCAATTTAATATTTATAGTCTTTATAGTCAAAATTTCACATCATATTCAAATTGTAGTTAAATTATTGCTTTGGATTCAGACAGATGACATGGCTAATCTTATTAGGAAAATGTGAGCCTGCATAATTGTGAATTATTAACCTTTAACAAAATCTTTATTTAACATATTGTATTTTGTGAATTTCCCAGCTAGAAATGTAGAAAATTGAAGTTCGTTTATGGTAGGACTGTCAGATTATTTGTTCTGTCAGGATACAAATGAGCAGGAAGAATATGATGCATCCCTTCTGTTGTCAAATAACATTTATTTACTGAACCTAGTACATCTCTGAGAATTGTTCTAGGCACATTACAAGTGTATAGAGGTCCTCCTTTCTATTTCAATTTAATTCAAGAAAGACTTATTAAACTATTATGCACAAGGCATTGCTTTTAGTGCTAAGGAAACATTCTTTCCTCAGTTTCCCACCTACCCAAAAAAATCTGCCCTCAAAGTTTTTGCCCTGTTCTACTAGAGAACATAGCATATACATATACAAGTGAATACAATGAATACAAGGTAATACATGATTTTTAAAAGGCAGAAAGCTCTAACAATTAGTGGATAAATCAATGAATTAACAATCATTAATTAAGCACCTACAATGTGCTAGGCACATTTCTAGGGGTATAAAACAAAAATGCATTGCTGCATTTATGGAGCTTAGCATCCTCTCAGGGAAGATAATTCTAATAAGGAAGAATGGGAGTAGATGTCTATAGAAATTCTGTGTGGAAGCACAGAGAATTCACTAACCAACCAAAACTATAAAAAGACATTTCCAGGAAGCATAAGTATGAGAAGGTCATAGAGGATGAGGATTAAAGCATATAATCTTGCTTGAAGAGAAGCATGGAGAATGTTGATGTTCAGGCAGATAGGTAAGTCTAGTGGAGGATGCTGAGATCAATGACAAAGGTTGTTTTAGCTAAATCAAGGTCAAGAGAAGGATAAAAAAAGACTAGAACAACTACTGGGGGTGAAAGATAATAAATAACAGATAAGGCATAACTACTTAACTCATCTTTTTCTTCTGTTCTTACTGATAAAGAGAATTTGGGGTCGGAAAGGGCAGAACAAAATGACTAAATGAAGAGTTAGAACCCAAGATAAATAAGGATATAACAAAACCCTGAGTCACACTTGATGAATGTTATTCACTAATCAGGGATAAACTATATTCCAAGGTGTTGGGAGACTCAAATAAAAAGCATTCATGAATTGGCTACTATGAGCCAGGCACTGTGCTACGTCCTGGGGATACAAAGCTAGAAAAAGAAAGTATATGCATTGTAATAGTTTACATTGGATTAGAAAATGACAGGGACAAAGATGACAGAATAAAGTCAGGAGAATTGCCTGAGCTCTCCCAAATTCCCTTCCAAAAAACTTTAAAATAACACCTCAAAACGAATTTTAGACCAGTAAAACAAACAAAAGAATGGGATGAAACCATTTTCTAGCACAAGGAAAGTTGGACAGTTAGCAAGAAAGCTCTGTCTCTCTGGGGTGGGTGTGGAGCACAGTCCAGAGCAGGTTGAGCCCTGGCCCATTAGTAATTGGCCTTGGGATGACTGAAAGCTTCCAGAGCTCTCAGCCCACAAACAATGAGGTTGTTAATCAGCAAGTCAGAGGAGATTACAGGGAACCTTTGAGTGAGTGCAGGACTCTTCTGCATTATCCATACATGGTTTGCAGTCCCAGGATGAGGAGTAAAACTAGCAAGGGCAGAGAAATGGGTCACAGTTTCAAGGTGGAAAAGATCACTTGTGGTTACTCATAGATCAGAGTACAGCTCAAGAGAGCAGTGATCAAACATCTCCTTAAATCATACCACCTTGGAAGATCTCAAAAATTACAGAACCCCAGAATTAGCCCTGAATGCTGTAGTTCAAAAATCCTGAAGTTTGCTATTGTGCCCAGGAGCAGAATACAACTTTAACCAAAAAAGTCAAAAGTCATAAAATAAGGTAGAAAAATGAGCAAACAATAAAAAAGAACCTGATAATAGAAACTCAGTAGAAGATAATAAAGTCAAAACTGCTACATCCAAAGCTCCAAAGAAAAGTGTGAATTGGTCTCAGGCTCTAAAAAAGAATTCCTCAAAGAGTTGAAAACAGATTTTAAAAATATTGAAGAGGTAGAGGAAAAACTGGGAAAAGAAATGAGTGATATAAAAATCAAATCATTGAAAAGATGTCCATGACTTGGTAAAGGAGGCACACAAGAAATACTGAAGAAAAGAAAATCCGAAAAAAACAAAATAAGTCCAATGAAAAAAAAAGAGGCACAAAAATCCAATGAAGAGAAGAGCTCCTTAAAAAGTAGAATTGGACCAATAGAAAAAGGTGTACAAATGTTCACTGAAGAAAATAATTCCTTAAAAATTAGAATTGGGCAAGTGAAAGCTAATGACTACATAAGACATCAGGAAACAGTCAAATCAAAAGAATGAAAAAATAGAAGAAAATGTGAAATATTCCATTGTGGGGAAAACTGACCTGGAAAAGAGAACAAGGAAAAGATCATTTAAAAATTATCAAACTACCTGAAAATCATGATAAAAAAGAGTCTAGATATATTTTAAGAAATGATCAAGGAAAATTTATCAACTTGCACGAGCCAAGATGGTAGAGTAAGCAGTAAAGTGAAATAACTCTCCCATATTAAAACAGCACCCCAAAACAAATTCTGGAACAGCAGAGCCAGCAAAAAAGAAGGGGGAAACAATCTTTGAGTGCCAAAAGCTTGGAAAATTGGCAAGAAAGTTTAATCTTGCTCACATAAAAGGGGAATACAGCCCAGGATAGGAAGTAGCCCAGCAAGGTAACAGCAAGTCTAACCTCAGCAAAGCAGAGTTAGATCCTGTGCCCCTGTATCACAGAAAAGGCAAATGACAACACCAGAACTCCCATATACCTCAATATAGCCAGGGGAATGGGCAGACTCCAGACTCTGCTTCATGAGCTCCAGCTCATGCCATGTGCTTAAGCACAGTCCTGGGAAAAGAGGTAACCTCCAACTGCCAGAATTCCACATGTTTCAGTATAGCCCTAGAGGGAAACAACAACAACAAAAAATTCTCCACAGACCTCAGTGCACACCAGACAACTCAACTAGGAAAAGACTCAGCACCAGGTAACCTGCTAGACCCCTATGGCCTCCAGCAGTGCCAGAAACCCCCTACCTCAATTCCTCAGCACAGCACCAGACATGAGAATCCAGAATGGGCCTCAGGGCAACATCATTGTAGCACCAGGTAAATAGCTAGGGCCTGTAATCACTGGCATAAGAAGACTGAGACAGTGCCCCTTCCATACCAGCAGCAAAGCTAAAATTTAAAAGAACAGAAAAAGGCCAAAGAAAATAAAAAGATGAGTAAAAAGTAACAACAAAAGAATCTGCCTATAGAAAGTTATTATGGTGACAGAGAAGATGAAAACACAAATTTAGATGAGGACAAAAATGTCAAAACTCCTATGGACAAAACCCTAAAGAAAACCAGGAAGTGGTCTCAAACCCAGAAAGAAGTCATGGTACAGCTCCCCCCACCAAAAAAAAGCTTAAAATCACATAAGAAATGTAAAAGAAAAAATTGAGAAAAAAAGAGAGTGATGTAAGAGAATTATCAGGGTGGGGGAAGAGTCAACAGTCTAGATAAAGAAAAAAACTGCTTAAAATGAAGAATTTGAAAAGGAAATATAAGCATCGACTGAAGAAAACAACTCCTTAAAGATTACAATTGGTCAGATGGAAAAGAAAGTATAAAAAGTATTTTAGGAAAACAACTCCTTAAAAATTAGAATTGGGCAAGTGGAAATTAATGACTCCATGAGACATCAAGAATCAATTAAACAAATTCAAAAGAATGAAAAAATGGAAGAAAATGTAAAATACCTCATGAGAAAAACAACTGACCTGCAAAATAGATCTAGGAAAGAAAATAGCAGATCAGCAGTACATGACACCTACACAAAAACTGACATTGAAATAGATCATAAAAAGCAAAATCTCAAAATCTTGCAAAAATGAATGTTAGAAATTGTCTTGACATGTAATTATGGAAAATACTATTAAAAAGAAAAATAAGTAAATAAGTTGACTTGTCCATGGCAAAATAAACAAAAGAGATTATCAAAGAAAACTGCCCACATATCCTAGAATCAGAGGGTAGAAGAGAAATAGTCAAATTCCAGAGATCTCAGGCCAAGGAGAAAATGCTACTAGCAGCCAGAAAGAAGTAATCCAATACTGTGGAGTAGGACAACACAAGATTTAGTAGCTTCTACATTGGAGGACCAAATGGCTTAGAGTGACCTTTTGGAGGGAAAAGAGATAGGATTGCAGGAAAGAATCATACTGAGTAAAACTGAGTATAATCCTTTAGGATTAAAAATGGATATTTAACAAAGCAGTGAACTTTGAAGCATTTCTCATAAAAAGACCAGAGTTGTATAGAAAATGTAGCTTTAAAATACAGGACACAAGAGAAGAATAAAACAGTAAACAGGACAGAGAAATTGCACAGAATTAAGTAAGGATAAATTGTTTCTGTTCCTACATGGTGAGACAATGCTTGTTACTTCTAAGAACTTTATACATGGACAAAAGGCATTGATGTGAGTTTAATATGACAGTATATTAGTGTCCCAATTTTCCCATATCCTCTACAACATGTAAAAGAAAATTAAAGGGCAAAAGAGAGATGCACTAGGAGAAGGGAGAAGGTGAGAAGTAGACTGGGGTGAATCCTCTCATATAAAAGAGTTGTAAAAGATCTGATAGAGCAGGGGGCAAGATTGAGGAGGGGGTGGCAATACTTGAACTTCATTCTGATTAGAATGGGCTCAAAGAAGAAATAATATATACACTTAATCAGGTAAAAGTCTGTCTTTTCATACAGGGAAGCAAGGGAGGAGTGACAGAAGTGGGAAGTGATTGGGGTAGATGGTGGTCAGAAGCAAAACACTTTTGAGGATGGACAGGTTAAATGGAAAGAGAGAAGGATGAATGGAGGAAAATAGGATGGAGGGAAATAGAATCCATAATCATAACTGTGAATATGAATGGGATGAATTCACCCATAAAAATGGAAGCAGATAACAGAGTGGATTAAAAACCATAATCCTACAATGTATGTTTACAAGATTCACACTTGAAGCAAAGGGACACACGTAGAGTAAAGGTAAGGTGCTGGAGAAAAATCTATTATGCTGGAGTAAAAAAAAAAACTGGGGGAACAATCATGACCTCAGACAAAGCAAAGGCAAAAATAGATCTAATTAAAAGACACAAAGAAACTACATTTTGCTAAAAGGTATACAGATAATGAAGTAATATAAAAAATAAACATATATGCATCAAATGGTATGGCATCCAAATTCTTAAAGAAAATGTTAAATGAGTTATAGGAAGAAACAGACCATAAAACTATACTAGTTGGGCACCTCAACTGTCCCTTCTCAGAACTAGATAAATCTAACAAACAAATAACCAAGAAAGAATGACATGAATAGAATTTTAGAAAAGTTAAATATGATAAACCTCTGAAGAAAACTGAATGGGAATAAAAAGGAATATCCTTTTTTTCTCAGCTCTACATGACAGTTGCACAAAAACATCATAACCAAATGCAAAAAATCATACATATTAAATGCATCCCTTTCATAATGCAATAAAAATTACATTCAATAGCAAGCTATGGAAACATAGATTAAAAATTAAATAAAAACTAAATAATCTAATCCTAAAGAATAAGTGAGTCAAAGGATATATCACAGAAATAATAAATTATTGCATTAAAGAAAATGACAATAATGAGATAACATACCAAAATTTATGGGATTCAGCCAAAGCAGTCTGTAAGGGAAAATGTTCATCTCTAAATGTTTACATTAATAAAATAAAGAGCAAGACAGTGGTGTAGAAGCAGGAGAACTCTACGAGCTTCCCCCATAACCACCTCAAATACCTATAAAATATGACTCTAAACAAATTTTAGATCTACAGAACCCACAAAATGACAGAGAAACAAAGCTCCCGCTGAAGGCAGCCTGGTAGGTGGACAGGAAGGGCCCATCACAGCATGCTGGGAGCCAAGTCCAGGTCAGCCTGAAACCAAGTGGTCAGCCCCAGGGTGGCCAGAACAAGCCGCAGCTGGAGCACTCAGGAGAGCTGATCACCAGCAGCTGTAGCAGTTTCCAGAATCATCAACAAATAAGAGCCAAGGACAAAGTGCAAGGTCAGTGGAACTCAGCTAAATTTGGGGGAAAGAGGCATGTCTAGCTGTCTGCCCCCAGGGCAAGAAGAAGCAGAAGTAGTAGCCCTGCAGCCACCTCCACATGGCTGCTTCAGAGCTCCTGGCCTGCAGATTGCAGGGGGGCCAAGTGATCATTCAGAGGCTAAGTGCTCTTGCCTTAACCTGCCAGGATCAGGATCATGGTCTTGGGTGGTGGTCCTGAGGTGTGTGACCAGTGAGCCAAAGCTAGTGGAGGCTGTGGAGATGGCAGCCTCCTAATAGCTCTGGCAGCTGTGAAAACCCCATCAATTTGAGACAAAGCTCTCCCCTCTGGAAGCAAAGTTCTACTGTGGCAAAGAGCTCAAAAGTCAAGTTAATAGACTGGTAATGTGAGCAGGCAAAGGAATTGAAGTAAGCACAGCCATCCAACTGTAGATTCATTTTTGGGGGTATGAAAAGGATCAAAGAATAGAATGGGAGGAAGACAACATAATCAGAACTTCTGCACCAAAAGCTTCCAAGAAAAATGTAAACTAGTTACAAGTCATAGAGGAGCTTAAAAAGGATTTTGAAAACCAAATAAGAGAAGTGGAGGAAAAATAGGGAAGAAAAATGAGAATGATACAAGAAAATCATGAAGAGAGTCAACAACCTGACTGAAGAAAATAACACATTAAAAAATAGATTAATGCAAATGGCAAAAGAGGCCCAAAAAGCCAATGAGGAGAAGAATGCCTTAAAAAGTCAAATTTACCAGATGGAAAAAGAATCTCAAAAGCTCTCTGAAGAGAATAATTTCTTCAGAATTAGAGTGGAGCAAATGGAAGCAAATGACTTTATGAGAAATCAAGATACTATTAAAAGATGCAAACAAATGAAAAAATAGAAGGCAATGTGAAATATCTCACTAAAAAAAAACCACTGACCTGGAAAATAGATGCAGGAGAGACAATTTTAAAATTATTGGCCTACCTGAAAACCATGATCAAAAAAAGAATCTAGAAATTATCCTTCAAGGAATTCTCAGGGAAAATTGTCCTGATATTTTAGAACCAGAGGGCACAATAGAATTTGAAAGAATTCACCAATCACCTCTTGAAAAAAATCTCAAAAAGAAAACTCCTAGGAATGTTATAGCCAGGTTTCAGAGTTCTCAGATTAAGGAGAAAATATTACAAGCTGCCAAGAAGAAACAACTTGAATACCGTGGAAAAACAATTAGGATAACCCAGGATCTAGCAGCTTCAATATAAAGGGATTGAAGCACCTGGAATATGTTATTCCAGAGATCAAGGGAACAAGAATTAAAACCAAGAATCACCTACCCAGAAAAACTGAGTATAATGTTCCAGGGTAAAATATGATCATTCAGTGACATGGAGGACTTTCAAGCATTCTGGATGAAAAAAACAAAACAGAATAGAAAATTTGACATTCAAATACAAGAAGTATGAGAAGGTAAACATTCAAAAGAATTCATAAGGAATTTATCAAAGTTGAGCTATTTACACGTCAACATTAAAAAACAATAATTGTAACTTAGGAAACTTTTCTCAGTATGAGGGGAGATGAAGGGACTATAAAAGTGTGTGTGTATGTGTGTGTGTGTGTGTATGTATTATATATATAGGTATACATACACATAGAATACATATGTGAGTATATGTATATATGTGTACATAAACAGAGAGCACAGGATCAACTGAATAGGAAGGGACGATATTTTAAAACATGAAATTGAGAAGTGGGAGAGGAATACAATGAGACGAGGCAGAAAGAAACAGAATGGGGTTAATCATCTCATGTAGAAGAGGCAGGAGATAACTGTTACAATGGAGGGGAAGAACAGGAAGGCAAAAAGGAATGGAGTCAATCTTACTCTCATTGAATTTGGCTTAGGGAAGGAATGACATATACTCTAAACCGGGTATCCTGGCCTACAGAAGAGTAGGGGGGAAAAGGATGAGAGGGGGAAGAATGGAGGGGAGGGCAGGTTAGGGGGCATGGCTGTAGAAGCAAACATTTCTGTAAAGGGACAGGTACAAAGCAGAGAACAGAACAAGTGGGGGGTGGGATAAGAAGGAAGGAAATATAGTCAGTCTTTCACAATATGTCCATTGTGGAGATGTTCTGGAACTACACATGTACGGCCTGTATTGAATTGCTTGTCTTTCCAGTGAGGGTGGTTGATGAGGGAGGAAGGGAAAGAATGTAGAATTTAAAGTTCTAAAATCAAATATTAGAAAAGCATATATATATATATATATGTATTATTATTATTATTATTATTTACATGCAACTGTGTAATAAGATATACAGGCACTGGGGTAGGGAGATCCATCTTGCCCTACTGGACAGTCAGAGGGGTGATGGGGGAAAATATAGGACAAAGCAAATTGGGGCAGGGGATATAGAGTGGGATTGCTGTTTTGGGGTGGTGGGTAGGGAAAAAACAGGGAGAAAATTTATAACTCAAAATCTTATGGAAATGAATGATGTAAACCAAAAATAAACAAAATTTAATAAAAAATAAAATTAAAAAAGAGGATATCAATTAATTGGTCTTTCAACTAAAAAAAACCTAGCAAAAGAACAAAAAATTATGACAGCTTGGATTATAATGAGTATATGAGTAAAAAGATTCTGGATACAGGAAACACTGTGTTGAAAAAAAACTGGCAAGCTTTAGAAACTGTCTATGGGATAAGAGTAAAGACTTGAGGTTGATTCTAAAGTTGGGAATCAGGGTGACTGGAAGGATGGTGGGGTCCCTTGTTAAAACTGAGATATTTGGAAGTTGGGTAGATTATGTGGATAAGATGATCTTTTGTCATTCTAGCAGGATATCTAGTTTATCATATTCAGTTCTTACTTGGTGACCTACAATGGAAATCAGTAGACAAACTAAGAGAGATTAGAAATATGTGAGGTATCTACATGGAGGAGATGTTTAATCCCATGAGACAATGATATCACCCAAAGAGAGTGTAGAGGGAAGAAAAGGCACAGTCCAGAGACTCAGTCAAATATGCAAATATGGATATTGTCTTAGCCAGTGGAGTGTTCAGAGAGATACAAGGAAAAAAATGTCAGGAGAGAGAGAGACAGAGAG
>CM053600.1:150696973-150743035 GCA_028646575.1 Pseudocheirus occidentalis | reverse complement strand
ATTTTCTCGCATCATTCTCATTTCTCTTCCCAATTTTTCCTCCACTTCTCTTATTTGGTTTTCAAAGTCCTTTTTCAGTTGATGTATAGCTTCTAGGCATTCTTCAATTGTCTTGGAAGCATTTAGTGTGGGAGTTCTGAGTTCTAGGCTGTCTTCCTCCCGTTCCATGCTTTGACCCTTTTTGTCCACAAAAAAGGTTTCTAGAGTTTTATTGTTGTTCTTATTTTGCTTCCTTTTCCTCATGTTGGCCAGTCAATTAATTGGTTAGTTTTTTTTAGCTCTGTGAAACTCTGCTTGCGGGGGGGAAGCTCTGTTCCAAATCGCTGGGTTTTTCCAGTTGCCGGAGCTATTACGGGGGTGTTGCAAGTCCCCCCAGCTTTGGCTTGCTGAAAGTGCTTCCCAGGACCACCACCCAAGACCACGATCCAGATCCAGGCCGTTCAATGCAAGAGCACTTGGCCCTGATAAACCGATTCAGCCCCCCTGCAGAGTCTGCAGGCCAGGGGTTCTGAGGCAGCCTGGTGGGGGCCGCTGCCATTGGTTCCAGTAGTTCCCCTCCCCAACTGCTTCCTTGCCCCAGGAGCAGATTGGCCAAACTGCTTTACCACCCCCAAATTATTTTTCAAAGTTTCACTTTCACTAACCATCTCTGACCTGTATTTAAAGATCCCCTCAGGCAGGTGCCTTAGATCATCTCTGAAGTAGACTCAAGCTGGGCTTGTGAGTCTGGACTCCTGGCTGCCCTGGGCCTGGCCTAGCCACAGTTGCGGTTTTGGGCTGGGCGGGTCTCTGCTCCTGTGCGAGCTGCCCCTCTCTCATCCCGTTCCTCATGCCTTGGCAGATGTGGAGGTGCTGGAGGCTGTAGCTCCTCTCCTCTGAAGACTGGCTGCGGCGGGGCTCGGCTCAGCTCAGCTTGGCTGCTTCCCACTGTCCTGGGCCTGGCTGTGGTCTCGGCTTCAGGCTGAGCCAGCCTCTGCTCCTGGCCTGGCTGTGATGAGCCCCTGCTGCCGAGCTGCCTTCAGCGAGAGATGTGTTTTCTGTATTTTGGTGTGAGTCTAAGAGTCCTAGACTTTGTTTGGGCTCATAATTTTATGGGTGTTTAGGGTGGCAGTGTGGGAGCTGCGGGACCTTGCTGCTTCTATGCCACCATCTTGGCTCCACCCCCTCAGCCTAATCAGTACAATTCTAATCTTATAGGCTAGAAAGCTTGATTCAGACAAATAGTAACTGACTATTACATGGTATTTTGTGATTTACAGAGCATTTTAAATACATTATCACATGTAATTCCCACAATAATCTTGTGATATAGGCAGTGTATCATTTATCTTCTTTTTGAACATGAAGAAATTGAAGTTAGGGAAGTTAAGCAATTTGGTTGAGGCTACATGGCAAGTATGGGGCAGAACCAGGTCTTCTCACACTAAGACCAGTGCCTTTTCCCACTATACCAAATTTATCTTGTAGAACATGAAACCATGAAATCCTGCCTAAACTCCCTCTGAAGGGATGGAAGCATTCACCAAAGATCCAAGCTGTACGTCACACTATGCCCTTTATGATCTTTCCTTGTTGATAAGGAGCTCTTAGATAGTCACTTCCATCCATCCAACATTCACATTATTTCCACCCAAGTAACCAGTTCCTCATTTTTGGTGAGAATAAGATCCAGAATATAACTTGCCTCATTGTTTCCTTTATCTTTTGAAGAACAAAATTACCATGCAATGATCCTACTCCAGGGGCTCCCTATTAGCTCCAGAATTAATTATAACCTTGTCTTCTTGGCACATAAAGATCATTATCACTCTGACCTTGTTCTATTTTAAGTCTTTTAATTTCTTTCCCCCCTCCTTGTCTAATATGGTTCAACTCCACTGGCCTGCTTGCAGTTACCCATGCATGGCACTGTATGCCTCATTACTGTGTTTTTGCTTTGGCACTCAGCCCCCCACACCTAAAATACTCTCCCTCCTAACTTCTACCTTATAGAATCCATGGCTCCTTTTTTTAATATTGAAGTAAAGCACCACAACCTGCAGGACGTACTTCCTAATTTCTCCAGTATATAGTGCCTTCTGTTCCTCTTCTTTCTACTCTATCTCGAATATATATAACAAGAGGGTAGTCTGGTTAATCTCTAGAGGCACAAAGAAATATTCTGCCTGCTGCCAACCCAAGTGGAGGATTTGGAAAGCCTGCTTCTAGAAGTATGTGATGATCTATAGGAGAGGGGTTCATTTCTGTACCAGCATGCAAAGATATTCTGTGGCTGTTCCCTGTCTGTTTATTGTATAGTGAAGAAAAGCCTTTTAAATTGACTTCTGAGCCAGAACTGAGAATTACACAAATCCTCCTGGGTATAAACTCAGTCTCTCTCTCTTCCCTGGTGACAAATGAATAAGTGTTGCGATAAGCTGGGTCTATTTGGGCCAACATGCAGCCTTCAATGCATTTCTCTTCTCTCTACTGTGTTCCTTTTCTCCAGCTCTTACACTAATGAGTGTCAGAGGTAAAAATGACCAACTTTGAATCTTGTGAGCTTTGAAAAGCTAGAAGAGCTACCGGAGCCAGTGGCCAACCTAGGGAAGGAGCCATCTCTGAGGAGCAGCCTGATTGATCCAGACCAACTTGGGAACAACTTGGAGGAATTATTTATCCAGCAAACATCTAACACCTGGAAGTGATCTTGGTGAGGAGAAAGGTTTAGTAGCAACCACTTTAAACTTCAGTCTACTCTCCTTAGGCCTTGAGATGGTAGAGGGAAGGGGCGGCTAGGTGGCATAGTGAATAGAGCACTGACCCTGGAGTCAGGAGGACTTGAGTTCAAATCTAGCCTTGGACACTTAAAACAAAAATTAGCCATGTGACTTTGGGCAAGTCACTTAACCCCAACTGCCCTCCAACTAGCAAAAAGGAAAAAGAAATTTAAAAAAAGAGATGGTAGAGGGAATACCATACTCACTGTTGTTGTATTTTTTTTTCCCTTGCAGAGAGGGGGTGTGTGCCTATCTTATCAGTAAATATCTCTTTGTAAAAGTTAATTGATGTTAATAGTTTTTTTCAGTACCATGGAGTTATCAATTGGTTAAACTATACTAGGGAGATAAAACTTCTATCAGCAAATGATACTGGGCAGTAATTACTGGTGTTTAATACTGGAGAGAACACAACTGAATAGTAACTTGAACCAATAACATTAGAAGTAAATTATATCACTTTTGGGTTACCTAGAAATTTTGAGGGGAAATAGTAGCTGGGACCTAGACTTGCTAGTGGGAATTGGGATAAGTATGCCTAGAGTCTATAAAAATGTTACATGTTTATGTTGTCTCTTCTTCTGGAATACAACCCCCTTTAGCACAAGGATTATTTTTACTTTTTCTTTGCATTCCTACCATTAGCACAGTGCCGGGAACTTAGTAAATACTTAATAATTTTTTGCTGATTGAAAAGTTAGTGGTCATTGATCAAGGAAAATTTAGAAAACAGTGAAAGATTAAAGTCCTGTAGTTAAAGGCAAGGTCCCCTGGATGAATGTCAAGAGGAACAGCGGCACCCAAGATACACAATTAAGTGTAGTTTTAGGATTAGGGAGGGATGCTTCCAGAAACATTCTGTTATGCTTCTTCCTAGCCATCTATGAGACTACAGGTTCCACAGGGACAGGAATGTTACAGTACTTTCAGCAGTTAGCACCCTACTCTGTATGCAGCTGCCATTTAATTCATTAAAGAGTTCAACTGAATTCTATACCTTAGCCTATCCAAGTGTTAACCATTTTATCTATCTCAAATCCTAGTCCCTCCATATTATCTTCTTCAACTCTTGCAGTCCAGACTGGTTTCTCCCTTTTTAAACTCCTAAATCACTGACTATTAGTATGACTGTTTTGTGTTTGATTAATAATAGCTAATATTTATACTGAACTTTAAGGTTTCTGAAGTGTTCTTTAGCATTATCTCATTTTATGCGTTAAGTAATATCTCATTAGGTCTCCAACAGCACTTTTCTCCATTCACCTAGATTATAAACTCCTTAAAGGCAGTAGTCATGAAAGGCTTCTACTTTTGCATGCCTCAAAACACACAATACATGAAATGGTGCATCACAACCATAATATATATCTGTTGATTGATTTCCAGAAAGGTATTGAATTGCTGGCAATGCCATTCCTCAAAAAGAGAAACTTTTTTCCCCTAATAAGTGTAAAATATTTTAACCAATTTCAAAGGACATTTTTTAAAAAATGTGCTTCTCTTAGACATTAGCTATGATTGTTCCCCTTCTCCCAACCCACACAAAAAATACATGAGAGTTTATAGATTCAAAGTCAATATTATAAATTCGCTTTTGAAAAAGAACCTGTTCCCAAGAATGTTTCAGACAATTAAAAATGCTTACATTCCATTCCCTTTCACATCTGAAATATTCTAAGTTCCATCTTTAATTTACATTCTAACCCACAAGATTGTTTTTACACAGTAAACACCAGAAACTCTTAGCCAAATTTGATAGAAAATATAATGGGGTACATTGTAACTCATAAAACCCCAAGACTGCTAAAAAAATAACCTGTAGTTGAGATGTAGGTAAAGCAAACTAGGAACGGGATAAAACATTTATAGAAATGTTTCCCTGACCATTTTCTCGCTGTTCTATGGAGGATTTATGCTGCTTGCATCAGAGGTATATTAAGTAATCATTAACATAAATGAATGCATTTAAGCCTCAATATTCACACACTTCAATATGGTGTTAATTAGTAATTTTGCAATAGTAAGTGATTGGCATGCAGTGGTTTGCCACTTGATTTGTACTTGCCCATGCTGAGAAGAAACAAGCACTCAATATCCCACAGCACTTAAGAAACAGAGTATTTCCATGAGTTCACATTCTGCAATGAATAACTATTATCAAGGTTCATTAAAACATACGTTGCATTTGTACCTGTAATTCTAAAGACATTCAGCTTATGAATATTATTTTCAGGTATGAGCATCTAGATTCTCCAATTTGAGAGTTAATAATGTACCTTCATGGAAATAGAAGGTAGAAGAGGCTCTTTCTTTCCATTTAATACATTGAATAGCACTGATATTTTCTCTTATCCCCACAGTTCCTCTTTTATCAACAATAAGATTGCACAGGATTTTATACTGTGTGTTCCACTGGCCTCTTATTAAAATTGTAAAAGGCTTCCTTGTGTGCTGTTACTCTCTAAAACTTGGGAGAATCAAGTCTTAAAAACTCACATAGTGGCACAGAATCGTAGATCGAAAGGTGAAAGGGACCTCTGAAACTATATAATCCAATTATTTTACTTATTCCAATTATATTTTTGTGATCTGGTAGAGGTAAAGAGTCCCTGTTTTTCCTCTTTATGGAAACATGAGCATTTTAATTTGAAAATACACATTCATTTCAGTTTTAGAAGGGAAGTCACAACTATCCCCTATGCTTTACCTTCCTTGATTTCAATGAGACACTAGTGGATTATTGGTCAGTTTCCATCTCTCCTTCCCTTCAAGACAAAGAACAACCCTCTATGACAGTGACTGTTTGTTACTAGCACATATTTTCTTCATACCATAAGGACAAAATTTTGGGAAGCAGAGGCAAGAAGGCAGAGTAAAAGAAGCATTATAGGTGAATTTTCCCATCATTCTACTACAAACAACTTTAAAATAATGCCTCAAATAGAATTCTGGAGAAGCAGAGCCAACAAAAGGTCAGTGTGAGACAAAGACCATTTGGGAGGTTAAAATTAGAAGTCTGTGATACTGGGCTAAGCATTGGCCTAGAGTTCATGTCACAGCTGTGGGCCATGGAATCATCAACAGCAGAAGAAGCAGCTTTGGGAGCTGTCAAGGAAGAGACAGTAAGGGCATCTGCAACGGTCAGAAACAGAATACAGGAGAGCCCCTTGGCAGCAGTAAGAGCAGGATAGGCTGTAGTGTTTACATGGGAGGGGAAAACAGGAATAGGTAGAAACACATTTTCAACCTCATTCTCATCTAAGCAGAGAAATCTATCTTAACCAATAGGGAAGGAGGAGGTGAATAGGCTAAGAGAAAGGGAATAAGAGGATAGAAGAAAATATAATGAAGGGAAACAGTGATCACAACTGTGAATGGGATGAATTCATCTATATAATTGAAGTAGATGAAGAATGAATTGGTAACCAGAATCTAACAATATTTTGCTTACAAGAAACCCTCAACTTTCCCTTCTCAAAGCTAGAAAAATCTAACCATAAAATAAGAAGTTAAGGAGATGAGTAGACTTTTAGAAAAGTTAGTTACAATAAAACTCTGGAGAAAAATGAATGGAAATAGAAATAAGCATACCTTTTTCTCAGCTGTATATATCTTCACAAAAAGTGACAAGATATTAGGGCATTAAAAATCTTGCAGACAAATACAAAAAATCAGAAATATTAAATATATCTTTTCAGACCATAATGAAATAAAATTATATTCAATAAAAAAGATATGAAAGAATAAGTAAAAATTAATTAGAAACTAAATAATCTAATTCTAAAGAATGAATGATTCAAAGAAAAAATCAGAGAAGTAATTAATAATATCATTAAAGATAATAATAGCAATGAGACAATATTGCAAAATTTCTGGGATGCAATCAAACCAGTACTTAGGGGAAAATTTATAACTCTAAACACTTACACCAGTAAGAGATAAAGAGCAAATCAACAACTTGAACGTGAAACTAAAAAAAAAAAAAACTAAAAAAAAGAACAAAATAAAAATACCCCATTTAAACACCCAAATGGAAATCCTTAAAATCAAAGGATAATTTTTAAAATTAAAGTAAAAAATCCATTTTTAACTAAAAAAAATAAAGCTAGGAGCTGATATGGGGGGGGGGTAATAAAATAGTTAAAGCATTGGTTGATTTGTTTTTTAAAAAAAAGAAAACCAGATATTCAACATCAAAAATGAAAAAAAGCAACTGTACCATCAGTAAAGATAAAGTTTAAGCAATTATTAGGATTAATTTTGCCCAATTATGTGCCAGTAAAACTGAAAATCTAAGTCAAATTGAAGAATATTTACAAAAATTACAAATTACTCAGATTAACAAAAGAGGAAATAGAATACTTATGTAATTTTATCTTTAAAAAAAAAAGGAATCGAACAAATCATTAATGTACTTCCTAAGAAAAAATTCCCAGGATCAGATGGATTTGCAAGTGAATTATATCAAATATATGAGTTTGATTTATGTATATATGATTAATTCCATATTATCTAAACTATGTGAAAAAATAAAGAAAAAAGTTCTACCAAATTCATTTTACAACACAAATGTGGTTTTGATACTCAAACCAGGGATGCAAAAACAGAGAAAGAAAATATAGACCAATTTCCCTAATGAATACTGATGCAAAATTTTTTAAATTAAAAAAAACACTAGTAAGAGACTACAGCAATATATCATCATTAGCATACACTGTGACCATGCAGGATTTATTCTTTTAATGCAGGGTTGTTTAATATTAAGAAAGCTGTCAATATAATTAACCATACAAATAAGAAAAACAACAAAAAAATCATATGATTATATTGATAGATGCAAAAGAATCATTTAACAAAAATAAAACACCATTCCTATTATCAAACATAGTGAAGAATAGGAATGAATGAAGCCTTTCTTAGAGTCATATTTTATAGGTATTTGAAGTGGTTATGGGGGCAGCTCACAGAATTCTCTTGCTTCTATGCTGCCATCTTGACTCTTCCCCACGCCCAAAGTCTTTCTTAAAATGATAAATTGTATCTATCTTAAAGAAAGAGGAAGTAATAGGGATAAAATCGAAGCCTTCCAGGCAAGATAAATTACAAAGTCACCCATCTGAACTGAGAATTCTAAGGGAAGAGCATGAGAAAGTTGTGTCTCTACGGGTACAGGATAAAACAAGGATATATATTATCAATACTTTTATTAAATACTGTATTATAAATGCTAGCTCTCACAAGGTAACAGGAAAAAGAAAATGAATAAATCAATGAGGAAACAAAATTATCAATCTTTGGAAATAATATAATGGCATATATGGAGAACCCTAGAGAATCAACAAAAAATTAGCTGAAAAAATTAGCAACTTTAGCAAAGTTGTACAATATAAAATAAACCCACAAAACTCATCAACATTTTTATTTACTACCAATAAAACTCAGCAGCAAGAGAAAGAAAGAGAAATTCCATTTAAACTCATGGCAAACAATATAAAATACTTGGGAGACTGCTAGTCAAAAAAAAATTAAAACAAAAACAGAAAAAGAGAGGACATGAACATAAATACAAAACAATTTTCACACAAATAAAGACAGATCTAAACAACTGGGAAACATATTTGCTCATATGTAGGCTGAGTCAATAAAATAAAAAAAAATGACAGTTCTGCCTAATTTATTTCTTCATTGCCATACCAATCAAACTACCAAAGATTTATTTTATAGAGCTAGAAAAATATTTTTTTTAATTCATCTGGAAGACCAAGTCAAAAATATCAAAGGAATCAATGAAAATATGTGAAGTAAGTTGGTATAGCAGTAACACATTTCAAACTATATTACAAAGCAGTAACCATCAAAACAATATAATAAGAGTAGTCGATCAGTGGAGTAGATTAGTTATACAATACACAGTAGTAAATGACCACAGTAATTTGCATTCAATAAACCCAAAGATCCAGGCTTTGGGGGAAAGAACTCATCATCTGATAAAAATTGCTTATAAAACTGGCAAGCAATTTGGCTTAAACTAGAGATAGGCCAAAATCTCATAGTACATAACACAATAAGGTCAAAATATATAAATTATTTAGACAAAATTGGTGATAACATAAGTAAATTAGATGAGCAAGGGAAAATGTACCTGTCAGATCTATGGATAAGAGAAGATTTGTGAGCAAACAAGAGAGAGAGGATCACAGTAACTAAATTGGATTATTTTGATTACATGAAATTAAAAAGGGTTTACACAAACAAAACCAATGTAGACCAAATTGGAAAGAAGCCAGGAAAGTATGTGGGAGGGAGAATTTTACAAGTCCTATTCTGATAAAGGCCTCATTTCTCAAATAAATATAGAATTGATTCAAATTTATAAAACTATGGGCCATTACCCAGTTTATAAAGGGTAATCAAAGCTATCTATAGTCACATGAAACAAATGCTCTAAATCACTATTGATTAGAGAAATGCAAATTTTAAAAACTCTGAAGTACCACTTCACATCTATCGGGTCAGTTAACATGACAGAAAAGGATAGGAGAGAATTTGGAAGTCAATTTTTTTAAATGAATGCTAAAAGTGTGCATGCCCTTTGATCTAGCAAGACCACTACTAGGTCTGTATCACAAAGAAATCATTAAGCAAGGGAAAATAATGTCTATGTGTCAAAAAAAATAGCAACACTTTTTGTGGTTGCAAAGAACTGGAAGTTGAGGGGATGTCCATCAATTGGGGAATGGCTGAACAAGTTGTGGTATATGAAAGTAACGGGATATTATTTTACTATAAGAAATGATGAGCAGGCAAATTTCAGAAGAACCTAGAAAGATCTACATGAACTGATGTTGAGTGAAGGCAGCAGAACCAGAAGACCATATTAAATTACCGTAATAACGGTAATGTTGTGTGATAATAAACCATGATACACCCAACTCTTCTCAGCAATACAATGATCCAAGACAATTCCAAAAGCCTCAAATGGAGAATGTTAACCATATGCCTGAATGCATATCAAAGCACACTATTTTCACTTTTTTGTGCTTTCTTTTCTTTCTTATGGTTTGCCCCTTTTGTTATGATTCTTTTTTCACAACATGTCTAATATGGAAAGATGATTAATATGATTATACATGTATAACCTGTATCATATTGCTTGTTGTGTTGGTGATAGTGGAGGGAAGGAAGGGAGGAAGAAAAATTTGGAACTCAGTATCTTACAAAAATAAATGCTGAAAAGTACTTTACATGTAATTGAAAAAAATATATTGTGAAAGATAATGTTTAAAAAAATTAAATATTTCCAAAGAATCTGTGGGAAATAGGTCATATTAAGAAGTCCAACTGCCAACAGAGACATAACTTCTCAGATTCTATCCTTGGAATTCTCAGTTCTGATGGGTGAGTTTTTACCTTGGAATCATACCACCATCCTACTCTCTGGCTATCTCAAAATTATACCATTTGTATTAAGATCCTGCTCCTCCCTCCACCTTCTAGATACTGGATTCTTCCTCTGGGACCCCTAGACTCTTTCCCATCATTTCCAAATGATGCTGTGTACTACTAACCTCTTCTTCCCACTCTTTCCAACCCTAAGGCTTTATTATCTATTCTTCTATTCAAACATAAACTCAAGAGGAAGAACTGTTTTGCTTGGATTTATATACTAAATCTAGCATAGTACCTGGCACGTAGTAAGTTCGTAATAAATGATTTTAGAATTAGCAACACGTGTGGTGGCTAGGTGGAACAGTGAATACAGCAAGCCCTGGAGTCAGGAGGACCTGAATTCAAATACAACCTCAGACACTTAACACTAGGCATGTGCTTTGGGCAAGTCACTTAACCCCAATTATCCTGCCCTCCAAAAAGCAAAAAAAAAAAAGAATTAGCATTGTGCTATCTTGGCAATGGAAAGAGAGAATGGAAGAGACCCTTTCCCTTTTCTACATTTTGTAACAATGTCACAAGAGTGCTTGGTTCTTTCTTCTTATCCCCAGAGTTCTCCCTTTATCAAGAACAAGAATATCAGACCTTGCAAAAAGCTTTTTCATTCCTTCATTCTTTATATGGCAATTGACATATTTCCCTGCCGTGGCCTTTAACAAATTATGGAATAAAACCTTATTCTTCCTTGTATTTTAAACTGTAACATGTTTTCTTTCTATAAGCTCTCTATAAGAGAACAATGCTTTAAGCTAATAGGGGACTAGAATGGAATGTACAATATGCCAAGAAGATCATATTCAATTTGCTTGGATTTCTCCCAGCTTTTTCGTAGAGTTATAAAATTGGTTTAGCCATTTTGAAAAAAAAAATTTAATGATACTCCAAAATGTTACTAAACTGTCCATACCCTTTGACCCAGTGATATGACTACTAGATCTGCATTCCAATACGATTTTTTTTAAAGAGGAAGAGGATTCATATAAACAAAAAAATATTTACAGCAGTACTTCTATGGCAGTAAAGAACTAGAAATGAAAGTTACGCATTAATTGGAAATGACTGCATAAATTATTGTATATTAATATAATAAAATACTACTTTATTGTAAGATATGATAAAGAGAGTAGTTTCAGAGAAAGTTGGGGACATTTATATGAAGAGACACAATGAATTGAGAAGAATTAGGAGAATAATTTATATATTAACAATATCGTAAAGACGAAAAACTGGAAAAAAAAGCTTAAGAATGATGACCAATGACTAACCATAGTTTCAGAGAACCAATCATGAAATATATTCTCCATCTCCTTCCAGAGAGGTGATGCCCTCAGGATGTAAGTTGGAGTTTGAGACATATATTTTTTGGGCATAACTAATGCACGGATTGTTTTTTCTTGACCATGCTTATTTGTTACAAGGTTCTGGTTTTTTTTTTCCTTTTATGATGGAGTGTGGGAAGAAAGAATAAAAAGAAAACAGATTTTTTCTGATCTAAGAAGTAATAAAAATTAAATTTTAAAAATAATTCAATTCCATAAATTTTATGTGACCCCAAACTCATATACAATTTCAGAACTTGAATGGACCTTCAGCATTACATAGTCAAAACTCTTTACTACAGTTGAATAAATGCAGACTTAGTATCTTATTTAAGATCACAAAGTGGCAGAGCTAGGACCATTCTATTGATGGCTAGTTACTTGTACATTTCATTATTCCATGCTATTTCCCTAGAAATTAAGTTTATTACAAATGCTAATCTCTTTCCCCCAGATTTCCCTGATCATCTATGTTGTCTGCTTTAATTAAGGACGCCCATTCAAAAGATATCCATTTCTAATGCAATGTCCCATGGAAAATCAAAACTCAGGAAAATTATATTATCCCATCTAAAATGATACGAGCTACATTTTATACATAATTTTACTGTTGTTAAATGGACCACAGGACAATCTGACCTACTGATGAATAAATCAATAATTGCTTAAGAATAATATTTTTAGAGTTATTTTAGATTTATAAATCATTTTACATATTATACTACCATTATGCCAAATCAATCAATAAAAGAATAAATCAGGATCTCTTTTTATGTAAAGGAGGATTTCATACACTTGTTTCTTTGGCTTACCATCAATACCAATATCTATCATTATGTTACAAGGAGAACAGTAGTGGGTACTTAAAATTCCCAAAATATTAAAATCTATCTTTTCACAGGACTCACACTTAGAAAAAGGAAAGAGAAAAGGGAAAGTCAGGTATTCCAGAAGAAAGAATATAGGGTAAATACACAGAAGAAATTATTTTAGTCCCTGTTCTAGCACTGATTGGTTACATGGACATACTGAAAGGTCTCTGCATCTACCTTTTCTCATTCTGAAATGGAGATCATACTGCTTACCCTATTTACTTCAAAGAGATTCTATGGCTCAATGGGTGGAGAAGTGCTTTGAAAAGTGTCCAATATTTTTACTGGTGTAAGTGACTCTTTTTTTTTCCCATTTCACTCTAGCCTGGTGCCAGACAATTTAAAGGTAAAACTTATAGCAGATGCTGAGCAAAGATGACAGGAATCACAAATTAACTGTTATATATGCAAAGTTATTAGATGTCTTAAATTTGCTTCAGATTTCTTTTACTCAGGTCAAACACATTTTCTTGATTTAAATAAAAGTAAAATCATTTATAGAAGCCTTTGAATGTTTCTTAACATATAAAATAAAGATGTTTTTAAATACATTCCTTGAAATATTCCTAAGTGCACTTTGCAAAATGAAGTAGTATGCCAATAATATTCTGTTATAGGCTTGCTCTGTATTAGTGGTTAGATTTTTATATAGTATACTCTGAACTATTCATTCTTGGGGAGACATTAATATTTTTTTAAAATAGATAATTAAATGTTAACTATTAAAGCAATTTTTAAAGTCTTTTAAAAGAAAAAGAGAAAAGTAATAATTAGTCTCATTAATAAGGAAAGGATTTTTAAAATGCCTTTTATCAGCACTTGAAGATAGGATATTTGGGGTTTTTGAATAGGAGAAAGTTGTAAATTACTAACCCTGTTTTAAGAGAGCTAGTTAAGAGCCTCGTGTGTAGCACTTTTTTGCATGTGATTTGTATAATACGTTGAGTACGTTTATACTCCTTACTTTGGGGAGATCTAATGAGTCAGTCAAACTTAAACTTTTAAAGTAATTTTACCCAGGAAACTGAAAGGTGGGGGATTTGAGGGGAACAAGTTAAAAAAGTATAATAAAAGGAGTGTGACTCCTCTTATTAGAGATCAGGCTTCACAGTCTCAACCATATTATGGAATCCAAAAGAGATGTGCCCCTTAGCAGCTGGGAAGAGGATGCAGTGGCCTAGCTCTTTGGAGCAGGAAATGGTTCTTTCCTGCTGGAATATAACAGAATCACAGATCTAGAGAGAAAGGACTTCACACATCATTTAGTTCAATTCCCTCATTAAAGAGATAAAGAAACTGAGACCCAGAGAGGTTAAGTAACTTGTTAAAAACTATACAGATAGTAAGAATCAGAGGTGAAATTTGAACCAAAGTTTTCTGACTAGTTCTCTTTCCACTGTATCAAAAGTTATGCACTGTATATTTGAAGTAGATGAAATTGCTTCAATTTTCTACCTATTTTTTGTGACATGCTTGGGAGCAGGAGTGGTGTTACATATTACTGATAGTGACAAAACAACTGGGATCGTTATTGGAGAGAAAGAATTTTCACTTTGTTCTTCACAGAATTCCACTTTACTCTTCCCTTACTCCATATACTTAATCTACTGTCTTCCATGTTCATCCAATCTTTGTACTCAAACATTCAAATAAATCTGTGATGTCATGAATTTCATAGCTCCCTTCATTATGCACACAACAACCCATTTATTTTTGCACATTCTTTGCTGACAGTCAATATCCTCCTGCAAGGTCACCACGGCATGGACCACTTAACGGGCTGCAGCTCTTCCATGGTTTCTCCTGATATCTCAAGGACACCAGTGAAGGACTGAAGCTGCCATATGTTCAATATGCAATTATTATTTACTATCTGTTGGACACTTACTAAACTCCAGGGACACAAAATAAGGTAATAACACATTACCTGTCTTCATGGAGCTCACAATCTGATGAGAAAGACAACATGCAAATGACTATGTACATACAAAGTACATAAAATCTAGCTAGGAGTTGATCAGAGGGAACAAATTAGCAGTGGCAGATGACCAGAAGAGGCCTCATACAGAAGGAAAACTGTTCAAATGGCATCATTCACATTCAGCACATCATTAATCCATCTTCTTCTCCTGTAATACTTTTCTGTGATGACATTTTATACTCCATTTCCTCTCCAGATTTCCTCATGTGCTTCTCCATTGCTCTCTGCTCAATCTATGTATCTTTAGACCATGAAAGAATCTTACAGCACTCAGAAATGTGTTCTTTACCTAACAGAAGCCTGATATTTGTAGAATTAAATGTACTTTCCTGCTTTCTTTTCAAAAGACTTCTTGACCTAACTGCTTCACCAGTTATTATTGTGCCACCACAGACAACTCTTTTTCCTCTCCTACTGACAATGTGAGAGAGTTTTTCTAGCATTTACCAAGACCCAAAGGGTTTTTACCTATTTACAAGACAGCAACTACCTGCCTTTCATGGCCTATCAGCTTCCTCTGAGGTAACCTTAGCTGTCTCATTTGTGACAAGGATTGTTCCCTTTCATAGTCATTTTGTAACTAAAGCTGAGCTGACTTTAAAAACTCTTCTCAAAGTTCCAAATAAGATCTCAAGATGAAAGGGATGACACTCAGTTTGATAAAAGGAAAATCAAATAATATAACAAAATTCAAAACCGTCTATTCTCTAAATCTACCATGAAGAGTTACACATACTGAAAGGAAGTGTTCTAAATCTCCATTTTAAGCCAAATACAGGTGGAAATAACTGTACAACAGGTCACAAGCCATTCTGTGCATGAATAAGTATCTACTGTCCAAGATGTAAAGGTCCATATAATCTCAGACTATTAAAGCAGAAATTAGGGGCAGTTATAACCCTGGCTGTAGGATGAGAGAGGTAATTAAATCAATGTGAACATTTGGTGACTAAGGCAACACACTGGAAGAGTGGAACACACTAATTTAAGTGTATTAATTGTTTATTCGTTCTGCCACAACATGCAAACACCTTCCACTCTGAATGTTGACTGAAGATAAAGCCACAGCGTTCTTCACAGGAAACATCTAAAAATAATCAGCATGCTATAAACATAGTAATAAACTCCTGGTCATCTCACTGATAATTTCTTCTCATAAACACCTTGGAAATATTTTGTTTTTTCCTAATGCAACACATTCCATCAAGGCACAAATATGTGCATTAGTTACTAATTTTTAAAATGACTAGAACATTGAATATCAAGTGTTTTCCCACAACTGAGGAAATATGGTTCTATTACAATCTTTTCACCTTGGGTCATACTGACACCTTACCCAGGTGTTAAATATTGAATCCTAAAATCAAGGACAGATTTCTTCAGCCATGAGCTTAGCACTTACTACAATCTCACACTGTAAGCAAGGACACCTAAGTGGGAGACTTTTTTCTTGTAGCTAGGAGAACATGTATTATGCTTTAAGAGTCTACTGTGAAATTTGTGTCACATTAATTTATACCTCATTGTGTTAACAGCAGTTTGTCAGTGTCCTCATGACAACACATCAGAACTTGATCAATACAGTGTGATTCACATTCTGCTGTGTGTTTCTGAATACCAAACAATGAAATATGGGACACACTTCACAGCTTTCTATAGTACATGGATAATCTCTGACATTCCAGAACTAAAGATCAGAATTTTCTCATTTGTAGGCACAGCAAATAGAGATTTTCTCTCAAACCTCAAATATAATTGCATCTAAACTATACATTAATATATTCTAATAAGAATGATGTGCTATATGGATTATGTATTAAAAACATCTTTGAACATTCATAATATAAAGTTCAAAATGATACAAACTATAGTCATTTATTTTAAAATACAATTACATATATATTTGGTAGTAATATATATGATGGATAGTAATCTACCCTCAGAGTCAGGAAGATGTGGTTTTAAGTCCTGTCTAATACATCCATGAGCTGTATGACTTTGGGGTGGCTAGGTGGTACAGTGGACAGAGTGCAAGGCCTGGAGTCAGAAAAACTTATCTTCCTAAATTCAAATCTAACCTCAGGCTCTCACTAGCTGTGTGACTTTGGACAAATCACTTAACCCTGTTCACCTCAGTTTCTCATCTGTAAAATGAGCTGGAGAAGGTAAGGGCAAATCACTCCAGTATCTTTGCCAAGAAAACCTCAAATGGGCTCAGGGAGAGTCAGGCATGTCTGGGAAAAAAATGGGCAAGTTCCTTTACCTTTCAGTGCCCCCAGAGGACTCTATGACTAAGTTTCAGAATAGTTGCTGAGCTGCATTAGTTAAGACAGTTTCCAAATTAGGAATTCTGCAGGGTAATCACAAGTCCAGACTAAGATTAAAAAAAACAAACACAATTCTCATATCTGTCTCTGACTCTCTTCACATGGTACCATCATTCTAATTCAGAACTTCATTACTTTACTAATCTCATTAAAAAACTGGAGGAACTAAGGCTCACTGAATTTGTCATAAAGCTAGAGAAACAATGCACACATGAAACAGTTCAGTAATAATGAAAGATAGTTTGTGAATCAAGACTAAAGCTAGTGGGCATGGTGGAGGTGGCAATGTTTGGGGTAGAGACACTCCTGGTTGAGTAAGAAATGTTATGTATAAATACTTTATAATTATAATTTATATATTACCTATCATATGTTTAATCAAATATAAATTTAATTATACTATATATTTAATATTATAATTTAATAATAAATAATTAGTCAACAGTGTAATTGAGACAGAAATTTATATCAGCTGATATGGAGACCAGTCCTTTCTCTCCTGGCTCAGCTATCTGTCTTTCCTATACATCCCAATCACTCTGTATATAAACATATAAAGCATCCTCCTTGTCTACCATTACTCCACAATTAGAAGTCAGAAAACAGCATAAAGAAGTAGGAAATCCCAGTATGCTGTGGCCTAGCATATGAGTCTTTTCTACGTACAAATGTGTTCCCATATGCTCGCTGTCAGTGTATTGAATGTATTACTTCAGCATTTGTCCTTAAGCAAATTAAAGGTTAATATTCACAGAAATTGTAATTACTCTGGCCAGTCCTGCCAGGAAGAGGTCAGACCATGAAGGTGAGGCTCTTAGGAGACAATGCCTGAAAAATACAACAAATAAATCCAAATGTTCATAAGCTAATGGCTTGTGGTATGTCAAGATACAGAACACAGTAGATTATTCCCAAAGCACACTCATGTTTATGGCACATTTATGTCATCATGAGTAATAAACCCACCTTCAGACTACAGAGAGTCAAACAGCATAAGACACAATGTCTTCCTCCTTGCTCCCTAGATTTTTTTTATCTCATTTTTTTCAATATTTGGGCAAAAATTATCTTCAAATATCTTTTTTAATGAAAAAAAAACATTAACCAGCTTTTCCCTATAGAGGCCTTGTTCTTAAATGCTACCATTCCCATTAGTTTCATGGAGTACAGGCCGTATTACTGTTGAAGATAATTTGGCTACTTCCAATAGCATGTTTAATAGGGAAGAAAAAAAAGATAACATCCTGCCCAAATTCACTAAACTGTCTTCTAATGGTCTTTATTTTGTACACTTAGCTAGTAATTATATAATTTTACTACAGGATGTTTTGTTCATCTTTTAAACTGCTGTACAGTAAAAATGAGATAGGCAGTTTTCAGTTTAGAAGATAAGGGGAATTTGGCTCAACCTCTTGTAGCAACTGCATTGAAATTTAACAACCAGGGAAAAACAAATGCTTTAAATTGGTAGAAATCTTAATTGCCTCCCACTGACTCCAAGATGACATACCATTTCATGATTCTGCTGCTGTTTTTTTTTTTATTGACTTGTACCTAGAAAGATATGGTCATCTTCATTAGGTTGCATCCTTGCAATTCCTAAATTACTAAAGTTGATCTAGCATAAGACTAAATTAAAATCCTACACACTATATCTGATGCTTCTTTCATTTTAGGGAGCGTCATTGTAGGGTCAAAGAATATGATTGCAAAGAAAGAAAATATTGGCACTTTGTTTTTTTCCTGTGTAGGCTATAGTGAGGGAAGTTTTTAATGAGAATGTTTTTTTCATTAGCCAAGCAACATTTGCTTAGGAGAGACATAAGTTGTGAATCACACAATGACAAATTTTAATATATTAAATGTTAGAAATATTATAGCGATTTCATTTTCTAAAACCTTACTCCTGCATTGCTGATTTGCTTATATTCACTTATTCAATAAACATTTATTATGCTTCTCCTAACTGAAAACAAACAACTAAATGCTTACGAAGAATAAAAGCCAGTATATGATCTAGTCCTTAGCCCTTACCTTCCTTACCCTCAAGGAATTTGTAATAAAGGTATAGAAACAATGCACACATGAAATAGCTCAGTAATAATGAAAGACAGTTTGTGATTCAACAGTAAAACTAGTGCTATGGTAGAAGTGGCAATGGCTGGGGTGGGGGGATGCTTCTACTGTGAAGTTCTGAGTAAGAGATGCTATGTGTAAACTCAATTACTGCACATAATTGTGAAATAATTTAAGATATACCTAATAACAACATTACTATACCCACAGAATAGGAAAGGAGGAAAGAAAACATCATGATTACATTTGGAAAGAAAAAAAAGCAGAGTAACTGAACAAATGTGCACACTAATATTTCAAATACAATGTAAAATAATATCCATAGAAATCTCCAAAAAAGAATAATTAATTCTGTAAAAAGCTATAATTAAAGTCATAGAAAAAGAATAGATTAGTTATAGATCCTCACAGTGTTTCAAAAATGTAACAGAATAACAGAAAAATATATAAAGTCACCAAGTGATAAATGGTCATAGAATATGAACAATTTTCAGAAGAGGAAATCAAAGGCATCAAAAGTCACATGAAAAATGCTCTAAATATCTAATAACTATAGAAATGGACATTTAAACAATTCTCAGATACTGCCTCATACCCATCAGATTAGCTAACATGACAGACAAGGAAAATTATAACTTCCAGAAGGAATGTGGGAAAAAATAGGAATACTAATGCATTGTTGATAGAGTTGATGAATTCTAGAGAACATGCTAGAGAATAATTTGGAACTACACCAAAAGGGCTATAAAACTGTGAATGTCCTTTACCCAGTAATACCACTTCAAAGTCTGTATTCCAAAGAGATCAAAGAAAAGAGAATAGGACTTATAGGAAGAAAAATGTTTTATAGCAGCTTGTTGTTATAGACACAAAGAATTGGAAATTGAGAGGAAGCCCATCAACTCGGGAATGGCTAAACAAGTCATGGTATATGATTGTGATGGAATGCTACAGTAGTATAAGAAATGACAAAAAGGATGGTTACAGAGAACTCTAGGATTGTGTAAAATTATGTAAACTGATGTAAAGGGGAGTGAGCAGAACCAGAAGAACACTGTATACAGTAAAAGAATTATGAAAGTAATGATCAACTATGAAAGACTTAGGTACTGTCAACATAATGATCCATGACAATTCCAATGAATTCACAATGAAAAATGTTAGCCACCCTCAGAGAGAGAACTGATTAACTCTAAGTGAAGACTGAAGCATTTTTTTTCCATTTTATTTTTCTTGCATTTTTGTAGCATGGGAATTATAATAAGTGGCTTAAAATAGAAGTTAGAAAATGTAAACAAAACAGTAGGAATGCTGGAAATAATGCGGGAGACAACATGAATCAGAGCAATTTTACAATAAAAATTATTACAGCAAAATAGAAACACGGTAGAATTGTAAGCATATACAAGAGGCTGGTACAATTTTGAGAAACATCTAGAAGGCAAGACAAGATAGAATCTAAGAAAGAAAAGACAGAAAAATACGATGAAATACACAAACAAAAACGATTAAAAGTCCTATTTCAGGAAATACTTTAAGAAGTTGCCAAGAAATATTTGAAATAAAGACATTTGCTAGAAATTACAGGATCTCTCCTGAAAAAAAAAATCCAGAATTTAAGTAACCTGAAATGTGACTGCCAAACTCTAAAACTCCAAGGTTGAAAAGACTATATTGCAGGTAGCCAAGTAAACATGATCAGGCAATAATTAGAGTAACATTATTTATTTAATAACATGCCAAGGTTCATGGGTTCATAATCTGTGAGTGTGCAAAAGTCTTTCAATTTCTTGTAACAAATTTCTTGTTTTATCTCTGTCATTGTTTTTATCATGTTTGTCTATGAATTCTCCACTTACACATAGTTGTGGTGTCGCTGATGTGATTTTCAATTTTTTTTTAACAGTGTGACTTTCAGTATTCTTATCATTTATCTTTTGGGGTTTATTGATGTTTATGGTATATATTGTTGATTGAAACCTAACTTTTATCAAACTGTTTTGTAGTTTTTCTCAACTGTTCTATTCAAACAGGAAGCTCTTCCCCCAAGTAATTTATTTTCTCAGTTTGTTCAAAAAGCATATTACTGAATTCAGTTGTTCCTAATGCTTCCAGTTTGTTCAAAAAGCATATTACTGAATTCAGTTGTTCCTAATGCTTCCTTATCTAACCTGTTTTTATTAATCAGCTTTTCAATATTAAGCAGTTATCAATGAATTTTATTTATTACCTCTTTAGAATATGATAAGTAGTATGGAAATGTAACTTCCCCTTTCATTAACATTCATATTTCTGCCATTATTTCCCTTGAGAATAAGGACTTTTTATCCTCCAAAATTTATTTTGTCTATATCTACATAGTATTGTCTTGCTAGGTTAGTGATATGATACTATACCTTCAAATTAACTTAGGGGATAATGCTATAACCATCAATTACCCTTCATATATACATGATATAATTTTTAGATTAACAACACAATTATCTTAAGAGAATTTAGAATGTCATGAATAACAGAATATATGATGAAATTGGGAAAACGTGGTTTTGTTGTTACGAAAAATTCAAACTATACTCTTTTAAAATGTCATTCTATGAAAAGAAATAGAAATATAGATCATTGGAATAAACTAAATAAAGAAGCCCTAGAAAAGTGTAACTCACAACTTCGTATTTAATAAACAAGAGAACCAACAACTGGGTGAGGGTTTCCTTATTCAAAATAAATTCCTGGGGGAAATGGAAAGTAACCTGAACCCCAAAAAGGTTTAGGCAAACATCTTATTGTATCTAACAATGCATGAAGTATCCATGTCTCTATTGGTGTTGAAACTCCCTCTTGACCAGCTCAAAACCAGTCTATAATTTAGAGTCTTACTGAAGTCCCTGACGCTCAAAGGAATTAAACAATTTTTCCACAATATAGCTATGTAACTAAGTAAACATTTGTACCTACTTCTTCCTGACTTTTAGTTCAGAATTTCCTCCTCTAAACCACTTTACTTCTTTATCTTATATTATATTCCAATTTCCAAATGTATAAATTTCTAAATATTAAATAACACCAGAAAACATGAAACAGAATGCTATCTTTTGCAATTATAGAAATAAGGGGATAATTCATAAATAAGGAATAAGAAATTATAAAAGAATTTATTAAAAAAATAAACATAATGACTATGTATCTGGCTGAAGCATGGTCAGAGGAAGACTCTGATTTGCTGGAATCAATTATATTCTATGTAGCTAGGTATTAAATCTGGCTCCATGAGGATAAACATCAGTCCTGGCTCAGGATGGAAGCCTGCCTTTTGCAATGATCTAGCAATCCCTTTTTGTGAAGTCATGTCAAACAATTGGTGACTAAGCCAGATAGAGCTGTCCAATCTGTAGGAGCAGATTGGACATCTCATCATCTTTTTTAGTGTACATTGCATTGACATTCACTTGGATTTCCAGAATGGAAGAGAAAGAATTTTTCCATCCATTTCCTCAAGGAACAAAGAGGATATAAGTAGGAGTATGCTGGAGTCAGCTCAAACCACAAACAAGAGTCAATTGCTAAATTTTCAGTGTGAGCATTTATATCTCAGAAATCTCAATCAACTCTATAAACCAGGGCTTGTTTCATTGATTGTCTAGCCTTAACACGATAGAGAAAATATTAGTGCAGATTTAAAAGTACGTCCTGTGTCTATTTTTCCCAGAGTTGGCTATTAAACATTTACCAGCACATCCCTGAAAATTCAAACACACAGCAATAAAAACATATACTTTTTTAGGTGAAACTGAGTCAGTACCTCAAGTTCTGTGATGCCCTTTCTGTTTTATATTTCATACCCCAAGTACAGATGATGAAACAGCAGCCCTGAGAAATTAACATTTCTGGTCTTAGAGCTAGTGATTAAAGAGGTCAGGAGTTCCTAAGTTAGTGGCAACTTCCTGTGGGACGTGCATTGTGATTCTTGATACTTTACACTTTCTTTTACTCCATTTTCATTTTTTTTGTTCATGCAATTAAAAGAAATGTAAACAAAATTATGTTTTACCTGTTATGATTTCCTCTATTCCTTCTTTGGCTAAAAATATTCCAGTGAGTGTGTACATTCTTCTCCCAGATGGCTTATAAACTTGAGAGTTTGTCCTAAGTTCATGAAAAAAATGTTCTGTTGCTATTATTATTTTGGCAAATGTCTTTGATTTGAATTAATTGCCTTCTCTGACTAATAAAAGCAAATACATAGGTAAGGACTTTTTAGCTATGGATATGTAGCCACAAATGACATTGAACCTAGGTGGTTTTTCTGAGAGTACCATTATGGGGGAGTGTATATCCCAGTTGCTACGTCTCTGTTTTATCTATACATTCTGAATTATAATACTTGTACTTACTTCACAGGATTATGGCTGAACAGCAGTAATGTGTATTGAATTCTAGAAAGTTTAAAACCTCACACACACACACACACACACACACACACACACATATGCCAGGCATGATATTATGTATCACCTTACAGCACTATTTTAATGTCATGATGGAAAATTCAAGAAAACTTGCATTCTATTCCTGGATCTTCTGCATGGACAACCTATCTAATTTCTCTGAATATCAGTATCTCTACCTACTAAATATGGGAATTGGATCTCTGAGGTCCCTGTCACACCTAAAATTCTCTGCTTTCACGATTTAGTGAGAGAGGGGAAAAGGTGCTATTGGCAATTGTAGATAATAGAGAAGGTTAAGAATAATTGGGGCAGTACAGGTTCTGCTATTTTCTTGCAAGTCACTACTAAAAGAAAATGTTAGTTGCTTCTCAGTGTTCTATGCAAAGGATTAGACTGTATTTTATCAACATTCAGTTTTGGGCTACTGCTGGATGTTTAGATATATGTCTAAGTTGCCTGCTACCATGAATATACACTGATCTTGCTGTTTGAAAAGGTATTTTCTTCATTTGGGAACTGTCACACAAATTTTCTGGTAAGGGTCAACTGTGATAACTCTGAAGACACACTAAATAGGATTTCAGTAAAACCCACTTTTCTTTAAAAGAAATTTCAATTTAATGTACCTCTGTCAGTAAATATTGGCACAATGGGAAGGAGGGAGTAGTCCTTTGTTATCAAGTGTGGTGATTTATCTACCTAAGCCACTCTCTAAAGAAGTACTGATAAGCTTAAGGAAAGTAAAGGAACATTGTGGAGTGCTCATGATTCATTTTCAAAGCTTTAAATTACTAGAACATAGGCTACATTCGGATACAGGAAGCATTTTCTTCTATGATATGGCAAATTTTAGTCTGGCGGCTTCAAGACTGGCAAAGTGTATAATTTTTTTTTAATGTACATTTTTATTCTGTTAAATATTTCCCATTTACATGTAAAAAAGTAATAATCATTTTTTAACTGAGGTTCCAAATTCTCTCCCTCCCTCCAACATACAATCCTTCCATAAGAAGTCAAGCAATTTTGTATTAATTACACATGTAAAGTCAAACAAAACCTATTTCCATATTAACCATGTTGCAAAAGAAAACACAAACAAAACAAAATGGTAAAAATCAGCATGCCTCAATCTGCACTCAAAAGTTCATCAGTTCTCTCTCTGGAGGTGGATAGCATTTTTTCATCATAAGCTCTTTGGAATGGTCTTGCATCATTGTCTTGATCAGAGTAGACCATCTTTCCAATATTGCTGTTACTATGTACAATGTCTCCTGGCTCTGTTCACTTTATTTGCATCTAGGAGATCCAGGAATAGCACCGGGATTTCATCGGATTTTCCAATATGACATTAACATACAAGGCTTCCTGGTTTTCCTGAATCTATGCTGCTTGTCATTTCTTACGACACAATAATATCCCACCATAATTATATATCATAACTTGTTTAGCCAGTGCCTAATGGACGGGTATCCCCTCAGTTTCCAATTCTTTGCCACTACAAATAAAGAACTACTATAAATATTTTTGTACAAAAAAGGTCTTTTTCCCTTTTCTTTTATCTCTTTGAGATACAGACCTAGTAGAGATGCTTCTGGGTCAAAGGTATTCAGAATTTTATAGTCCATTGGGCATAGTTCCAAATTGTCCTCCAGAATGGCTAGATTAGTTTAAAACTTCATAACCAGTGCACTAGTGTTCCAATTTTGGTACCTCTCTTCCAGCCATTGTCATTTTATTCATCTGTCACCTTAGTCAATCTGAAAGGTATGAGATGGTATGTCATTGTATTTCTTTAATCAGTAGTGAGATTAATTGATTAATGGCTCAATGGATTTGTCACTTATACCAGCTTCCCTCCACAAATGTGTATCATGAGCCAGCCAGGCATCTTCATCTTTTGAGATTTTTGTACTCCATAGATTCCTCCATAAAAGATGTACCCAATGTGCTCAATGTTTTTCTTCAGGTACTTTAATATTCTATAGTTTACAAGAACATCTTTTTAAAAAATTTATTATTCATCTCTCCCACTATGTGATTAATTCTCTTTTCCCATAATTATACGTTTCCTGGATCATATATTTTATGTTATTCTCTTTGAGGGAGATATAAATGGTGGTGTTCCACATGCTATGGCTATTTATCATTACTAAAAAAAATAGTGGTGCTTAAAAGATGGGCTTTGTGTCAGGGAGCAACTTAAGATTATTGAAAGTACTCCACTATCGCCCAAAAGCAACCCGGTCTACTGTTCTCCTGCCATGAAATTCTGGGCCTGACTCATTGACTTCCTGGAAAATCTGTGCAAGATAGATGGATCAACCAAATGGGCTACCCACCCAAATGGGCGTTGTACTCTGGGCAACTGACAGTCTTTTATCTGCAGCCTTTTTCTTGTGTGTGTTTTTAGGCTCATCTCTTGAGTGGTCTTAGATCTCATTGAGGAGATGCTACAATATTCTAGGATTTATGGGAATCCAAACAATAAGGTCTACAAAGAAAATAGTCTAGAGGAGCTCTCCACCAGTTGAACTCTCAGGATAGCTTCTATGATGTATTTCCTGTTATTTATACTTGCATATAGCAAATAAGCTCATGATGATAACACATGTATAAAAATGATTTTATCATCCATACACATAAAAACTATATCTGGTGTTTCTTAAGCATTTCAGCTAATTATATGACCATGAAAATGTGGTCTGCTTGAAGAGCAACATTTGACAAAGCTTTCACATTCTACCCTTCTCATATTTTCATTAAGAATACTCTTGAGGGGCAGCTAGGTAGCACAGTGAATAGAGCACTGGCCCTGGACTCAGGAGGACCTGAGTTCCAATTGGGCCTCAGACACTTAATTAGCTGTGTGACCTTGGGCAAGTCACTCAACTCCAATTGTCCTGCCTTTCCTCCTCAGAAAAAAAAGACCAAAAAAAGAGTTCAAGTGTAGTGGTTCTACTGTTTTAATGAAAATAGATCACTATGACTATTGAAATATTCAGAAATTTTCCATTTTTCATCAATGTATTTATTGTATTTCTTATCTCGTATATTAAATGTTTTCGGGACAATATAATTTAGGTGGGTATCATTCCAACATACGGACTCTACTTTCCTTCTATCAATCTGATGCTTAAAAAGAAATTAATGTCCCTAATCTTCCATTGTCCTCTTCTAGACAATTTTGGAATTAGGTTTCAATTTTACAACACTGTTGGTCATAATTGCCATATCTCTATTATGAAGGAAGATCTAGTTTTTACTAGATAAGATGTGTTCTGCTCTGCCCTCCTTTGGCCTTCTTGTGATGGTGAATACTTCACAGAAGTTAAACTATAGCAGAAAACAATAAAATTAGAATAAACATATTTTATTTTATGTGTTTCATGTTAGGTGTCATTTTATTTAAATAGGTTAAGCTGGAGATGTGATTGCCAGCAATGTCTTCTTTTTAATCTTTATTTCTTCTTAAGCTTAATATTTATTTTGACATTGATTCTAAGTAGCTGATGATCTGAAAATGCAGAGAAAGCTGATTTGGAAATGACTTCCCTGCAGATAACCAGTACCTTCCTTTCTGTTAAGACATAATCTATTTCATTTCTATGAATGATATTGTACTATAGAAGCACTTCCTTTGTGTGGCATACTGATGCCCTCCTCCTAATTTTACAGATGAGAAAAAATAAAATTCAAGTACAATAAATGATTTGTCAAAAACTACATTGAAATTAAGCATCAAAATAAAGATCTGAACCCAGGTCTTCTGACTTTCCAGGTTCTTTCTGCTATTTTAGTGGTCTGTAATCACAGGGTCAGGTGTGTTCTAACTCTCTTCTTGAAGACATAACATTCATGATTGACAGGTAGGAAGCTTCTGAGCAAATGACAAGTCACCATCATCTTTTGTTTCTTATTATATCATATTTAACAATTTTCATGATCAGACCTTATAGTGATTTTGAAGTCACTGAATATCAGTAGATGATAAATAGATAGACAGACAGACAGATAGAGATAGATACATAAATAGACAGACAGAGAGACAGACGGATTTAGTTTGGAGACACCTTGTTGAATTCTTTGTATAATTTCTCTGCTACTTCATACTGGGAAACATATGTTGATATACAGATTAAGTTTGCAAGTAGGGTTTGACTGCTATGGCCAGGAATGCTCTAATATGTCAGTTCCCCTCTCTCTATGTGGATCTGAGCAGGATCCAGAGTCTTCCAGGCATGGGGAAGCTTTCCCATTCTCTGAGGACCTCAGTTTATTCAATCTAACATTTTGTTCTTTCCTTCATTTTCCCTCCACTGTTTCCACAAGAATAGTCTGCTATATGGGAGGATATCTAGCTCTCTCTCTACCTAGATAGACAGAGAGATAGATAGATCATCAATCATATAGTAAGAAAAGGAGATGCATCTAGTGACTTGGTTATCCTACCATCTAAGTCTCCTTTTTATGACTGTCGTCTAGACTCTGGACAGTGCTGCTTTAGCGTAAGTTCTTTCTAATAGGACTCCAGGGGGATCAGATTAAAATCAACTAGACATTTTTCTCCTTTGAATAATGTATTCATTTTCCTTTCCAAGTCTCTGTTCTTAAAGCAAAGTAGACCAAAATAATTAAAATTTTACATTTTTAAAGGAAATGAACCTAGTTATCAATCTTTAAACTCATCACTGGCCCTTAATTACAAAATGTAGGTTGAGGAGAACAGGGTCCCAAGATTTTTGGTTTTGGCCAAGAAGATAAGGCAGAAAAGGCTGTTCTCTATTTGAGTGTTAAAGGAAAGTTCTGGTTAAAATGAATACTTTGCAAAGTTTGTATTATTTCCAATGAAATTAGTTGTTATTTTTAAAAAATTGATCAAATTTTAGTTTTGGATTGATGGACATTTTAATCAGTTGAATATAAGTTGTTCACAGTTAGCAAAATAATATAATCCCCAATGTGCACATGCTAATGCCATGTAATATGCATGCCTATATATATTTGTGCCATTATGCAGTTCTCTTCATGAAAGTCTTTTTGCTCATGCTCACATGTTTTCTATAAGGAGAAATGATCAAGTATCTGAAGAAATTAAGTTCCCTATTGTCTTGGGACATAGGATGAAACCAACTCTATTATTTGCCTCTCTAGAAAGGACTTCCAAACCATCCTTATGTTTATCTGAGATTTCCTTAGGTCTTTTGGTTTCATTTATGCTGAAAAAGGAGCTAATTGAGCCACATTAATCAGTGATAAGGATATAATCCTGGAAAGATGGGCTCAACACATCCAGAGTGTTCTCTGAAGACTATAGTGGGCCAATGATGATGCCACTGAGTATTTACTTCAGGTTGAAATCTATCCCTCTCCAGCCAAATTTCCAACTGAATAATAAATAGTGAATGCTTTTAGGCTGCTCTCTGTGGCTAAGTGCCTGTCACCGGTTCCATCCCAGCAGAGATTTAGAGAACAAGGAGTCCATTTGCTCATACAAAAGCTGACTGAAATCTTCTGAGTTATATGGCAAGAAGAGATTATCCCCCAGGAGATCATGGATGTCTTCACTGTTGATTTCTATAAAGGATATGGAAATGGGTTTTCCTGTGGCAATCACAAGGGGTAGGGAGGGAAGGAGAAGGACATCTCTCAGTCTCTACCTACCTACCTTCTTACCTACCCACCTATCTATCTATCTATCTATCTATCTATCTATCTATCTATCTATCTATCTATCTATCTATCTATCTCAACCTCCCTCCCTCTTTCCTTCCCTCACATTCTCTTTCAGGTATTGCTAGGAATATTCTTGCAAGAGTCTTTCTTAGTTAGCTGATCCTTTGCATGGAAGATGGTCTTCTACCTGGGAGCCAGTCTGACTTCAGAAAGGGTCACAGAACATCATCATGGTGTTTGCTGCCCAAGAACTCTAGAAGAAATGCTAGGAGCAGAGCAGAGGTCTGTATTCAACGTTCATTGATCTATAGGTTACGAGGACTTGTGGAGGATCATGGAAAGATTTGGTTGCCCACAGTTTAACAGTATTAGAACCCAGTTTAATGATGTCACATTTATATGGATTCTGGATAAAAGATGCTTATGCTTTCTCAGTCACCAATGGAGGAAGGTTGGACGCTTGTTCCCACGTGTTATATTATTGTTTTCGGCATTATCAGACACCTTCAACAAGGAAAAAAAATGGCCTCAGAGTCAGTTAACACACTAATGGTAAACTTTTTAGCCTGAAAAGGCTACAAGTAGCCAAAATCAAAGTGATGGAAGAGTTGGTATGTGACTTTTTGTTCATAGATGTCTGAGCACTCAATGCAGTCTCTAAGGCTGAGATGTTACAGAGTATAGACTAAATCTCTGAAATTTGTGCTAATTTTAGCCTGACAATCAACATCAAGAAAACAGAAGTTCTCCAAGATCCAGCACTGTGCCATCCACATGTGAAACCATTAGTTACAACAAATAGATAAATTTTGAATGCTGTACATAAGTTTGCTTACCTAGGCAGTATACTTTCCAGTGATGTTCACCTAGATCAGCAGTTCTCAACCTGTGGGTTATGTTCAATTTGTAACAATGAAAACACATCCTGCGTATCAGATATTTACATTACAATTCATAACAGTAGCAAAATTACAGTTAGGAGGTAGCAACAAAATAATTTTATGGTTGGGGCTCACCACATGAGGAACTGTATTAAAGGATCATGGCATTAGGAAAGTTGAGAATTACTGACCTAGATGAGATTAATATACACATTGCCAGAGCTAATTGATTGTGTGTAAGACTCCAAAAGAAAGTGTGAGAAAGAAGTACTGGGCTGGATACCAAACTGAAAGTTTACAGAGCCATAGTGTCTTACTCCATCATTTGTATGCTTGTGAAATCTGGACCATTTACCAGTTCCATGCTATAAAACTGAACCACTTCAATTTGAATTGTCTTGGGAAGATTCAGATGGGCTGGGTATAGGGCTTGAATGCCAAATGCACATTTACCTAAAAGACTACTGAACAGAGAACTTGTACAAGACAAGTGTTCACCTGGGGGTCAGAAGAAGCAATGCAAGGACACCATCAAGACCTCTTTGAAGAACTTTAGTATCAATTGTGAGACATGAAAGATACTTGCACAAGACTGTCCAGCATGGTATGCCCTAATCAAAGAAGGCTCATGTCTATGAGTAAAGCAGAATCTCAGTAGCACAAAGGAAATGCAAGATGGATAAATCTAAAGCTATTTCCACTCCAAATGTTCAGACTATTTGTACATGACTTATGGCAGAATTGCCCAAGTTTTTATTGGATCCACCAGCCATAGTCAAACACACTATAAGTTCATCCCAACACATCATGATTGTTCCTCTTCAAGTATGAAGGGTAAACAAGAAAAATACTGAAAATATTCATATGGTTAATTTCCTACAGTAACATATTGATTCACTGGACAAATGTGTCACATTTAGATGATTAATTTTCAAATTAATAATCATCAATAGTAAAAACAACTATGAAATTCTTAATAACAACTATCTCTAAAGAAGAAGGAGGAGGAGGAGGAGATGACAACAACAATGATGATGACAAAAGAGTTAGAATAAAGGTCAATTTGTATTTTTTCCCATAGATTCTCAGAGCCAGTCTCTTGGTAATTAACCTGTTTGTACCTTCTAGCTGGTCCTTAGAAAACAGACACGATGTGTCACTTGAATCATACAAAGCTCTTCTAGTTTGGCATATACTCTGCTAGAATGGATACCCTACTAACATAGCCTTTGAAATCCAGTGGTCACCATCATTTATTTGATGAAGAATTTCAGTAGGTTTTAAATGAAGGCTGACCTGCAGTGGCTATTTAATGCACACTAATTCTAGAATTGAAAACTGTCTTAAGTCTTTGTATAACTGAGAAGACAGAAAGCAACATACACAATACAATGTCTAAAATATCTACAAGATACTTTCTCTCAGGTATTGAACTGGAATTTATTTTTAGATCTTTAATTACACCATGGATTATATTCACACAGTACAAAATTAAGAAAATGTTTCTTAATTATCTAATATAGACAATAAACAAAAATTCAACTTAGACTTCTAAATTCAAGTTTGTAGCTTTAGTTTTATAGAATTGCTCCTTTTGTTGATAAAATAATTGGAGGCATAGAGCAAATAAGAAGGTCATATTCATATCTTCCTTTCACTGCTTTTTATGGAATCATAAGAACCTACATCAGTATGGTGATATTTTGAATTTTTTTAAAGCACCACAGAAATAGCTGTGTTTTTGTCATGGACATTATTGAATCCTTTCTCTTTTCAATTTAAGTGGCTTCTTAGATCCTAAACACATTCCAGATAGCAATAATTCTTGAGCACAAATAGTGAGGTGTCCTAATACTCTTTCAAATAAGATAAAAGAAATATAAGAATTGAAAAAAATAATCTAAGAACGTTTACCACAGGAAAATGGAGAGTGTATATGAATCTCTGAGGGAATCAAGGAGAGCTCAGTTATAGATGGTGTTCTCTGCTCACTAGACACTACTCATTTCAGAATCTTTTTGCTTTGGGGTCTTTACACAACATATTAACAACACAAAAGAATGGAAATTGCTTTTACAGAATGTGAAAGAATTGCTGGGAAATAAATTGTATGCCACAGATATAAAGCATCATACCTTGGTTTTCTTTTAACTAAGATCTATGTGTACACTCTCTGAAATGCTACAATATTAATTACAGAGTGAAATGAATATGTGTCGGGTAAACAGCATTCCTGAAATATTTGTAACTTTTTAATATCAGTAAAAATCTTTTACTATGTGTTAGCTTTCTATTTTTCACAAAGAAAATCTAAATAGTTTAGACTAGCAATTAGGGAATGGCTATTTCTAAAAACAGGCAATCACATTTACTAGCACAGTTCACATACAATTAAGTCAAGAAATGCTTGTCTCTACATAATAGGCTGTGAAAAGTACAAAGAAGCTTTGTAACTAAATTGTTTTAAAACACTCCACTCACTCGAATAAATTATGCCCCACCCTGAAATAATGAATAAATGGCTTGATTTTCACTCTTTTGGCAGCTGGGGGACATGGAGAAAATGTGTCAACTCAGAATGGAACACTTGTCTACCTAAGTATAGGCACTGTTTACATATATCAATCAATAAGTGCATGCTAAAATCCCCTGCCTCAAATTAGCTAGACTGTTTTCATAAGAAGAGTAGCTAAGAAAGCACTTTGATGATAGAACCATCATCTTATGAAGTCCATCTCATAGATACCTCTAACATTCAGAGGGCACTGAACCAAGAGCAAAAATGAAATAACTGTACTTTTGTTATCAGAGTCATTTTCTGAATAGCAAGAAACATCCCAAGAAACATTCAACAAAGGCCTAAAACTAAGATAATATATTCAGAGTCCTGTAATTTCACTCCTTCAGGAGAAAACAAAAACCAGCATCCCTGATGTCTTGCAAACACAGTCTGTGTGGCATGAAAATGGAGAAGTCCTAGAGAAGAAGATATAGCATAAAGAAGCCAACAAAAAGCATGGGCCAACAGAAATGGTGGACAAGAGAATGGGTGAAAGAGAGGGGTCAGTTTAAGCAGTACTCTGAGCAGAAGTGCCTCTGGTAGAAGGGCAAAGGAACTTTGTAGCTTAAGAGTAAAGCGGGGTGGGTGAGGGCAGGGGGGAATTGTAAGAGGAAGACAGTCATTTAGAGCTCAGTAGACATTAAACCATACTACAGAACCATAGACCATTGAACAGTTATGGGTAGTACCTTTAGGAGTTAGAGAAAAAATCAGGTCCTACTCACTTCAGTAGCCTTAAGGACATCCTTCTATTGGGTTGAGTACCAAGATGGTGGTGCACCAACTCATAGAATCCACTGGGATTCTATCCAAGAGAATAACCTTCATTGAAAATGCTGTCAAGCTAAGCTACCGTTAATTATAGAACTGTACCTTATACAATGGTATGGCTAGAAAGGAACAAAGTTGTATACTCACTCTATGACTATGAGACAAGAAAAATCAAAACATTCTTCTAGTAAGTGATAAAAGTTAGAAGAATAAGTAAATTATACTGACTTGAGAAGAGAAAAAGAGATCTATAGAGAGAAAACTTGTGAATGTCAAGGATAGGAAAACATGAATCAACTAAAAGGATTAAATATGGCTATATCTAACACTGCTAATTCAGCACATAGAACACCTCAACTCATTTTTCCATTAATGATTCTTAATGAAAAGACCTGAGGGTGGGCTTATCATAGAGCAAATGCTAAATAACAAAGGTGAAAAAAGTGATCAATTAATTCAGTTGATAGAGCTTGGTGAATTTTACTGTGAACAAATTTAGTGTTTCAAAATGAGTCTTCAGTACATACATGAGCACACAGACACACATATATGTATATACATACGTAAACACATGCAGGAAATTATTATAGAATAAAAGAAAACTTTGTGGAATTTCCAGATGACTTATTTCTGAACACATGGTAAACCCGTGTGTAATTTTATAATATTAATTAAAATTTTCTGCTTGTTATCTTGTAGAATCAAAGAATTCAGATAGGGTTAGAAGCAACTTTAGAGTTGAGTGGTACAACTCACCAATTTTACAGAGAAAGAAATTGAGGCCCAAGTAATGAAATAATCTGTACCAGGACCACATAGACAATAGATTCTCTTCTACCAGGTATTGGTAAATCAACTACTCCCAGGTTTAAGAAGATTCAGGATATGCTAGTTAGTATCATATGTACTAATGCTACAAATATCCATAAAAACAAATGTAGGGGCTTTAAAATTTCATCATTCTAGAGCGTTTTGAGATTTTCCCCATTTACCTATTTATATGGAGTACAACCCAATGCATTGATAAGAAAGCATAATTTTGAATTTTTTTACTTTTTCTCCCTGATTGGCTCAGTGTACCTGCTTTTTTTTGGGGGGGGGGTGGAGGGTGTTACGTCTGTCATAAGTTTATTTCAAAACCACAGACCCATCCAAAGGGAAAGTTAACCTCTTCTTTAATGACAGACAAATTCTCAGGTAATAGCGTAAATAAACAAGAATTTATGTCATCGTATTCTTATCAGTTTATTGCATGTCAATGCTGTTACTGATTTTATCTGTGGATCAAAGTGTTCTTCAGAATATGAAATACCATATAAGTCTTTTGTGGAAAAAACTTGATCAATGATTCAAGCACTATGCAGAACATTTAATTCAGAGTAACAAGAAAGATGTGTTCTTAAATTACTTTGTATCTGGAATTCTAGTCTGACACTTGTCTATGCCTTCTCAGAAGTTCACCAGAAAAGATCTGGGCTGATTGTTTTCATTTTCTTCTGAAATTAGGAGGGTAACACTAGGACACTCTACCCATCTCCCTGCTATCCCTTGATTTTGCTCTTTTACCAGAGCATCTTCTCATTTGGTCATACAATTCTTTGATGTTATCCTTGGTTCAACATCTTTGGAGTTCTTTGTTGGTCACTTGTTATAGCCTGCTACCAGTCACCATGTATGTGCATTTGCGTTTTCCTCTGTGAGATATTCATCTTAAGCTGTTCAGAGGCAAAGAGTTACATTTCAGGACATCTTACATACCACTAGTAAAATAGTTGTATTAGAGACATGAGGCTGCCTTTATAAAGATCAAGATTAGAGTCAGTGAATATCGCAATATTCTGAAAGAAATCCAGCCCATTCTCCTCTTCTTTACAGCTCTGGGTCTGGCTCACTGTCCACTTATACTGTCTGTCCCAGATATACATATAGGAAGATAAAAAGTGGTTCTCAACCTTCCTAATGCCATGACCCTTTAATACTTGTATGTGGGTGTATCTGCATGTGGGCAGACCCACCTGGAGATGGATAGAGGAGCGGCGTCTTGGTTCCTAAGACCATCGGAAATATGTGTTTCCCAATGATCTTAGATAACCCTTGTGGAAGGGTTGTTCAACCCCCAAAGGGGTCATGACCCACAGATTGAGAACCACTGAAGGATGTCCATTCAGGTGCATGTTGAAATATGGGCAATAGACATGCAATGTGGGGGGGGGGGTAGGGGCAGTGTTTCACTTCTTATAAGTTTCCTGCAGGAGGTCCTGAAATGTCTTAGAGTTTGATGCAACCAACGTACTATCATCTATCAACAGGAGGACCTCACATCTTCCTCCTTAACCTGTGCTCTATGATGAGCCTCCAAGTTTCCTTAAGTAACTCAAGCATAAATTCTAAAGATGCACTGAAATCTGTCCCTTCTAACTTCAACAACATCTGATGTTAGCTGCCTGCCCTAGGCCTGTCCTGTATTATTTCACGTGGCTCTTATGCTACCTGTCTGTTTTAATGTTGGCCAGATCTCATTTTGATCTTGATCTATATATGCTGCTAGTTCCAGAACAATTATGGCATAATTCCACAGCTGAGTTCTCAATATATTAGATGGAAAATTATAGTGGTCTTCAATAGAAGCTGCTGGAAAATTTGGATTATGTGGGCAAAAAATGAGCAAAGAACAACCTTCTATTAACATAATTGCCACTTGAGATACATGTGTATGTGTGTTTATATACACACATATGTATGTACACATACATTTCTATATCTATCAATATAGCTATATATCTATAGAAAGATCTATACAGACATATCTATAGATCTCCAAAGGGACTTATAGATAGACTGATTTATCTATGTCTATCTATCTCTATATACATATATGTATGTATACTATATGTGAACTATATATAACATAGCTAGACACACATCTATATACATATATATGTACACATGGGTGTATGGGTGTATCTAGATATATGTTATAGGCAATGGTTCTCAACCTTCCTAACACCATGACCCTCTAATACGTGTATGTGGCCATATCTGCATGTCGGTGGACCCACCTGGAGACAGACAGAGGAGCGATGTCTTGGTTCCTAAGACCATCAGAAATATGTGTTTCCAATGGTCTTAGGTAATCCCATAGCACCCCCAAAGGCGTCGCAACCCACAGGTAGAGAACCGCTGATATGGATACAGATACAGCTTCCACAAACAGCGTTACAAAGTTTACACAGTAGAGCATATTTTCCCTCAAGAAAAAAAAATGTTAAAATTAGGGATTATATTCCTAACTAGGAACTTAACATCAAATAAATTCATGCATTCAATCAAAAGTCATGACTGTGTCTCTCATACAAAATGCTCTATTTGTTGCTAGGGGTGGGGTATTCGGGGTCTGAAATGCAGAAGTCAGTAAAACAGCTTGTGCTCTTAAGGAATTTACAATCCTATCAGGAAGATAAGACATGTATCCAACTAACTCTAAAACAAAGCAGTATGTGGTAAGTATCCCAACAGTGGTACAAGAGTTCTGAAACAAGGACACGTCACTTCTGGCTAGGGGGAATAGGAAAGGATCCATGGAGAATATTAAAGCTGGGCTTTAAAGGGTAGGTGAGATTAATCCTGGGAGAGGGAAGGTCTTTGACAAAGACAGGTTGTTTTTAAGGAATAGAAATCAATCTCGTCTGGCTAAATTACATGCTCCATATTTGTAAGTAGTTGGTGGCAGGGGGTGGATAGAGATAGAGAAGCAGCCAGTGAAGGTCAGCAGTGGAGCCAGATCAGTACTAGAATGCCAAATTATTACAATCATCTTTATTTGTGATTTCATCATTGGAAGGAATGCCAATGAAGAAAATCTCTTCACCTTTGCTGATCAGCAGCTATCCTTCTATTTACAGTCTTGTCCAATGACCTGAGGTACCAAGGTTAAGAGATATGGCCAGAGTCACACAGAAAGGTCTTACTGAATCAGATGCAATTCCCCTCTATCTACAACATGATACTGTCAATACTATCCTATAGAAGAGATATGCTTCATAATAAAATATAAAAGCAGACATAACAAAACTCACCATAATCATTTGAAAAAATTAAATATGCAACTCATATAAAATAAACACAAAATTACTGTGTACATTTATTATAAAAGTGAGCCCAATAATTTTAAACCTTCACACGTATCTAAAAAATGTCCAGAAGGAGCTGAGTAGAACAAGGACCCTGGGGCTTTAAGGGTATAAGGTTCTAATGCTGAATCCTCAGATTTGTCTAGAATTAAGATGCTAGTTAATTAACAATAATTTTATATTCCTTTTGAAAATTTGAAAATGATTTATTTTTAAACATTTGTATGATCCAGGAATCTGTAAATACTATCCATAATATTATGGGTGTGGAATGTGCCATAACCTATCAGTCAACCTACATATTGCTGTTTTTCCCTCTCTTTGTAAGGGAAGGAAGGCTCAAAGAAGAACGGGATATATTCAAAAATGACCGTGATGTAAAAACAAAAGGCATCAAAAAAGGTTGGTTACAAAAACTATCTAGAGTAAGCTGATTCTCTTTTTTTTTTCCTAGTAATCCTGTCACTGTGATCCTTAGCATTGTTCAGAAATGATACAAAAAATAAGGAGCTACATGGACAGAAAAAGATGGTGGTTCAGGTGTCAAGGGAAAGGCGTAGCTGAGAAGTAGCCCATATGTTCCACTGGAATTCATGCCATGTCAAAGATTCCAATGATTAGTGATTTATAAAAGCTGGACAAGAGCTACAAAGGACACAAATACACAACAGAAAATATGTAATTTGCATTGTTGGAGAAAGTATCCACAGGACTGAGGTTACAAACACAAAAGTATCCAATTAGAAATTTCCCTGCAGCAAGAAGAGTCATCCCAAATGATTCCATTGACCAAGGATTTAATGTGAAAGGAAGAAGCATGTGCTTATCCTGTAAAAATGAAGCTATTCAGTATTAGGTCAAAGGAATGCTACAAGTTTAAAAACAACAACAATAACTACAACAAAAAGTGGCGTTTAGGCATTCTTCCTCATCCTTCCTTCCGCTGGGCCCACTTGATATGTCATTAGCACACTTAATAGTTGATTGGAAAACCATAAAAACCACTGCTGCTTTACAGTAATGGGCGTCTAAAAAGATTGTCAATACATATACCATCAAATTGCTAAAGAAAAAAAAGTCAAAGATATTTATTTCTCCTTATTCTTAATAGTCGATGTTCCTTTTTCAGTCTGGAAAACTACTGAATACATATTAAAATATTAACATAGGATTATTAATTAGGCAACACTGAGTCAGTGGAGGGGTGAAATGGGAAACCGCCTCTGTATGCAGAAGCAGCACATCATTAATACGCGTGTATTAAGCTCGTATGGTGCTGTGTGCCAGGATACAAAGATAAGAATGAAAAAAGATCTGCTTTCAAGGAGTTTACATTCTATCATGGAAGAAAAACTATATGAGGTAAAAGAAGACACAAAATACATATGAAACATGCCGATAATGGGGGAGGAATCCCTCAGAGGGCAAGGGAATGGGGGACATCAAGAAAGGTTTCATGTTGGAGAAGGCAATTGAGATTGAAGATTACTTGAAGATAACAAAGGCTTCTAAGAGGTAAAGCTGAGGAGGGAGCACAGTCCAGGCACAGGAGACAGCCAGATTTCAAGATGGAACGTGGATGTGAATAAACTCTTTTAGGTTATGTATCTTCAAAACAAATTTCATATTTTCCAAAAGAGAGCAATTTCTGTAAGCAAGGGCAAGACTGACTATATTCCCTAGAAGTAACTGAGGAAAATAAGTTGTGAATCAATCACTGTAACCTCCTAAAGAAAAGTAGAGGTCACAAAAGTAAAGGTTAAATAGGAAATCACCCAATCCAGTGCTAACGGACATTGAGGAATCTGTTCTACATACTGGAAGGTAAGGGCTTCTCTGTTTTCTCCTTCTACTTGGGCCCATTTGATAGGACAGATGTAGACGGCACAGCCTCCACATGATGAAACACACTGCAGAGGGATGAGCAGTAGATTTAACAGTCAGGAGCCCCAGATTCTAATCTGTGATGTGTTCCTAATCCTGATTTCCTTTAGGCCTCAGTTCGCTCCTCTCTAAATGAAGTAGACTAGATGATCACCAAGATTCTTTCCGGCTCTAAAATTATGTGAGCACCTGAATCCTATTTAGTATCAAGGAAACAAGCAGCTATTCTCCTTTATTAACATGTATGATGGGGAAAACCCAACAACACTTAGGAATAAGCAGATTTCCCCACTTTGTATACAGTCTTAAAGCAGCAGCAACACTCCATGGGAAAAGGCTAAGAACTGGGCAGAGCTAATTCCAGCAGCTACAGACCCTGATAGGAAGGAAGATAGATAGATAGATAGATAGATAGATAGATAGATAGATAGATAGATAGATAGATAGACAGACAGACACACAAAGACAGACAGACACACAGACAGATAGAAAGACATTAGATAGAGAGATAATAGATAAGTAGACAGAGACAGATAGACAGATAGATAGACAGACAGACAGACAGACAGACGATCTTAAGAGGAAAAGGAAAAGCTGGTTCCACTAAAAAAAAGATGGAAAATGAGGAGGCATACTAGTTGACATCCAAAGTATCCATCATTATTCATTTAATTAATTAATTTAATTAATCTTGCTTATTAATTTAATTAATCTTGTTTACATTAATTTTATGCTTCATGATATATAGATCACTGTTTAGGTGTCACAGGTCAAGAGGACCTAAGCTCATATCCTAGAAAGCTGCTCCTGGGGCAAGTCATTTAACAATTCTTTCAATCTTAGTGATTTCATCTGTCAAATGAAAGGGTGGAATTCTATAACTCCTAAGATACCTTCCAGGATCAAATCTATGATGTCATTATGATCCTATGGTTATTTAATAACAATATGTTTTTTATGTTTAAAATAAATTTTAAATTAATCATATTAAATTAGTTCCTTCCTCCCACAGCATTGAAGATAAAACTACCTCAGTGTTTGCTTCCTATGTGACTGAGAGCATCACCATCTAGTGACAAAAACCTTGAATTACAGCCTGATCAGACAAACAAATCCATGAGAGGCTGATATATTTTTCTTTAACTATATACACAGTCAAATATTCTGACATCTTCAAGTTTATCAAGATTAGAATAACTTGACAGTGACTGGCCAGGCTTAGGAGGAACATAAAATATATCAGTCTACAAATAGTATGTGTGCATATGATGTGTGTGTTTAATATATATTTTAAAAACCTATATACTTAAGCCTATTTGAGATATAATATAAATATAATATAAAATTAAATATAAATCAAATTATCTTATTTTCTCTTTGAAAAAATTTTCTACCTTTCTTTTAATGATTTTGAGTACAAACTCATAAGGCATAAAGAGCAACTGAAAAATCAATTCTACTGCTCCAGAGACAATTTCAGATGGAAAATCATTTAGGAATAGTAAGAAAATTCCAGTCTGTTCTGTCTCTATCTGTATCTCTTTCTCATATGTATGTATGTATGTTAAATGTATAATTACATTAAATTAGCTAATAAATGTATATGTATACATAGGTAAGTATTACATGTATGAATATGCTTTAAAGGAATGAAAGCTAGTTCAGACTTATTCAGAACCAGAAAGCAGAAAGGTTTCTAACACATGAACTAGAGAAATCTGACAACCTTCTCTAGTCCCCAACTGCTGTTAACTGAGAAATATGACAGTGGCAATGTCAGAAGTAGCCAATAACAATTTTAAATAAATGGTCTTTCTGATGATTATATATAACATTTTATATCATGGTCCTTTGACCATGCTGATGATACTGCTGACAAAGCTGAATAACCATGAATATAAATATGCTACAAAGATTAAAGATCTCACATGCTTCTTCCTAATAGGCAAAAATTATATTCAACAGACAATAGTCTGGCATTATTAAATGTTTCTCATGTGCCAGGCACTGTGCTAAATGCCATAAATTCAAAAACAAGTGGAAAGAAAAGACAGTCCCTGACTTCTAGGAGCTTCCATCCTACCTTTTACAAAACTGTTATTATGTTTTCTTTCAACCAGCAAAAATGTGCCTTCCTCCCTCCCCCCAGTCCCCTTTGTGAACAAGAGGAAGTTTCCATTACAAAGGAGGAAAACCACAATAAAAGGTTGAAAGATAGTGAGTGGTAAGGGGTGGTAAGGGTGGTAAGGGTGGTAAGGAAAGACAAAGGTCCCAAGAGCAGAGAAAGTGCAGAGTACATCCCAGAGAGAAACGAGACCCAAGAGCCCTCCTTCCATGAAGGTTCTGAGAGGAGCCATGGATTCAATCAGAGGCAGAGGCCATAGGGCATAGTGAACTTTCCAAAGTGTGAATTCCAGGGCTGGCGAAAGCTTCAGTATGAAGAAGCTGCTGGGTCAAGTTAAAGGAATCCCAGAGTGCAGTCTACAGAGGAATGAGGCTGTCTAGCAATTTGAATCTCAGGTCACTAATTGTAGAATTGGCCTAGCTTCAGCTGTTTGTGACCTAGTCTCACAGGAAAATCAGTGTCTTCACTCAAATTAGGAATCCTCATTTCTCACTGCTGTAGGTCCATGTCAAGTAAAACCACCTGCTTACTGATGTACCCAAATGTCCCATCATTATGTCCTGGGGCATTATGCCGTTTTCTGTGTAATGGGCCAGTATATTCACCAGGAAGGAGTAGTGGCAAATTTTCCAGTCAATTTTTAAGATAGGATGCCTATTTATTGTGGCTTGCAGGGATGTTAGAAAGTCTTCTAATTCACAGTCTTAAAAAATTCCATTTTCTGACTGAAATATGGTTAGTGTAATATGTGATTTCAAAGACAGTTCTTGTAAAAGAAAATATTTCAGCTATTTATTTTTAAATGAATTTGCCTGGATGTCAAAACACAGACACTAGATTTGGAAAATTGTTTTCATTGGTTTCTACTTTATAGAAAGTGCAGAAAGGAAACAAGACAGTGAACCCTCCTAAATGATGTTTTTCTTTTTAAAAAATTGTTACCCCTCTTCATATCACTTATTCAAATATCTAAGAACCAAAGTATAAGTTTTGAAGGTAAAATGACATTGGAGAAAATAGTATGACAACACTCACGCTGAAAGCAATCTGTACTGAGCATAGACAAAATGCAGCCTATTTAAGGGGAAATGGGATAAAAGATATCAAATTCTCCCCTCTTCTCTTTCAAAAACTCTTCCTCATATTTCTTCTACTGATTTTTAATACAAGCTCATAAGGCATATAAAGAGGAACTTGAAAATTAATTCTACTACACTAGAGACAGTTTCAGTTGGAGAATGGATTAATTATTTAGCAATAGCAGTAAGAAAAAAAAGTATATCAACTCTCTAATCATTCAGTAGTGTATAAAGCATGATAGGATGTAGTATTATAGAAAAACTATATCGTATTCTATTTACAACTAAGGGGTTACTCTTAAAACTCAATTTTATTTACATTTTTCATTTATCCAGGTATGTACCAAAAAATGTTTAACAACAGGCTGCCCAGGGCAGGGGATGTGTATGCAATACATGTTTAAGTTTAATCTGCATTATTAATATTTTTGCCATCATTTTCTTAAGTTTAGCCAATCTAGAAAATAAATAAATCCATCATTTGTAGCATTTACCAATTTCTGAGGTGAAATATTCACAGCAAAAATGTATCAGTTCTTGTGAGTTATTTCAAGCTGATGACAATACTCCTACATACGTATATGTATATACAAAAGTTAAGAATTAATATTTTTGAAATGTAAAAATAAAAAGTAAGTTTTTCTAGAGTTTTTCCATCAATATTATAGAGGTAAAACATTTTATTTTAAGAATGTGTTTATCATATTTTATATAATGAGTAACTGAAGAGGGATATCCCCTTTATGGACACTGCATTCTCATATTCAAAATGCAGTTCCCTTCAATTTGCATTTCCATTTATCTTTTATTTTAATACAGATATTCATTTCTCTAAATTCAATACTACAATTAACATGATAATCAGGTCTGAGACCATGTCCAAATGACCACTATTTTCCTTAGAGGATGCTTTCTCTGTTAAATTATATAAACCTACCTCAACAGATATTTACTTTATACATATTTGCTGGTTTTAATTAGTTTTCATTTCGTTCAATAAAAGAAAACTTCTTTAACTATCATATATCTGAGTGGAGAGAGCATTGGCCTTAGAATCAGACTGATATCATGCCTCAGATACTAGCAGTGAAAGGAGACCCTCAGACCTTATTTCATCTTTACACTTCCACCTCCAGCTAACATTCATTCACTAAACATAGCATTTCACCCAATCTAATGTAAAAGTATATATAATTTTTCACGTCTTCGGCATGCACAAGCTTATATGTAATATACCTGAGGCATTCTCAAATACTTGAGGCAGAGGAACTGCCTCATTTCAAAAGCTTATTAGCAAAAGAGTAGGTTAAAGTAATCTTTAATGAAATGCCAGGATGGCCAAGGAAATTTGAAACTCCAGCAAATAGTCTCAGGCTGTGGGAGTTTTCAAGTAGAGAGACATCACTGATAGATATGCTTTCAGTTGCCAAAGACTGTCAGTTTGGTAGCAGGAGGATTCTCTTCTGACACAAATTTACAAGTCTGAAGAAGTACCAGTTAGGAAGAAAACATTATCATTTCTTGTAATGGGAGTTACCACTCCCTGATATTTTTGTGAGATGATAACTTAAGAGGAAAGTAAAGGTACAAGGTTGTGTGCCCAGATTGCCTCTTCAAACACAATCGATCTCTATTTCTCTATTAACAGTTATGAAATATTAGCTTCTGTTGATATTATTCAAAACCTAACACTATGTTATTTTTGATGGATCAATGATTGCATCATATGCATGTTCAATCTACTGGGGCGAATAGCATATCATCCATATCTCCTTATCTGGTGAAATCTTTATCCATATACTTCCATAATACTTCCTTAAAGGACTTAGCCAGTGCTCTCAAGGCTTTTCTCTGATTCCTTCGAAATGTTGCAGATTCTTGCACAGCACCTAGGCTGCCTATAGTGTTATCCCTCTGTTCTTACCAAATGAGTAACTGACCATTTCAATATGTATTTCAGGGATTATTATCTATTATGCCATTTCTCCCATGAATCTTTATTGGTGATGACAGTGATGAAGATGATAATGTGAAAGATGCACAAGGATGCTATCAAGTTGTATTGTTTCACAAAAAAAGCTGTTTCATTGCAAAAACCTTTTTTCAATTAAAACAAGATGACATTTGGTCTTGAAAACTGCAAAATGTTTAATGTTTGTCTAAAAAACAGACAGACAGGAGGCCACTGAGTTTGAAGCCAAAGATGAAATTCTACCAATAGATGAAGGGGTTACTTATAAATATCTCAGTCTTCTGTAGGTAAAACACACTTTGTATGAAGCTATCCCAAAAAGGTGAGTAGGCAGAACAGTGTAGATGTAGAATGGCTAGGTGGTACAACGGCTAGAGGGGTGGGCCCAGAATGAGGAACAACTGAGTTCAAATCTGATCTCAGATACTTACTACCTATGTGACCCTGGGCAACTCACTTAACCTCTTTCTGCTTGAATTTCCTCAACTTTAAAATTGAGATAATAGGTCCCTAACTCTCAGGGTTCTTGAAAAGACCAAATGTGAGCATATATGTAAAACAAATAGCACATGGACACATTGTATACACTTAATAAATGTTTATTTCCTTCATTCATGCTTTTCTTCCCTCTTTCCTGGCTGTGTATGTCAAGAGGTAAAAGCATCCTAAATAATAAAATGCCAGACATCCAGGGATAAAGCCAAGAACAGCGGTCCTCAACCTTCCTAATGCCATGACCGTTTAATACAGTTCCTCATGTTGTGGTGATCCCCAATCATAAAATTATTTTCATTGCTACTTCATAACTGTAATTTTGCTACTGTTATGAATTGCAATGTAAATATCTGACATGCAGGATGTATTTTCATTGTTACAAATTGAACATAACCCACAGGTTGAGAACCACTGGCCAAGAAGATGGAGTAGAGAAATTACTCAGGTGAGACTTCCCAACTTGCTCCTCTAAATAAACTTAAAATAAAACATTAAATTGAATTATGGAGGAGCAGAGTAAACAAATGTCAGAGTGAAAGTGAAATATTTGTCTCCAGTCCAATAGAATTTAAGAGTTTGGAAAGAAAGATCCAAGACACAAGGGGGAGGCTGGTCCAGAGTCCACCTGGATGAATGACCAAAGGTGAGAATAATTGGTGGTAGCAAGAAAAGAAGCAGCAGTGGCCCAGAGAGTAGAGCATTGGGCTTTGGAATCAGGAAGAGGCATCTTTATGAGTTCAAATTTGACCTCAGACACTTTCTAGTTGTGTGACCCTGGGCAAGTCACTTAACTATTTACCTCAGTTTCTTCATGTGCAAAATGAGCTGGAGAAAGAAATGTTAAACCACTCTAGTATCTTTGCCAAGAAAACCACAAATGAAGTCACAAAAAGTCAGAGAATTGGACATGACTGAAACAATTAACAACAAAACAAGAGGTGGTAAGGGAAGCTGGCAACTGATCAGAAAGAGGCTACAGAGGAACACTGTGCTAGCACTGGACACAGAACCAGCTTCTATTGGGCAACTCCAATACCTAGACACACTTCTGAGTCTTAGTACAAGAGCATAGAGGAGTACTTTTGGTCAAGATGGAGTGGAAGCCTTGAGAAGCAAATGACTGGTGACACCATTGTCTATACCCATTTCTAAGTCTTAGTACAAGAGCAGGGAAAACTACTTTCAGTCAAAAAGAAGTAGAAGCCCTGAGGAGCAATGTCACATCTAGCCCTAAGGGATAACTATCAATTGCAATTCCAAT
>CM053600.1:150684621-150696873 GCA_028646575.1 Pseudocheirus occidentalis | reverse complement strand
AAAGAAAGAAAGAAAGAAAGAAAGAAAGAAAGAAAGAAAGAAAGAAAGAAAGAAAGAAACAAAAAAAGAAAGAAAGAAAGAGAAAGAAAGAAAGAGGGAGGGAGGGAGGGAGGAAGGAAGGAAGGCAGGAAGGCAGGAAGGCAGGAAGGCAGGAAGGCAGGAAGGAAGGAAGGAAGGAAGGAAAAGAAAGAGAAAGAAATAACAGATCAATGAACTGGGCATACAACTAAAAAAGAAGTAGAAAAAGAACAAATTAAAAATCTCCAATTAAACACAACAGTGAAAATTCTGTAAATCAAAGAAAAGATGAATAAAACTGAAAATAAGAACATTACTGAACTAATAAATAAAGCTAGGAACTGTTTTGTTTCTTTTAATTAAATAAATTAAACAAACCATTGGTAAATTGGATTAAAAAAACCAAAAAAACCACCAAATTACTACTGTCAAAAGTAAAAAGGATAAATAAACCACCAATGATGATGAAATTAAGGCAATTATTAGGAGTTATTTTTCCCAATTCTATGTCAGTAAAACTGATAATCTAAGTGAAATAAATGAACATTTGTAAAAATATAAACTGCCTGTGTCAACAAAAGAGGAAACAGGATGCCCTATCTTAGAAAAAGAATTTGAATGAGCCTTCTAGGAGCTCCCTAGGGAAAAAAAAGCACCAGATGGATTTACAAGTGAATGCTACTAAACATTTAAGAAACAATTAAGCCTGATACTATAATAAACTATGTTTTTTAACGTAGCATCCAACCAAAATTCTTTTGTGATACAAATATGGAACTGAAACCTAACAAGGGACAGCAAAAACAGATAATGAAAATTACAGGTCAATTTCCTTAATGAATGAATATCCATGCAAAAAAATATTTTTAATAAAATATAAGCAAAGCAAGGGGATTACAGTGATATGTAACAAAGATCATATAACAGGTGAGATTTATACCAAGAATACAGTGCTGGCTCAATAATAGGAAAGCTAGCAGCATAACTGACCATATGAATAACAAAAAAAAAAATCATAAAGATATGAAAAGACCAAATACAACGACCATTCCTATTGAAAACATTAGAAAGCATAGGAATTAATGGAGTTTTTCTTAAAATGATAAGCACACTGTCTAACTAAAACCAAGAGCAAGCATTATATGTAACAGGGACAAATTTGAAGCCTTCCTAATAAGATCAGTTGTGAAATAAGGATGTCTATTATCACCACTATTATTCAATATTGTAATAGAAATGTTATCAATAGCAAAAAGACAAGAAAAAGAAATTGAAGGACTAAAATCAAGCAATAAAGAAACAAAACTATCACTCGTAAAAATGATAAAATGATATATTTAGAAAACTCTAAAGAATTAATTAAATACAAGTTGAAACAGTAACAAATTCAGCAAAGTTGTAGAATATAAAATAAACTCACACAAATCATCAGCATGTATATATACTAAATAAAACCCAGAAGAAAGAGATAGAAAGAGAAATTCCATATAAAATAACAACAAACTACTACTAGAATACTTGAGAGTCTACCAGCCAAGACAAACCCAGGCATTATATGAAAACAATTACAAAACACTTTTAACAGAAGTAAAGACAAATCTAAATAATTGGAGAAATGTTTATTGGTCATGGGTAGGCTGAGCTTATACACTAAAACTAACAGAGCTACCTAAGCTAATTTATTTATTCAGTGGCATACCAATCAAACTACCAAAGAATTATTTTTAAAAATAGATAATATAACAAGATAATTCATCTGGAAGAACAGAAGGTCAAGAATATCAGGAGAATCAATTTTTAAAAAAATTAAGAAAGGTGACCTAGAAGTTTCAGATTTCAAACTATATTACAAAGTGGTAATCATCACAAACAATATGGTGTTGACTAAGAAATAGAGTGAATAATTGTAAAGGCAAGCAGTACTTAGCACCTCGTTTCAGCTACCTAAGTATTTAGCACCTTGTTTGAGCCCCTTGTGATTTGCAGGTGGGGGGAATTGCTGATGCAACAGGAAAGGTGGAACAGGAAGGAGAACTACCATATATAAGGAGAAGCAGAGCTAGAACAGAGAAGTACTGAGAAGGGGAATGGTTGTGGAGGCCAGGCACTATGTTTTTCTGTTCTAAGTTTCTGATCATATAGTATATATATGAAGCAGAAGCAATGAAGGACTTGAGGTATACTGGACACGGTGGGCTTCAATATGGAATGGGAACTGCATGAGGAACAGGGCAAAGAACTGGATGAGGAGCTGGACAAGGAGCTGGATGAGGAGCTGAGAGCTGCCTGCCTGTGAATCCAGCTGGACCCATGGAAGAACCATGGAATTTGGGAGCTAGCCTTGAGCCAAGATGAAAAGTCCTCTTCTTGGGTACTTAGTTTTGACTAATAAGATCATGACTTACTGTGACCTAGGGGTGGGAGAACTTTGTACTCTGTACCTTGTACCCCTTTAGGATGATTGAATTAAGGATGATCAGAAACCAATCTCCAATCAAGAAGAAAGAAGACTTTTTGACTGAGAGATTAAGACAATGTTATCTAGAGGTAGGAAAACTCAGACCTTTGTACTTTGTGTCCCTTAAACAGGATTGCTCCTTAAGGATGATTAGGTTAAGGACTTACTGAATGATATCTTTTGTTTAAAACTATGTGTCAACAGTTAAGTGAAAACTAATTGGCCACTTTAGTGGTAAGTTGTTATATTATATCATTGTGAATGCTGTGCTTTGGTTTCTGTGAATATTTAGCTTTTGTTTACTGCTGAATAAATAGAGAGTTCATTATACTATAGGATCAGAAACTTAAGAGCTATTCAGAGCAGCAGTCCTCTGGAAAGTTGCTCATGCTTGGCTTTACAATGGTGGGTTAGTGGAATAGATTAAGTGTACAATACATATTAGTAAACAACCATAGTAATCTAGAATTTGAAAAACCCAAAGATCCAAAAACCTCAAAGATTTTGGGTAAGAACTCAACATTTGACAAAAAATTCTGGGAAAACTAGAAACAGTTTGACAGAAACTAGGCAGAGACCAGCATCTTATACCATATATACTAAGAGAAGGTTGAATAGAATAAATTATTTTGACATAAAGGGTTAAATCATATGTAAAATTAGGTGACCAGAGAAAATTGTGCCTGTCAGATCTATAGATATGAGAAGAGTTTATGATCAAACAAGAGAGAGAGAGAGGATAAAAGGACACAAAATGTGTCATTTTGATTACATGAAATTAAAAAGGGGTTTTTTGCCAAACCAAAATAATATAGCCAAAATTAGAACGAAAACAGAAAAAGGGGGGGAAATTTTTACAAGTTTCTCTAATAAAAGCCTAATTTCTCAAATGCATAGAGAACTGAGCCAAATTTATAAAAATAAAAGCCATTCTCCAATTGCTAAATGGTTAAAGGATATGAACAGGAAGTTTTCAGAAGAAAAATGCTTTAAATTACTACTAATTAAAGAAATGAAAATTAAAACAACTCCGAGATATCACCTTATACCTATATGATTGGCTAACAAGATAGAAAAGAAAATTGACCAATGCTGGAGGGGATGTTGAAAAACTGTGAAACTAATGCACTGTTGTAGAGCTATAGACTTGTGAACTGATCGCACCATTCTAGAGAACAATTTGGAATGATGTCCAAAGGTGTATAAAACTCTGTGTGTACCTTAATCCAGCAACACCACTACTAGGTCTATACGGAAAAAGAAATGAACTTTAAATGCTGAGGGAAGAACATTTTCAAACTTTCTTTATTTTTCTTGTTTTATTTTTATTTTGTTTTCTATTGCAACTCTGCTAATATGGAAATGTGTTTTCATTACTTTATATGTATAAAAGATACTAAGTTATTTACCTTCTCAAAGGTGGTGGAAGGTTGGGGAGGAAAGAATGCATTATCTCCATTTTTAAAAAAAAGTGTTCAAAACTTTTTATATGTAACTGAAAAATATTTAACTAAATAAAAATAATTTTAAAATAAATTTTATAAAGCAATTCTAGTCTTAAAGTATGCATATTGGCACAATTGCATTGATGATTGAAAATTAAGAAAGATTTCAAATGAAAACCTGTCCAATACTAATGAAATACATGGCCCATAAGCTCAAGACAACTATAAAAAGGTTACTACTGCCTCATTAAAAAGGGAAAAATGAATTGATAAACAGAAGGATCACTTTTCTTTGAGCATATGATCAGTAGATTAAAAACTTATAAAAATATTTCTGGAACAAACAGCAAAAGTTAATTCTAGCAGAGTAACACTGGATTTGCAAAATGTAACCAAAACCAATTTACCTTATTATTGTTCCCATGTAATGGCAGAGGTTAAACAGATGAATAAAAGACCCTCTGACTGTATTTACAGTAATTTAAGCAACAAAATTTTGATGAAGTAGCAAAAGAATGGCTGAGTTATTGTAACAGTATTTATTTCCATAAATAAAGGGCATTATGGGGGCGGCTAGGTGGCGCAGTGAGTAGAGCACCGGCCCTGGAGTCAAGAGGACCTGAGTTCAAATCTGACCTCAGACACTTAACACAAAAACCAGCCGTGTGACCTTGGGCAAGTCGCTTAACCCCAATTGCCCTCCAAGAAGCAAAAAAATAAATAAAATAAAATAAAAAAAATAAAGGGCATTATGATAGTTATTTAAGACTAGGTTATTGTCACCAGAAACTAAAGAAAGGTTATCCTTAAGGCTTCTCGTCTTATTAATGTATCTATATTATTGAAGGAAACTATAGAAACAGAGCAACACATTACTACAAATTGCAAATATTTGGCACCTATCAAATACCCAGCCATATTTGATCTTGTGGCAATTATACCTCAGTAGTTCACTATATTTCATTACTTAATACACGACAAATCCCTACTACAAATATAGATCTCAAATTAACCTCAAGAATTCAACAAATAATCTACTGAAGTCAGAGCACTGTATGTATAAACTATTGCTCATACTTGCCTGTACATAACAATCCACAGATATTTATGACAAACATTTTAAGGTATTTCATCATACTGAATAATGATAATCTCCCAATTATGTGGAATGAATGAGTGGGAAAATATTTGCTAAGTGTTTACTATGGGCCCAGAAATGTGCAAGGCACTAAAGATACAAATGAAAAAGTAAGATAATCTCTCACTTGAAGAACCAAAATTTTAATAGAAGATAGCATAGATGTGTTTGTGAGAGCCAAGGAAAGAGAGTATCTGGGGAAATGCAGGAATGATGAGTTGTTCGGTAGGACAGTCAGGTGACATATTCTGTAGACTTTCCTAGAAAATAGTATACCAATTACTGAGCCAAAAGAAAGAGTAAGAAAGTGTGTGCAGGGGTTGGGTTCTGGGAGATGAGGAGGTAGGAATTGTTGTTGTATGGGTGGCATATGACGAGCATGATGATCTCTAAGAAAAATGGGCTAATTGAGTTAGCATTCAAGCAGGCAGCATTCGAGACAGCATGTCTGGAGTCCTAAAGCTGAATGGATTAACTCTGCCCAAGGACTAGGGACATGTTTTTCTAGCATGCACCAGTGGTGCTGATTCAAGGTGGAAGAAATGAGCAGCTGCATGACAGTAGAAGGCAAGTTGGCCATAGTGAATTCCTGGATAGGAAGCATGGCACAATTTGGAAGGGAAAGCTTTCAATAACAGAGACTTACAAAAAGAACTCAAAACCAGTTGGGAACAAAATTGCTTTACAAATAGATCATCCTTTTCTGTACTAACTTGTCTGCTAGTGGAATTGTTAGTTTCCATGATTTTGCACAGGCTGCCCCCTGTGCCCAAAATGTACTCTCTCTTCATCTCTGTCTCTTATAATACCTTATTCCCCTCAAGATTATACTCAAACATCACCTTATACTAAAAGCCTTTCCTGATCTCCCTCAATTGCAAATGGTCCTCTGCTCTACCTTACTCCCACTCAGTCATCTTCTGCTTATTTTTGATGCATTGTTCCTATGTATCTGTGTTGTCTCTTCCAGTAGAATTTAATGGTTCTTTCCTCAAGGGAATGACCTGTTTGACTTTTGTCTTTGTAACACCAGAGCCTAGAACAACTTCAATACTGGGGTTTTAATATTGTTTGAGGTGGATTTTAATTACTCCCTCCATTGTTTAACCTACACTTTGGATCAGCTCTACAGATTGGGTAATTTCCTTCCCTGAAACAGCTACATCATATTCCTTCTATGTGTTTAACATCCATTTACCTATGATAAAAAGCTGCATTTCCAATGGAAACAAATGCTTTACTCCATCTTTAATCAACATGAGATTTTTTATAATAGTGACAAAAATTCACATAAGTCTATTTTTGTATAGATACATATAATACGTATATGTGTGTATATTCCCACATATAGACTCTGTGTTTAGGTCAGAATGGCTTTCAATGGTATCATAAAAAAAGAACACTAGATGAAATATAACAACCATACAAAATTTCAGCAAAAACACTAGTTAGAAATTGCTATCGTGAAAATTGGATATTGAAAGCTATAAATGGAGCTTAAAGGAAACAAAAGTGTAGTTTTATTTTTGTAAGTCAATCATTAACCAACTTTAACATTTTATCATCATCATCATCATCATCATCATCATCATCATTATCATCATATCAACCATGAATTCAGTCTCTCTTATGTAAAGGTCATTTTACTGGATTCAGAGTATAAATTAGGATCCCTAATATTGATAAAGGGCTAAGATAAATTAAACTCAATAGAATTCAATATATATATTTATTAAGCTTCCATCTTATACAAAACCCTGAGCTGATATTGGGAGAGATACAAAGTTTGGATGCAATTAAATAAATATTTTGGGGGACTTCAAAGATGAAAAGAAAAGTCCCTGCCCTTATGGCACTTACATGAGAGGATAAGAAATATACACAAACAACTAAATACAAAGTCTAGGGACAATATAGTTTTTCATTAGTGAAAGACAGCATAAAAGCCAGGTAGTTTTGCTGCTGAAACACATAATAAAGGGAAGAATATGGACCAGATGGGGTGAAGAACAATGAGCTTGCTTCCTTACTTTAGTATCCATTCTGGTTCAAATTCACTTGCACATTAAATTAGATTGAATTTTGAGAATTTCTATTTCTAAATCAATCAGTTGTCTGAGACAAATGACCTAGTTCCAGTAAAAAGAATAGTATTAGATCCATTTCAATTCCCTGCCATTAATACTGAGCATCAGGGGCAGCTACGTAGCACAGTGAACAGCACACTGGCCCTGGAGTCAGGAGGACCTGAGTTCAAATCCAACCTCAGATACTTAACATAAAACCTAGCCATTTGACCTTGGGCAAGTCACTTAACCCCAATTGACCTATCTTCCTTCCTTCAAAAAGAAAAAAAATGCTGAGCATCTATTATGTCCAAGTTTCTATTCTAAGCAATGAAGATATGAAAACTAAAAGACAAAAAAACTACTTCACTTAAGAAAATAACTGTATTAATAACTATAAATATAAAATATAATATAAATAGCTCATACACATGTAATATTTTAAGATGTATAAAATGTTTTTCATAAAATTACTCTGTGATTTACATACTGTAAATAAATACTAAAATCCAAAATTTAGGAATGAAGATCCAGAGGGTCGGTGAGACAAAGAACTGGTACAGAGCAAAGTACTAAAGATGATAGTGGTTGATATAGTACTTTATGCTTCCCAGTGTTGTTAGTAATATCTCATTTGAGCCTCATACAACTCTATGAGAAAATATATTATCATCTGTCACTTTACAGATGATGTAATAGCAATCAAGTTTAGCAGATACTTAGCACTTAGTAACTTAGGGCTAAGTAGCACTTAGTAACTTACAGCTAAGTATGGAAGGTGTGAGCCCTGTCCACTGTTGAGAAGGTGTGAACTCCCCTGTTGACTTGGAAGAAGGGTATTGGCTGAGACAGGAAGCCAGTGCTGTATATAAAGAAGAATTCTAGAGACAGAGTGACAGAATTGGAATTTTCCAGCTGGAGGAAGCAGGATTGTCTCAGCGTCTGGGAGCTGAAGAAGTGAGTTGGAGTTGGAGAGGAGAGAGAGAGAGTTTTTCATTAGTGAAAGACAGCATAAAAGCCAGGTAGTATTGCTGCTGAAACACATGAGAGAGAGAGAGAGAGAGAGAGAGAGAGAGAGAGAGAGAGAGAGAGAGAGAGAGAAAGAGAGAGAAAGAGAGAGACAGAGTTTCTTTCCCAACATCTGGAAGCTGACTGAGACCTGAGATGGAGTTTTCCTAAGACCAGAATCTGGTGAAGGCCATCCAGAAGGCCGATATTCCTTCTGTGTCCTACAGCCAGCTGAACTGCTGGATGACTGAAGAAGCATGACCAGGATAAGCCTTTGTTTATTCATAGCCTGGCTGATCCTTGAGTTCCAGGCAAGAGAAGTGGTGAAGGATTTGAGAAGTGCTAGATCCTGTGAACTTCAGTGTGTGCCAGGGATTGCCCTAAGGAGTGTCCAAGGACCTGGGAGCTGTCTACCTCTGAGGACTAGACAAGAACCTGGCAGCTGTCTGCTTCTGTATCCAGGTGACTGTTTTGTGGATTCAGGAGAGAGCTGGGATGATAGAAAGGGATCCAGGGAATCAGAGAGACCACCCAGAGTCAAGATGAAGAAAATGTCTCCCCTTGGATAAAACATATTTGCTGGAAATCAAGGGGTAGAGAGTTTGTGTGGTTTTCTAATTACTGCATTAGTGACTAATGATATTTAGTAATTGGGAATCTAGCTTAGTTACTGACTGCTAGATGAGTGACTGATTAAGTTAATGGTTGCCCCATGAGTGGAAGATTGATATATTATGAGAAAAGTTTCCCCCTTAGGGAAATCAGGTAATTATTCTTTTGTCCCTTGTTCTAAATACTGTAGTCACTGTAGTGAAAACTGTGTGGCCATTCTAATGTTAAGCTGGTTTCTCCCTTAGGGAAACCAGATGATTATTCTTTTGTTCCTTGTTCTAAATATTGTGACCACTGTAGTGAAAACTGTGTGGCCATTCTAATGTTAAGCTGTTATGAACAATTTATTGTCACTTTCTGTCATAAGATGTAATGTTATGAATATTATATTGTGAATATTTGCCTTGGTTTGTAATGGAATAAAGTGTTAACTATTACTGTGTAATCTGAATCTTAAAAGCTGTTCACAGCAGCATTCTTTTGGGAATCTGCTTGTGCATGGCGTTACAGATGAGGAGCCTAAAACTGAGACCACTGTTAACAATTAGTCTTATATGTTCAGTTTTTAAGAGGCACAACCAGGTCTTAACACATTCATCCCCCTATAATACTCTTTCTACTTTGTATTGTCTTGTTGTCTGTAAAATAAAAATGCAAACAACTAATATGTGCTAGCAGATGTCAAAAATTATACATAAACTAATATACTCAGGCAAGTATAAAGCATGAAACAAGGAGCTATGAATAACTCAATAGGTTAATCCGTTCATTATTTATACCCTTGATCTTGTTTCAAAATGTATCACCCCTCCATTTTTTTTCCTTCTCCCTTACCAAATCTTTTTAGCAGTTGGCTGCTACAAACTAGTAGACAGTTCCTTCAGTGATACAACTATGCAATATACGTATGATATCAAGTTCCATTTCATTTTTTTGTCCATTATCAACCAAGTAACTACTATCACTCATAAACCAACAGAACTGTTGTCTTCCGAGGTTTCTAAGGTAACAATTTATTTTAATTTTTCGTTTCAGAATTCACTAATTCCCATCCAGTATCAATTTTATAGATACAATTTAATTATTATTTCAGGGCTTCTATTTATATTGACGGGCAGCACATGGGTGGAACTGTGGTGCAGTAGAAAATAACTGGAATCAGAGGAACTGAGTTTTAATAACAGCTCTGCTATTCATTAAATATGTGGTCTTGGGAAAGTCATATAACTTCTCTGCGTCTCAAGATACTCATTTGTAAAATGAGGGGATTGGACTAGATGAACTATAATTTATCTTTTAAGTCTAAATTTATGATCCTATAATTTTATAAGCACCTAGAGAGAGATGTTCTAGAAACATAAGCCTTCATTTTAAATAAACAATATTTCATTTCACTTAAACAAGATGGGTATTATGACAACACACACCAAATTGGTCTACAGACAGCTTGATTCAAAATATGAGCAAATACCCAAAACCAAATCCTTTTGCAAGGAAGGAAATATACAGATAGCACATAGGTAGACCATAAAAACTAATTATACAAAGTTGTCATGCATATGTGTATAAATACATGTGTCTGTATATGTGTATATATACACATATATGTCAATGTATGTGTATATGTGTGTGTGAACAAACATATTTCTTTTTTTTGTGAGACAACTGGGGTTAAGTGACTTGCCCAAGATCACACAGCTAGTAAGTGTTAAGTGTCTGAGGCTGGATTTGAAGCCAGGCCCTCCTAACTCCATGGCCAGTGTTCTATGCACTGCACCATCTAGCTGTCCCTAAAACATATTTATCCTTATTCAAATAAAGATGTTTTATTCCTTTTACCATCATTGCTCTCTAACCCATCATCCTTGCCACTGCCATTACTGTTTCCTAAGTGGAACTATAGACTGAACTTATATTATTAACAAATCAGATTTTTGGGGAAACTGTGATCTATATTCAGATTCATATATATCATTCTTATAGATTCACACCTGGACTAGGTCTCATGAATACAAGCTGCCTCTCAATGTTGTTACTGATAAAGTACTTTACAAGCTTCAAAATCCCATATAATTGTGTTTAATTAGTAATGATAATGATAATGCTTTTCAGCTTCCTTTTGTTTGTTGTGCTTGCCGGTTAGATTGTAAACTCCTTGAGGGCAGAGGGTGTCTTTCTTTTTTCTTATTTATATCCTCAGTGCTTATCAGAATGTCTAGCATACAGTAGGCACTTTATAAATGTTGATTGTATTATACTGTATACTATGTACTACTAGAGTTATACCAAGGATGCTTTTAGTGAGCCATAGAAAGTAAGCATACATCCAACTGCTTTTCAAAAAAAGTAATTATTCTGTCTGTACAATTCTCCAGAGTACATTAAATGTAAAAGAATTCTGAGAGCAGGTAGCAACTTGTTTTAACAGAGTTTCTGTAAAAGCCTATCAGAAAAGATGAAAAGAGTTATTCTCATCATTTAAAAAAAATGAAATGGACCTGTGATTTACCTGGTATAGGGAATTCCTAGTGATAAATCTCTCTTTACCAATACAGATCAGTAGCTTTTAATCAGTATGTAGTTTCAGAGTTTACTGAGGTGCTAAAATGTTATGACTTGCCCAATATTATACAGTCAGTAAATATCAGAATTGGGAATTAAACCAAGGCATTACAGATTCTGAGGTCAATTCTGTATCCACACAGCTTCTCAATAATTAAGCAAAAATCAAAAATTTCTTTGCCTCTTGCCTCTCAGAACTCTAATATATCCAACATACAAAAGACTACTATAAGATTAATATTTTTGAAACAGTGAAAATTATGTCCTCCAAAGGTCAAATAAAAAATTAAATATTAAAAACAATTTCTTAATTTGAAAAAATATTTAAACATAATTATATATTATTTATTCTATAGCAGTTTTCAGAATCAAATATGATTACTATATTGATTTCATGAAGTCACAACATTGAGCTTCCTATATCAAATAAAATCAATAAATTTAACAAGTACATCATTTTGCTTTTTTAAGGAGATTTAACCAATTCCTCATCTTAGGTGGAATAGAAAGCATGTACATCATTAATACACTATAGAATTAAGAAATATAATTAGCAAGGAAAAAGAAAATGGACAAAGAAGAGAAAATGTTCTTTCACTGGGCTTATTCTCCATTTCTTTAAGGTCTTAAAATTTGTAAAGGAAGTGAAGAATTGACATTACAAATGTTCCATCATAAAAACACAAGAATAATACCAGATACTTTTAAATACCTTGATTATTTTTTTATTTTTAATTTATTTTCTTGTTTACATCATTCATTTCCACTAGATTTTGAGTTACAAATTTTCTCCCCATCTTTCCCCTACCCCAAATCCCAAAACAGCCCCTCGCCAAATCTGCTCTCTTTTAGATCCTTCTCCAATGACGTTCTAACTTTCTGGTAGGGCAGGAAGGGTCTCCCTATTCCAGTCCCTGTATATCTTAATTCCCAGTTGCATGTAGT
>CM053600.1:150665141-150684121 GCA_028646575.1 Pseudocheirus occidentalis | reverse complement strand
AATGCTTTTGAGATTCTTTTTCCATCTGGAAAATTTGACTTTTTAAGGCATTCTTCTCCTCATTGTTTTTCTGGGCCTCTTTTGCCATTTGAGTTAATCTATTCTTTAAAGTGTTGTTTTCTTCAATCAGGTTGTTGACTCTCTTTTCATGATTTTCTTGCATCATTCTCATTTCTCTTCCCAATTTTTCCTCCACTTCTCTTATTTGGTTTTCAAAGTCCTTTTTCATTTGATGTATAGCTTCTAGGCACTCTTCAATTGTCTTGGAAGCATATGGTGTGGGAGTTCTGAGTTCTCGGCTCTCTTCCTCCCATTCCATGCTTTGACCCTTTTTATCCACAAAAAAGGATTCTAGCATTTCATTGGTGTTTTCATTTTGCCTCCTTTTCCTCATGTTGGCCAGTCAATTAATTGGTTGGTTTTTATAGGTCTGTGAAACTCTGCTTCCAAGGGGGGAAGCTCTGTTCCAAATCGCTGGGGTTTTCCCAACTCCCGGAGCTATTGGGGGGTGTTGCAAGTCCCCCCAGCTTTGGCTTGCTGAAAGCGCACCCCAGGACCTCCACCCAAGACCACGATCCAGATCCAGGCCGCTCAATGCAAGAGTACTTGGCCCTGATCTATCGATTGAGGACCCCTGTAGAGTCTCCAGACCAGGGGCTCTGAAGCAGCCTGGGGGCTGCAATGGGTTCCAGCAGTTCCCTTCCCCCCACTGCTCCCTTGCCCCGGGGGCAGATTGGCCAAACTGCTTTACCACTCCAAAATTAATTTTCAAAGTTTCACTTTCACTGTCTCTGACGATTTGAAGCTCCCCTCAGGCAGGTGCTTTAGATTGTCTTTGAAGTAGACTCAAGCTGCGGTTTGGGAGGCTGGGCTCCTTGTGGCCACCTTGTGACCACCTTGCCTGGCTGCGGCTGCGGTTTTGGGCTGGCCGGGTCTCTGCTCCACTGCCTTGCAAGCTGCTCCTCTCCCCTCTGTTCCTCACACCTTGGGAGATGTGGAGGTGCTGGAGGCTGTAGGACCTCTGCAGACTGGCTGCAGGGCTCGGCTCAGCTCAGCCCGGCTCCTTCCCACCGTTCCAAGCCTGGTCTCGGTCTCAGCTTCAAGCTGTTTCAGTCTCCGCTCCTGGCCACTGCAATGAACCCCTGCTGCCAAGCTGCCTTCAGCGAGAGATGTGTTCTCTGTAGTTTTGTGAGTCTGAGAGTCCTAGGCTTTGTCTGGGCTCATAATTTCATGGGTGTTTAGGGTGGCGGTGTGGGAGCTGTGGGACCTTACTGCTTCTATGCTGCCATCTTGGCTCCACCCCCCTCAGAGCTTACCAGTAAATGGTTATCTTTAACAATAAAATCAAACAAAAATGGGTAATCAACCAAATGAGATGTGTTGTGCCCATCTACTACAATAACACACATGAAACAATGATAGGAAATGAGGTATTCAACTCTACAGAACTGTCAGTGTGATAGAACTTCTGTGAGGGAAAGGTCAGCAGGAATGGGAGCAACCAGGAAAGGATTATAGGATCACAGATTTGAGCTGGAAGGGACCTTGGAAGTCATCTCTCTACTCTAATCAGGGCTATCACTAGAACAGGGCATTTGGGATTATTTGGGATTATTTGGGATGTTGATGAGAGGATTCTTTTGCACATGTAAGATGGGAATACTGGCCTCTGTGGGACTTTCCATATTTGAGATTCAGTAATCTTGTGATAATTAAGATGTTTTGATGTGCCAAATTTGAGGTGAGGGCCAGATATTCATGGAGAGATATTTAAAGGCAGGTATACAAATACAACTTGAGTAAAGGCTAGAGCTCAGAACTGAAGAAATTAATTTAGGAACGTATGCCACTCAGTTTATAGCTGAAGTCATGAGAGAGAAGAAGCTCACAAACAAACAATGCAAACAGGAAAGAGTTGGGGATCATAGACATAGTCTGATAGAATAATGATAGCTAGGATTGTTGAGGACTGGTGGTTAGGGAGAGAGGAATCAACAAAACTAACAAAGAATAAAGAAAAATATAAAAGAACTAGGAAAGTACAATAACATGGAAAGGGAAGGACATTTTGAAAACTCAGCAATTCATATCCTTAAATGTTGCTAATGGACTGATGGGAATGCGGAATAAGAAAAGGCCAGATTACACACAGAAAAAAAGAATGGAGCAAATAACTAATGTCTGACTCCAGGGGCATCTTAAGAAGAAACAAAGAGACAGGGCATTAAAGAATATCATGCCAGTTTTCAGAGGAAGAAATTAAAGATATCTATAGGCTTATGAAAAAGTTTTCCAAATCACTAGTGATTAGAGAAATGCAAATCAAATCAACTCTGAGGTACCACATCTCACCAGTCAGACTGGTTAAGATGACAAAACAGGAAAATGATCAATGCTGGTGAGGATGTGGAAAAACTAAGGTATGTTTTTTTGTTTTGTTTTGCTTTTTAGAGGGGGGAAGGCAAGGCATTTGGGGTTAAGTGACTTGCCCAAGGTCACACAGCTAGCAAGTGTTAAGTGTCTGAGGTTGGCTTTGAATTCAGGTCCTCCTCACTCCAGGGCTGGGGCTCTATTCACTGCATCACCTAGCCATCCCCAACACTAATGAATTGTTGTACATTAGTTGTGAAGTGATACAACCATTCTGGGGAGCAATTTGGAATGACACGCAAAGGGCTACAAAAATGTGCATACCCTTTGACCCAGCAATATCATTTCTAGGGCTATATCCCCTATGTACAAAAATATTTATAGCAGCTCTTTTTGTGGTGGCAAAGAACTGGAAATCAAGGGGATGCCCATCAATTGGGGAATGGCTAAACAGGCTGTGGTATATGAATGTAATGGAATACTATTGTGCTATATTATAGCACAACCTGTGGGTCATGACCCCTTTGGGTGTCTAACAACCCTTTCACAGGGGTCAGAAGGTTCGCATAAAACCACCAGAAAACACGTATTTCCAATGGTCTTAGTAACCAAGACAGGGCTCCTCTTTCTGTCTCTAGGTGGGTCCGCTCACATGCACATATACCCCTATACGAGTATTAAAGGGTCAAGGCATTAGGAAGATTGACAACCACTGTGCTATAAGAAATGAAGAGCAGATGGACTTCATAATAATCTGGAGAGACTTATATAAACTGATGCTGAGTGAGGAGAGCAGAACCAGGAGAACTTTGTACACAACTACAGACACATCATATCTCTAATGACAAACTTTGATAGACTAGTATCCTCTCAACACAGTAAGGTTATAAGACAGCTCCAAAAGTCTCATGATGGAAAGGGATATCCACATCCAGAGAAAGAACTACAGAGTCTGAATGCAGATTGTAGTAAACTACTTCCTCTCTCTCTTCTGTGTTTTGTTTTGTTTCATCTTTCTCACTGTTCATTCCATTGGTTATAATTCTTCTTTACACCTTGACTAATGTTTAATTTAAAGGTATTTGTAGAACCTAGATAAGATTGCATGCTACCATTGAGGGAGGAAGGGAAGGAGAAATAGAAGGAGAAAATTTGTAACTAAAGCGATTGTGGAACTGAATGCTGTAAACTAAAAGTAAATAAATTAAAAAAAAAAATTAAAGAATATCATGCCAGCCATCACTGCAGAGTAAAGGTAGCACTAGCAGGGAAGAGGGTTTAGGTAGTGAGAGAGTTGTAGAAGACCCTGAAAACATTGGTTACTCCCTAGTTTTGCCTAGGGCTAGGACTTAGAGTATTTCTTCTAAGAGTCAATATACTTCAGTGCTGTCCATCTCACACTGTAGTCTCTTAGAGGGCAGAGACTCTCCTCATGTTGGGCAATACTAAGAATGATTCTTAGAAACTGATTGGCATTAGAAGTTTTCAGTAAAAAAAAAATAGTAGTTACTTGGTGCTATGATGAATGGTATAGTAGAAAAAACAATAGACAGGAGACCTGGTTTCTAGTTTTGGATCCATAGCTAACTGGGGGTGATCACAGATAGGATGCCTTAAACTCTTTGGGCCTGAGTGTTCTAATCTGTAAAATTAGGGGACTAAAAATATGGCATCTAAGGTTTCTTTCAAATATAATGTCCTATAAGTTTTGATTAGAATATGATAATGGCATATCATTTTAAGAGGCTTTTCCAAGAATCAGAGGACACCCTAATCAAATAAGTTCTACCCTAGCTTACAATGCTTCCTTTTAGTAGGAATTCTGGAGACAACCATAAGAAATTGTGCTTAAACAACATGAACTTTACATTGTTGATGATTAGGATTCCTTGACCTACTTCTAAATTAGTAGCTCTTATGCTTTTATTATTATACTAGCTTGACACATTTTATGGAATTTTACATTTTTTATGGAATTCTACAACTGATATCAAAACTCTTGAAACTTACAATGTACTTAACAAACATTTTTCATGAGTAGCTAGTGGATAAGCATTCCTCTTTTCCATAAACTGAATACTGATGATTTCTAGTCATAAATTTTCCATTAGCATGCAATGACTGAACAAATTAGCCTTATAAGTATCAATCTCCATTAGCTAGAAATCTAGCTTCTGAATATTAATCCATGTCCCAATATTACTTGAAAAAATTCTACCTTATTATAATTTGAGTACGTGAAACTTATTTTTAAATCACAAAAAACCCTGTCATTAAAGAGTTGAGAGAAATAAATTTGACTTTGAAATGGCTAGTAGCAGAACTTGTTAGAAAATTCACATAAACAAGCCATTAAAAAAACAAACAAAAATAATAAATTTGATTACAGACTCACTTTTTAAAAAATAAGTGATATAATGGGTCCCAGAGGAAATTTCCAATTTGAGACATGTTGTTAACAGTAGTATAAATAAATGACTAGAAGATACACAAATATCCACACACATATGTAAACTGATTTTTAAATTAAAAAAAAAATAACATGCTTATCAAATGAAAAAGAAAATAGCTCCCAGAATTTAAAGATGCTTTTGTTTCCATCCAAAACAGGAAAAAAACAGGAGCAGAAAATTCCATGCATTAGAGAACAGTTTCACTCTGGAAAGTGACTAATCGATGAAAAGGTAAAAGGAGCAAGGCTGCTGTCTCCATTCCCTTTCAAAAACGTTCTATTTATCACTCAGGGATCTAGGTTTTCTTCACCCCAAGTTGAAAACAAAATAAAATTAAGGGGCAAATGCTAAGTATTCTGATTAAATTGAAGATTATAAGTATTTAGAGGGAGGATTCTAGGAAGATGGTGGAGTAGGTAAGAAAATCTCAAGCTCTCAAGATTTTCCCCCACAAAAGATTTAAAATAACTTCTTAGAGTAAACAAAGTGTGGGTGGAGATAAATAAAAACAGGGGCATAACAGGGTCCTCCTGGAACAATTTGAGAAGATTGAAAGAGAAATCCCAGGAGGAGGTTGGATCCCTGTGAAGAGTAAACACCTCCAGGCTAGTTTCCCTTTTAACAACAAGCTGCTGGCCTCTTAAACAACAAGCGCCAAACCCTGGGATTAGTTGGTTTGAGAAGCTGCCTCAGTCCCAGACAGTGGAATTTTACCCCTGTGATAGTAAGGGGAGTTGAGAATTTAAGCCCAGAAAGATGAAGGGAACCTCTGCTCCCTAGGAAGGACAGACCCAGATGTGCTACAAAGAGCAGTGGGGGCAAGTTCTGTTCTCAAAATCAAAATCACTTTCTCCATGGAAGTTCTAATCCACCAGCAGCAGTCCAGCCTTCAGATGGTTTTTCCAAGAATTTCTGACTTTCCCAGCTAATGTTTTTCCTTATATACATTATTGCTGCTCCCTCTTCAGCCCCTTCCTGTTTCGTCAGCAACAGGAAGGTTCATAACTTCTGTTTCTTTAACAGAGGCTTAATTTGAAACTAGGTGCTAAGTACATCTCAGCTTAGCAATACAAAAGGATCTTCAAATTTCATTACTATTACATTGCGCCAAGATTAGAATTACACAAGACCTACCAGCAGAGACATTAAAGGACCACAGGTCTTGGAGCACAACATATTGAAGAGCAAAATAACTGGGGCTCTGGTCAAAAATATCATACCTTGCAAAGTTAAATATTGTCCTGAATGAAAAAATGGACATTTGATAACCCTCAGACTTTCAAAATCCTGAATGTAACAGAAGATTCAACATAATAAGAACCAAGAGAAATATAAGGCATATCACAAAGACTCATTATAAGGCACCCATAAGGACAGACTGTTTACTTTTTATATATGTAAAATGGAAGTCTAAGATTCTTACCAATAATATCAATAAGAAAGATTGGAGTAAACCTGAGAACGACATGAATTTTAAAAAGTAAAACTATTTAGGAACATCTGAAAAGAATAATTATTTGAAGTACAAAAGGCAGAATTGATACAGAGGAATTAGACTGGGGGAGGAGAGTTGGTAGTTATGGTAACCTACTTTCATCAGGAATGGGTTTAGGAGGGAACCGTCCATATATTTTTAGAAGAGAATACAAGTCTTCTAAATTCAGAAGTAATAAAACAGTATCAGCATAGGAAGGGGGGAGAGGAATGGAGGGATCTGTAGAGGGGAGTGTGAGGGAATAGGTAAAATAGGGGTATAGAAGGGTGTTTAGATTTATGGGAATAGGAGGATAGGGGAAGAATCCTTGGAGATGGGTAGGCAAGTTACAGGAGGGCAAGGCAGTGGGTAAAAGTAGAGGAGGCAGAAGGGATAGAAAACTGGAAATATAATCATACATTAAAAATTAAGATCAGGAGTAGAATAGGATCTAGAGTTATACAGAAACATATCTAAACTTTATTGTAGCCTTCTGGGGGGATATAAGGGAGTGGGAAGAAAAAAAGAACAAAGTAAAAAAGTGCACAGCAGAGAACAAAATTCACAAGAAAGCAAAGATGGACAATTCTCAACACGAGTCTTATTTAACACATAGGCCTTCCTGAAATGAAAATCTATTGTTACATATTTTGAATCTTTTCCTATGTTCTGCTATGCACATGACACTCTTTGTTTTTCTTTCTAACTTTGTATTTAAGTTCTAATTTTTACATTTATGATATGTTTTTGTTTCTTTTCCCTATTCTGTACTTGTATTCTGGCATTTGAGTCTAAAATAAAATTTTGAAAAAAAAAAACAACTATAAGTACTTTTTGTCATTGTCTTTATTGTAAGTTAGACCTATATGTGCCATGAATAAAGGATAACATTGTTATTTGTACTTATGATTTTCCCACTTATGTAAAGTTTTTTCTTTTTCTTTCTACTGAGGCAGCTAGGTGATGCAATAGAGCACTATGCCTGGAGTCAGGAAGACCTGAGTTCAATTCCAGCTTTACACACTTACTAGCAGCTATGTCATCTTGGGTAAGTTTTTTAATCTTTGTTTGACTCAGTTTCCTCAACTGCAAAAAGTAGGGATAAGAAGAGCACTAACCTCACGAGGTTGTTGTGAAGCTCCAATGAGATCTTCATTTGCAAAGTGCTTAGCACTGTGCCTAGCACATAGTAGGGGCTAAGAAAACCGTTAGTTATTACTATTATTGTAGTTGCTTTCCCTAAAGATTTATAAGACTCAAATAAATCATGTTTTGCTCAGAGCTTGCAAAAGAGAAAAGCAGTATCTTGTGAACACTGCAGAGAAAAGACTGAAAACTGGACTCTTGTAACCTCTGGTTTGCACCACATGAATATCATTTAATTACATTCCTTATGTTACTCCACATTGCTGACGTGCTTATGTCCAGTAGTGCATCTTGTGACCCATGCAACCCCTCTCATCACGTAGGACTCACCCATCTCTTCCTGTAAATCCTCCAAATCTTCAGGGAATTGCTTTAGATCTCTCTATGTTGAACAGACACTGATGCAACCCACAGGCTGTCTTATCTGTTACCCCTCATTCTTGCTATAATATAAGCAAGTCAACCACTTTTTTCCTGGTAATACAGTTTTGTGATGATGCGTCTTACTATGATTTTTGTGTATAAAATAATGATCACTAAGGACTATTTGTGGTTACCAATGAGTTTCTTCATTGTTCTTTGGGTGGTATGTGATTTTTATTCCTTGGAGACTGTAGAATTCTCTTTGTTCAAGTCATATAGCATCATACAAAAGAAAAATATTGACGTGACTCTGTGTCTGTAAAATGAGAGGCAGGGGACTATGGGTATGTTAAGTTCTTTATTTCATCAGATGTAGACTGTTTAATTCAGTTTTAACTGCATGTCTATGTTACAAATGAGGGGTCAATAAGGGAGAGACATCAGAAAATGGCTGGGTATAAAATAAAAGATATGTGAAACTATAAATAAGTGATATTGGTATTTTAATTTTTTGTTGTTGTTACTGTTGTTTTATAAAGGAACCTGGAGGTCACTGAAAATGATGTACCATTCCCCAAATCCAGTCTAACATGCTCTCTTCCTCCTAATTCTGGACCCAGTTCACTGTGTATCCCCAGTATCTGTCAAAGAAAGGCATAGATATATAGATGCCATAAGGATAAGGACTTGCCATGTGATTTCATTAGTAACAGGTGTGGAAAACCTGTGGACTCAATGCCACATGTGACCCTCTAGATCCTCAAGCGTGGCCCTTTGACTGAATGAGGACCTAGAGGGCCACATGTGGCCTCAGGACTGTAGGTGGCCTATCCCAAGAGAAGAAAGTCATTCTACCAATGTGAAACAATGCTCTCCACAACCTTTAAGTGAAATGACTAGAGAATCAAGAGACAAAATGACTTTCCCAGGGTCACACAGATGATCTAAGGCAGGAGCCAGCTCTCCCTAGCTGCACAGCCTTTTCTCTACCCACCATGCTAAATTAACTCTCAGTAGCAGGTATGACGTGTATGAGATTCCAGTAAAGGAGAAGGAGGGGATCCAAGCAGGAGCAATATCACAAAAAAAGTAGAAACCTGAAAGTAGTCAACAAAGGGGGATCAATAATGTTAAATTGTAGCACATTAAAAAGGATGAATATTCAGAAAAGGCCATCAGATTTGGAAACTATAAAACAATAAACAAATACACCCTCCAGTGTGGTAGGATATATGCTTCACTAGTCCTGTCTTCCAGAAGTCTGGGTTGCCTTCTTCCCACAAAGAGTGCCAGAGAGCCAGACACTCATATAGAATGCTACAATTTAAATTACATATCACCAATGTGAACACATGATTCTTGAAGGAAACCAGAGGCAAGATTAAGACGTTGAAACTATCAACACTCTTATTATAAGAAAAGAAAGCCAATGGAAAAATACCTGTAGACAAGGAAATCCATAACTCAGAACCATTTTACATTTGTAAGAGGACATACAATTGTCATCTTAGCATAACATCATTGATAAAATCTTTGGAAAGGAATTCTGTAGATATTATTACCTTTTCAGCAAAATATACATTAACAATGCAATGTGTTACCAAAATAGCTATACTAAATATTAATTACATGAGGGTTGGGTGAAAACTTACTACTCTAAAGACTTAATATAATTCTGTCTGTAACTAAAATTACATTACCCAGCTTTAATTAAGACATTATACACTAATTTTCCTTGGATGCTCACAATCATAATTATTGCATGCATGAGTGAGTCTCTGAATTACTTTTAATAGAATTTAGTATGTGATCTAGTATCCCCAAAGCCAATACCCTATGAATTAAAGAAATCACCTCTATGGCAATACTAAAATATCAATAAGATGAACAAATTCTACATAAGCTATAAAAAAGGAAATATAATTCAAATTCAAGATTAGGAATTTTTCAAAGTAATTGTTGGTTTGTTCTAATATAGACTCTAGTTTCTTCCAAGAAAAAACATGATTGACAACAAGGTCACAAAAAACCATTAAGCCCCTACAAGTCTAGAGACGGACTGGGAAATACATTTGGCTCCTTCCCACATTAACTAATATCATTTTCTCCCCACAGGAATTTCCCTTTTATGCTACTATACTGCACTGATTATAATTCAATCTAATAAACCAACTCTTAACTAAGTATCAGAAACTTGCTAGGCAATGAGATGCTAAATTTAGATAAGAAATAGTTCCTGTCCTCATGTAGCTCAGATTCTAACAGATTAGGTGAAGAGGACATAAGCATCTACAAGAAATAATTATGATAAATCCTCAGAACAGGAAATTTCATTGAAAAAGTTTTTTTAAATCAGTGGAATAATATATTATTAGCAGCATAATTAGGGAAATCTAGCAAAGGGAGCAGGTAAACTATATCAGGAGTAATTTTTTTTCCTTTTCTCTACCACTCTGAGCAATGTTTATCTGCTGCTATATATCAACAGAATAAAGAAGTGTCACTAGTGCTGGTACAAATAAGATGGGATTAAAGCCTTGCTGCCTTTGGGTAAAATTGACTTCTCACTAGAGAAAGGGACTGATCTAGGTATATTTTAGGTTATGGGAGTAATGGCAAGCAATGAAGTATTTAACACCTTCTTTGAGTTCACATGTCTTTGAGCCTTGCTCAGAACTTGTGAACCCCTGTCGCTGATACAACAGGAAGGGGAAGAGCTAATAACCACATATAAGGAGAAGCCCAAGCTAGGAAAGAGCAGAAGAACTGAGAAGGGAGCTCTTTTGGTGACAGAGTTAAGAAGGAGAAAACTTGTGGTACCCTGGCACTCTGTTCTGTTTGTGTTGATGTTTGTTTGTGATACTTTGTATAGAAGCCCTGGAACCTTAGTGGAAGCCTGAAAGGGGATTTTCTGGTTGTCTGTTTACAGAAGTCCTAGAGGAGGGTTTTGGAGGTCCTGGACTTTAATGAAGATTTGTGTTGACCTCTTAGACCTTGTTTGTGGGTCTGTGTTGATTCCTGTGTGGATGATTTGTGTTGACCTCTTGGACCTTGTTTGTGGGTCTTTGGTGATTTCACAGGCAGACAGTGAACTGATGATGGTGCTGTCAATGTGAATGAATGTTACTGTGGCTCTGTTAAGCCTATATACAGTAAAAGCCTACAGTCTGCTAAAGCCTACAGATCCCTTCTTAATATAATGTTTTTGAACAAAAACTGGAGTTGATGCTAAACTTTAGTTAAAGGTTAGTGAAAATAAAGACATTTTCCCATCTAATTTCATGCACCCCCTGAAATCTACACGTAGACCTTTTCCATGGATCCCAGTTGAAGAACCCCTACCCCAGGAGTATATTTGAGGGTTCCAGAAGTTATAGTTCCCAAACACCATGGAAACCTTTTCTTTTGTCCCATTGCTCTGCAGCGGTTGGAATAAGTTATTTATAGACTCAAGGCACAGTTACAGTACTTGTAGACTAGGATCACAAATATGCATTACAGTCCACAAGTTCTAACCTCACCTCAAGATAATGCTGTGAAAGCTGGTGCCTGGAATGAAGGTAGGAAATAAAATGTATATAGAAGGAGATGGCAGAAAGCAGACCATCAGGTATTTCACTGTATTAAGTGATAGAATTCATATCTGAACTATAGCTAAGTTGAAGGGGATCCCTAGAAGACTTTACTTACAAAGGTAAAGAGAAATCCCTGGCAGGTAAAATTTAAATTCAAGCCTGTGCTTCCGAATGAGGAGGATGGACAGAACAAAAGAAGTTAAAGAATTAGCTGTTTTCTTAGCAGATCTCTAAAAGTACACAAGATATAAACATAATAACTAGAATAACAATCAATAGAACTCAGTCCTGAGAAAAGTGGGAAGAAAGATATTCAGAAAAATGAAGTTGGGAAGAGAGGCACTGAGTCACTTAGAGCAGTGGTTCTCAACCTGTGGGTCAAAATCCCTTTGGGGGTCAAACGACCCTTTCACAGGGGTCACCTAAGACCAGAAAACACATATTTCCGATGGTCTTAGGAATTAAGACACTACTCCTCTATCTGTCACCAGGTGAGTCTGCCCATATTCAGATACACCCATTTACGAATATAAAAGGGTCACAGCATTAGGAAGGTTGAGAACCACCAATTTAGAACAAACACAGCTCATCAGTAACAATTATGATACCCAGGACACTGCTCTGCACATTAACAAAGGGTGGGTATCCATTCTCTTCCCAATATAAACCAATTCTCTCTAGATATATGTAGGGGGAAAAATAAGAAACCCTCCCAGAGAAGAGAATGAAGGAGGGACCTTCTAAGGTGGAAACAGTACCATAAACATAATTAGAGAAAACCATCAGTGCTTCAATAAAAAAGCTTCCATTAAGCAGAATTATTAAGACGTAAGGAATTACTGATTCTGACACATAGAATATGTCTACAAGGAAGGGTTTAGAGTCACAATAGCTGAAAAATTCCATTTAAGTACTGCAAGTTGAAGTTCTTCATTGTCTCACTATGAAAACAGCAGGTATTTGATAAACACTTTTATTTGTTAAAATAAAAAAAGAAAATCACATCAAGCATATGCTATTGTATCCTAGAAATGTAGTAATACAGTGTCATCATGACTAAAGTGAAATTGATAACATATAAATACTTCCATACTGCACTATACACAGAAAATAAAACAGAACAAAGGTCTTGAAATGAATATAGAATCAGCTTTATGAGTATAAGCTCATTAATGATATAATGACATCCAACAGGTGGTGGAGGGATGGGAGGTTTTCCCTTTCAAAAACATAATATCATATTTGGAGGTAGATTGGGTAGACCTTTGAAAGGTTTTCTAATATTCATGACACAGTTTTAAGCAATTGCAGGAAAGGACTTCGATCACTCAACTTGTTACACTTAAGGGTGGCCAACCAAAACACCATTTTGTGACAAAGAACTTATGGAAGATATCACAAATTTTACTCTGGTGTTGGGTTTTTTTTCCTTTTGTTTGTTTTTGTTTTATTTTATTTTCAAGCATCATTTAAAAGCAGATAAATTAAATAATTAATTTAATAATTAATCTTTTTTTGTTTGTTTGGGTTTGTTTTTTTATGTCGGTCAAAATCTTTAACTTCTTAGTAACATCATCATTGCCCATGAAAAAAAGAAAAGTGCTATTAATTTTCAAAGTACAGGTGAAAAAAGCCTCAATCTTTCATCTTCTCTTTTTCCCCCTGATGCTCAACATCCATTAGCTTAGATTGTTGTTGGATTTGGTACTTCTACTAGCTACTCAGATGTTTTGAGAGAGATGAAAGGCACATTTCCTTCCTTAATCTAATCTAGTTTCAGTGTTTAAAAATCAATAAAAGTATATATAGTAGGTTTGTTTACATATGATTATACACCCTTATTTAAAGAATTAATCGGCTTGCTTAAATCAACTTAGAATAATAAAATGTACTTGCTTCCCTTAAGAAATTTTAAAATAGAATCACATAACTGCAGAGGCTATCAAATAAGTAATCAATGCAAACTGAGGCTTGTGAAGCATTTAGGGGGATCTAGGGGGTAGCAGTGTTGTCAATAAATTTGTCTACTATGTTAGTATCTAAGATTCAAACAAATGTTTTTCACCTCAAAGAAAACCTTTAAAGAAAAAGAATCAAACTTTACTAAAACTGTTAATAAGGAGGCATCATTATATTACTTTATCTTTTCTGTTTCAAGTCTGAGAAAAGAAAGACCAAGAATAGCAAATGTTGGGGAATAGAAAGTTTGAGGCCTCTTATGCAATTTGCAAAGGCTCAGGAAACATATTAGCTATTTAGTGAGAGTTAAACCATCCAAGATATTAATATAATACTTTAATTTTTACAGAGCACCTTACATATATTATCTCATATAAGTCTAATGACAACCCTATGAAGTAGGTACTACTATTTTTATCACCATTTTACATATTACAAAATTGCATAATAGTCCACTGATTCTCTAACACTGCAGAGAACAGGAGAAAGCATTGTAAGTGCTTTTAATGACCAGCCTATAAGCTGTTTTCCAGAAAAGATAGGGAGAGGCCTGGAGCTTTTCCATAGCTTGAAGCATTATAGATGAAGAAAGTAAAAGTTTTTCTGAAGTAAAAATGGAGTCAAGAAGTCATTAAAGAACAATTAGCAAAAGTTTAATTTCATGAAAAATATATCAGTTTCTGTTTTGTTTCTTTAAATACTGTATGTTGCTTTAAACTTTGATAATCAGTAGAAATTTTCTGTGTACTAAAAAAGACAATTCCTACTTTTCCTTTCTATGTCCAATCATGGTATGAAGATAACCCTGAGTTTTTGAAGGCTATGTAACAAAATCAAAACTCCCTTAGAAGAAATGAAGTAGCTATCATAATCAATAAAAGGGTAAGAAAAGCAACACTGGGATATACTCTCAAAAATGACAGAATGATATCTGTTCAAATACACGACAAGCCATTCAGCATCACAGTAATACAAGTCTATGCTCTAACACTGATACCTAAGAGGTTAAAGTTGATCAGTTTTAAGAAGATGTACAACATATTTTCAAAATAACACCAAAAAATGCTGCATTCATCATAAGGGATTGGAATGCTAAATTGGGAAATCAAAATGTAACTGGAATAATATTGCAAAATGAAACACAGCAGAGACTAATAGAGCTTTGTCAAGATAAGTCAGTAGTGATACCAAACACTCTTTTTTCAACCCAGAAGGTGACTGCACATAGACATCACCAGAGAGTCAATATAGAAATCAGATTGATTATATATTTTGCAGCCAAAGTCACTTAAAACAAGACTTGGAGATGACTGTGGCTCAGATCATAAGTTTCTTATTACAAAATTCAGACTTAAGTTGAAGAAAGCATGGAAAACTTCCACACCATAGAGGTATGATCTAAACAAAATCCCTTATGGATATGAAGTAGAAATGAATAGATTTAAGGGATTACATCTGGCAGATAAAATGCCTATAAAGAACTATGGAGCTGTGTGACCTTGGGCAAGTCACTTAACCCCAACTGCCCTCAAAAAAAATGAAAAAAAAAGTTTTAGGGGCGGCTAGGTAGCGCAGTGAATAGAGCACCGGTCCTGGAGTCAGGAGTACCTGAGTTCAAATCCGGCGTCAGACACTTAACACTAGCCGTGTGACCTTGGGCAAGTCACTTAACCCCAACTGCCCTCCAAAAAGCAAAAAAAAAAAAAAAAAGAACTATGGACAGAGGTTTACAATATGATACAGGAGGCAACAACAGAAAGCATTCCAAAGGAAAAAAAAAAGAACAAAGACTGTTTCATAATGCTTTGCAAAGAGATAAAGAAAGGAAGGAAATGAAAGGGAAAACTGGGAGGGAAAGATAGACCTCACTGAATGCAGAATTCCTGAGAATAGCAAGGAGAGATAAGGTTTTCTTAAATGGGCAAGGCAAAGAAATAGAAGAAAACAATAGAATGGGAAAGAGAAGAGATCTCCTTAAGAGAACTGGAAATAGCAAAAATGGGCATGATAAAAGACAAAAAATGGTAGGGATTTAGCACAAGTAGAAGAGACTAAGAGGAGGTAGAAAGAATATGCAGAAGAACAATACAAGAAAGATCTTAACATTATTGATAACCATGATGATGTGGTTACTGATCTGGACCTGGACATTCTGGAGAATGAAGCAAAGTGAGCCACAGACAGCATTACTAACAATAAGGCCAGTGGTAGGGACAGAATTCCAGCTGAGCTGTTTAAAATCCTAAAAGGTGATGCTACTAAAGTGCTGCACTCAATATGTCAGCAAATTTGGAAAACTCAACAGTGGCTATTGAATTGGAAAAGATTAATTTTCATTCCAATCCTAAAGAAGGTTAATTCAAAAGAATGTTCAAATTACCAAATAACTGCACTTGTTTCACATGCCAGCAAGGTCATGCATAGGATTCTGCAAGCTAGGCTTTAGCAATAAGTGAACCAAGAATTAGCAGAAGAGCAGACTGGTTTTCAAAGAGTCAGAGGAACCTGAAACCAAATTGCCAGTCTTCACTGGATTATGAAGAAATCAAAAGAGTTTCAGAAAAAATATCTACTTCTGCTTCACTGACAACACCAATACCTCTAACTGTGTGGATCATAATAAAATTTGGCAAGTCTTCAAAGAGATGGGAGTACCAGATCATTTTACTTGTCTCCTGAGGAACCAGTATTCAAGTGAAAAAGCACATTATGCTAGGATGGATGAATCAGAAACAGAATTAAGGTTGTCAGGAGAAATATCAACAATCTCAGATATGCATATGATGTCATTTCAACTGCAGGAAGTGAAGAATTAAGGAGCCTTTAATGAAAGTGAAAGAAAGAGGGAGCCAAGATGATGGGGTAAAAGCAGGAACTCATCTGAGCTCCTCCATGAATTCCATGAGTAACCACTAAAATGTAAATCTGAATGAACATTAGAATGACAGAATCTATTGGGAGATGGAGTGTGGTAGATTCCCAGTCCAGGAAAGTGTACAGATAGGAGTGGGAAGGGGGAGTGCAAAACACACAGACTGCACCAGTATGGACCTGAGACCAGACCACAGTGGAGTCAGAGCAATCCCTGGCTTTGCAGACCTTTCACCATAGGACAGAGGATCAGTCAGAGGTGGGTAAGAGAAAGCACAAGGCCCACTGAATCTACAGCAGCTTCTCCTGGGGCTATCAGCCCACAGCCTAGATGTTTAAAAATTACATACCTGAACTTCTGGGAACCAAGATGGTGGAGTAAATCTTAGCTGCTCTAATCCCCTTTCCTGACCCTGAAAAACTGGAAATTATTGCCCTGATATAGAATCCTGAAATACTGGAAGCAGCAACAGGTTTGGGAGTCCTAAAGGAAGAATGTGACTGAAGCTGTGCTGAGCCTGAAGTGATGGGAGGTATCCCAACAAACCCCATCTCAGGTGACCAGAAAGAGATCCAGAAGCCCACGGGGGTGGAGTCAGCAAGAGCTAACACCAGAAGTACAGGGATACCTTAGCACAATCAAGGAAATCTGAAGACATCAGCTTGGCAGGCTTCCAGCTGTTTAGCCTGCACATGCTCTAGCCCAGGGGCACAGAGGCAGAAACCTGAAGTGACCAGACCACTCCTCCCCCACACCTTACTCTGTCAGCCTCAGAGTAACACAGAGGAAAGTCCTGAGAGTCCTAGCCTTGGCCTCAGTCTAGACACCCAGAGGTTATAGTACACAAAGCAAACAACCAGTCTCCTAGCTCCCAATTTGAGAAGCGTGGGTCAGAGCTCTCTGTACTGCAGAAGCAGAAATCCACTTTAAAAGCCAGGAAATAAGCAATCGCAATGGGACAGAATCAATCAAAGATGACTGAATACTATTATTGTGAATGAGAAGAATCACTTTCAGCAGACACCAACAACTTTATATTCACTTTAGACCATAGAAGAAAATATGAATTGGTCTCAAGCCCAAAAAAGCATTCTTTGAAGGGCTCAAGAAAGATTTTAAAAGCCAAATTAGAGAGGTAGAAGATAAATTGACCAATTCTTTTAAAATTACACTGGCCAAAATGGAAAAAAAAATCTTCATTGAAGAAAGTAAATCCTTAAAAAGTAAAATCTGTTAACTGGGACAGGAAGTGCAAAAATCTGACTGGAAAAATACTTCCCTAAAAATGAAATCTGAACATATGGAAAAGGACCTTCAAAAATTAACTGAGGAAAATAATTCACTACAAAATAGAATCAGTCAAGACAAAGCGAATGAATCTATGATACAATGAGAATCAGTCAAACAAAATATAAAGATTGAAATAGTAGAAGAAAATGTAAAATATCTCACTGGAAAAACAACTGACATGCAGAACAGATCCAGGAGAGACAAGCTAAGAATTACTGTTCTACCAGAAAGCCATGATGAAAAAAAAAAAAACCAGCCTGGACAACAACCTCAAAGAAAACTGTCCTGAGGTCCTAGAATCAGAGGGTAAAATAGTTATGGAAAAATTCACCAGACTCCTCCTGAAAGAGATCCCAAATTGAAAATTCCAGGAAATATAGCAGCTAACTTCCAAAATTATAAAGTGAAGGAGAAAATACTGCAAGCAGTCAGAAAGAAACAATCCAAATATCATGGAACTACAGTCAGGATCACACAAGATCTAGCAGCTTCTACATTCAAAGATTGGAAGGATTTGGAATATGATATTTTATAAGGCAAAAGAGCTTGGACTGTAAGCAAGAATCAACTATCCATCAAAACTGAGCATAATTATTTTCAAGCTAGGAGATGGTCATTCAATGAAATAAGGGACTTGCAGATTTTCCTGAAGAAAAAGCCAGAGATCAAATGAAAATCTGATTGCCAAATACAAAACTCAAAGGAGACATAAAAAGGTAAAAAAGGAACACACACACACACACACACACAACTTGTGATTCAAAAAGAGCAAACTGTTTACATCTCTATGTGGGAAGCTGATATCTGTCAATATTGAGATTTATATAATTATCATGACATTTAAAGGGATATGTATAGATAGAGGGTGTGGGCATAAATGAAATAATCTGATAATAAAACTCCTTATTAAGGGTTGAAAAGGGATTATAAAGGGAGAAAAGAAAAGGAGGAGGCAGAAAAGGGTAAATTATGCCACATGAAGAGGTATAAAAAGATACTATAGTCAAGGGGAAAAAGGGAGGGAGATGAACATTATATGAACTTTACTCTCATTGGTTTTGGTTCAAGGAGGGATTAACATAATCAGTTAAGTTTAGGATTCTAACTTGAAAAGATATAAACACTCATTATAGAAGAGGGAAAGGAGGGAAGGAGAGGAGCACTGTATGAAATTTACTCTCATTAGTTTGGGTTAAAGGAGGGAACAACATACTCTATAAAATATAAATATCTATTGTGCTCTAAAGGCAGTAAGGGAGGAAAAAAGGGGGAATGGTTAGAAGGGAGGGAAATAGTAGAAGGGGGAAGGGTAGGTAAAGGGAGGGAGGTGTCCCTGTCTCTTTATTGAAGTGTGAGCATCCAGCATCCCTCCCCCAGATCATGCCCTCCACCGTCATCTTGCCTTTCATCCCCACACCCCCTACTCTCTTGTGTGGCATGATACCCAGTTTAGAGTTTATGCCATTTCTTCCCTAAGC
>CM053600.1:150641716-150664641 GCA_028646575.1 Pseudocheirus occidentalis | reverse complement strand
ATTGCTTTCTATTTTTTTTTCATTTCTTTGCAACTGTTTAATAGTATCTTGGTTTCTCATAAAGTCATTAGCTTCTACTTGCTCCACTCTAATTCTGAAGGAATTATTCTCTTCAGAATGCTTTTGAGATTCTTTTTCCATCTGGAAAAATTCAACTTTTTAAGGCATTCTTCTCTGCATTGACTTTCTGGGCCTCTTTTGACATTTGAGTTAATCTATTTTTTAAAGTGTTATTTTCTTCAGTCAGGTTGTTGACTCTCTTTTCATGATTTTCTCACATCATTCTCATTTCTCTTCCCAGTTTTCTCTCCATTTCTCTTATTTGTTTTTCAAAGTCCTTTTTCAGATTATCTATACCTACTAGGCATTCTTCAAGTGTCTTGGAAGCAGTTGGTGTGGGAGTTCTGATTGTGTTGTCTTCCTCCTTTTCTATGCTTTGATTCTTTTTGTCCACAAAAAAGGATTCTAGAGTTTTATTCCTGTTCTTATTTTGTTTCCTTTTCCTCATGTTGGCCAGCCAATTAACTGGTTGGTTTTTTAAGCTTTGTGAAACTCTGCTTCCAGGGGGGAAAGCTCTGTTCCAAATTGCTGGGGTTTTCCCAACTGCCAGAGCTATTAGGGGGGTGTTGCAGCCTCCCCTAGCTTTGGCTTGCTGAAAGTGCTTCCCAGGACCACCAACCAAGACCACAATCTAGATCCAGGCCGCTAACACAAGAGCACTTGGCCCTGATCAATAGACTCAGTCCCTCTGCGGGATCCATAGGCCAGGGACTCTGAAGTAGCCCAGTGGGGGCAGCTGCTGGTTACAGCAGTGAATTTGTATAGTTTCAATGTTAAGAATACAGCTTGAATTTTAAAAGTACTTTGCTTCTTATCTTATTTAATCTTCAGGATAAACACTAGAAAGTGAGGAATGGAAGCATGCACCTCTCCAATTACTGAGGAGAAAACTGAGACAGAGGGAGGCCTCCAACTTAGATTTTCTGATTTCAAACACAGTCCTTTTTACATTTCTTATCTGTTCCAAGTCTGCCAGTTTCACCTCTTTGTTTTGTTTCTAATTCCTTGAACATTGCCTCCACTTCTGAGCAGCCTTTTTATCCTGCGACTGTCCTCAGCACCGGCAATCTACTAACCCTGGAAATCTACTAACTACTAACCTTTTTGGTGCTTCTGCCATCAGTGAGCTCCTCCCAGGGCCTCCATTTTAAGGGGGTGCAGAAGTGGGGTGAACAGGGCAAAGGAACGCTTCATTCCCCAGCCAGTTCTTCTGACTTGTCTGTACTTTGTCACAAATGACTCTATCTGAGTGCCCTGCCCAACTTCCCACAGCCTTCACTTTCCAGTTCTCTTTGGCATACTGTCACACCTCATCAGATTGTAAGCTCCTTGAAAGTAGACTCTGTCTTTTTGTTCATATATGTATTCTCAGTGCTGAGTTCCGTGCCTAGAACAAAGTAAGTGTTTAATAACTGCCTGTTTGCTACATCAGAGCCGTCAATAAAATTTCTCAAATACAGTGAGAAGACACATAGTACAGAGAGGATGAATACTTACTTTTTCTTTCTTATTAAAATAGTAATGCTCTAACAGGGGAAAAACACATTAAGTACAACTATTTCTCAGCTCTAGATACTTTTTCCCATTCCAACATGGCTTCCAAGTTCTTATTAAGATAATGCTTTAATGCCACAAATTTCACTAAAATATAAACAAATAATATAAGATAATGTACTATATTGGAAAGTGTTAGATCTGTAGTCCTGGATCCAAATCTTAATCAAGTAGTTTCTGTTTTGTTTCTTTGGTGAAACACGACACTGTGGACACAAGTTTGTGTTTTATTTTTTCTATTTTGCCAACTATTTCTATTGTAAAAATCAGAAATTGTGCTTTCACAATTCTTACTTATCTTTTAAACCATTCAGGAACATCCATCTGTAGTTCTTTGCTGTTCTAGAAATCCATAGGGTCCTTTGCCTGATCAGGTGTTAATTTACTTTCCTTTGTCTAGGAATATTTATTCATAGATACCTTGTTTTTTGTTTCTTTTTACTGGATCAAGTGGCCATATTCCCTTCTGTTATCTTCCAGGTTGGTTTATATGCTTACATTAAGGTCTTTAACACATTTTCTTCGGTTCCTGAGACCTTTGATCACTTCAGTGTTTTTTCTTTCCCCTATTCCCCTGTTGCTCACTTTTTGACTCTTGTCCTTTGATTGTGGTTTCCCTGGAGGTAGGACCTCTGGTCATCTCAATTCCTCTCACAATGAACAGTTCACTCTTCAGTGACATAATTTTCTAACTTCTGAAAGGGATAGAACTGACCTTGGCTACATATTCGGTTCTTTCCCTCAAGTTAAGTAGAATGTCATATATGCTATATATATTCTGACTCATTTTCTTCTATTCTTCAGTTCTCTCAGGTGAGTTCTGTTCTGCCTCACAGAGTGTCACCCTACTGCTTTCCCAGAAAGAACAAGCATCTGTCTTTTGGTTTTCTCTTGCACTGGGTAGAGAGGAAGGAAGTAAAGATTTGAATTCTGTTGCAATCTTGGGGGCCATGTTCTACAATCCTATTCCTGCAGTGTGGTGGATAGTAAGGGAAGGGAGGCTGAGTAACCACACCGGGAACTAACAATTAGCCTTAGGATATTGAAATATTACCTCATTTGGGTTCTCAGTGTCCCAGATCATGGAGATAGCTGAAATTGTTTTATCTCTTACACACAATTTCTATTTTGGAGAGGTTTTAGAGAAAATTTCAAGTTTTCTATGTTGTTGGTTATGACCTCTATATTGAGTTTCATAGCAGTTGAAATATTATTAGTATTCTTTGAAAAACAGGTATCAGTCTCATAAAACTTTTTTCAAATGTTAAAATGTATATGAAATACATGTTGATAAAATCACAAAGTGACTTCAGTGTTTACATTCATCATTTTCTAACATAAAAAATTAAGTAACTGCTTTCAAATAACTAGGACATCAAATATACTACAAACAAAATTGTTACAAAGTGAGCCACATGACAGATCCACATGAATGCTTTTCTTTCATTTATCCAACATTTTCCAGAAAAGATTTGGGATACTAGCATTTTCCAAGGTGATATGAGTAAGTTCTATCAACTAGTATGTCTCCATCTTATTCATGTCTGTTTTGATTTACAACTTTAAAATATTGATATTTAAAGTGTCTTTTGTCCCAAAAGGGCAGACTGAAAGTTCAAGGACTTTCACAGTTATTCTAATACTTCAGAGAAAGTATTAGAGACAGGAAAAAAAATTTGTTGCTTGAATTAGTGCCTCAGTAAGCAATTAAGCTTCACCAAATTCTCTTTGGAGCTTCTGAAGTAAGAATGTTTTTCACAATTGCTTGCCTTCTTGCTCATGTGGATGAAAATTTAGATTTGAACAAATGTAGAAATTAGCTTAGAGATGCAATCTAAAGGACTTAAATTGATTGTATTTTATGCAATGTGTTCAATTACCACTTCTTTTGTGACAAGCTTGATTTTAACACTATCATTATTTGTAAGAAATTTCTTCCCTGAAGCACTAGAAACTATAAAGTTGACAGCTAACTAATATTACTTTGATTGAATATGTGAAGGTCAAATTTCTAACTCTGAACAGTATTTTAATATCACTTTTAACTATACTTGGAGCAAAATATTATATGTGGATTAACACGTTCCTTTTCAAAAGGATATTATATTTATAAAGTCTAAGTTAAAATACACTTTCATTTCTTGGCTTTTATAATCATTTTGACAGTTAAAATTTTATAATAATTTTCTAACACTTCAAACAACTTTTAACTATAGGCAAAGTAACTATAACCAATACTTCAATAAATCTAAAATCTCACTGATTTATGAATTCCCTTAATTGATGAAGTCAGTAACCCATTGATCTTCCATCCTGTGTCACTCATACAAAGGCTTGTTTGAATGTTGGGGGTTTTATTTTTTTAGTTATTTAAAGTATTTTTATATGGTGGTTGATTGCTTACATTCCTACTTTTGAAAAAAAAAATTGTTCACATCCACTAACCATTTATCTATTGGGCAATGGCTCTTTCTCTCATACATTTGTGCCAATGCCTTAGGTACAATGGGTCTCAGAATTTTATTGGAGATGTTTTTATTCAAAAATTTCATTTTAATACTCAACAGATTTTCTTCTTTAAGAAACAATGTTTTGATTGTGCGATAGCATTTTTTATTTTTATTTATTTGTTTTTTGTTTACAACATTCAGTTCCACAAATTTCTGAGTTCCAAATTTCCCCACGCATACACTCCTACCTCTCCCCTCCATGGCAGCATGTAGTCCTATATATTTTTAAAATATACTTTCACACTAAACATTGGTCAAGTTGTAAAAAAGAATTATAACCAATGGAATGTATAATGAGGAAGAAGAAACCAAACTAAACTAAACTAAAAATAGGGAAAGCAAGTGCTTTGCTTCAATATGCATTCAGACTCTGTAATTCTTGCTCTTGATGTGAACAGCCTTTCCATTATGAGTCCTTTGGAGGTGTCTTATAACCTTGCATTGTTGAGATGAGCCCAGTCTATCAAAGTCAGTCATCACAGATAAAATGTGTCTGTAATTGTGTACAATGTTCTCTTGGTTCTGTTACCCTCACTCAATGTCAGTTTATATCCCATTACCCATTTGATGGGCATCCCCTTTATTTTCAATTCTTTGACACCACAAAAAGAGCTGCTATAAATATTTTTGTACATATAGGTTATTTCCCAACTTGTATGATCTCTTTGGGATATAGCCCTAGAAGTGGTATTACTGGGTCAAAGGGTAGGCATGTTTTTTATAGCCCTCTGGGCATAGTTCCAAATTGCTTTCCAGAACTGTTGGATGAGTTCACAACTCCACTATGCAATAATTTTTTTAATAGTATATGATCAAAGTTACCTACTGTAATGGTAATCAATTTAAATTTGAAGACCCCTTTTTGTTATGCCAAGTAAGCAGGTACTTAGCCCTAGTAACTAATCAAACCTTTGTGGCTAAAAGGCAGAGGGTATGAACTCTGTCTCCTGTTGCTGATATAACTGGAGGGGTTTGGCTGAAACAGGAAGTCAATGCTTTGTGAATATATAAGAAGAGGTCCAGAGAGAGAAAGTCAGAATCAAGAATTTTCCTCCTGGCAGGCTCCTGATAGAGGAAGCAGAATTTTCCCAGCATCTGGAAGCTAGGCTCCTACTTGCTGGACTGAGAACTGAGGTGGAGATTTCTATGAGACCAGAATATGGTGAAGGCTAAAGATGGTGCCAAGAAGGCCACCTGGAAGACTGCAATTTCTTCTGGATCCTAGGGCCAGCCGAACTGCTGGAGGACTGACGAAGCATGACCGGGATAAGTCTTTGTTTGTGGCTTGGTTCACCCTTGAGTTCCTGGCAACAGAACTGGTGAAGGTTTTGAGATGTGCTGGACCCTGTGAATTTCAATGTATAGCAAAAACTGCCCAGAGGACTGGACGAGAACCTGGGAGCTGTCTGCCTCTGAATCCAGGGGACTGTGTGTTGCATTTGGGTAGGAGCTGGGACCATGGGAGGGGAGCCACAGAATCTGGGAGACCATCCCTGAGTTAAGATGAAGACAAGGCCTCTCTTTAGATATTGAATTTGGTGATGAAATTGAATTTTACTTGAGACCTAGGGGTGGAGGATTTGTATAATTTTCTAATGATTGTATTTAGTGATTAGTGACTGATTGCTAGACAAGTGACTGATTAAGTTAACCTATGATTGCCCCATGAATGGAATATTGAATACTATTGTACTGTGAGATGCAAGTGTTCAAGTGGTCAAGTCTGATCAACTAGTTTTCTTTTTCTATTTATTTTTTAATAAATTCCAAATATTAAACCAATTCCACCGGATGCAGTCTGACCAATGGAACTCTTTCTGCTCCTGTGTTGAACACTTGCATTAGTCTCATTCTTTCTGTTCCACCACTAATACACTACTATTAGTCCCTAATATCCTAAAGTGACTACATTGACCTCCTAGTCTCTCTTCTTTCAGGCTGTCTTAATATTTCTCCTTCAAGCCATCGCCATATGAATCTTAGACATAAATATATTTATGTTATTTATCTGTTCAATATTGACTATGGAATAACTTGTATAATCTTTGGCTTCAGATGCCAAACCCTACAAAATATGGTGCCACTCTACTTTTTCAATATGATCATATATTTTCTTCCTTAGTATACATAATATGTGTGTCAAACCGGACCCCACATGGTATTTTGTTTTCTTATGTTTTGCACTGTTATTACTGCATGATTCCTGTTCATCTGTAAGGACTGGAGATACATGAGAAAAAAAAGTGGTTCCCTTTCCCCAAAGAGCTAACATTTAATAGGGAAATTGCACAACATGTACATATATAAACATATACAAGCAAATATGCAAAGATTATGAAGTCATTTCTGTAGGAGAGGCAATAACAGATGTCAGGGGGAAATCACAAAAAGTTTTGTGTAAATGTTGGCACTTGAAGTGAAAATTGAAGGAAACTAGAGATTCCAACTGATGGAGGTGGAAAAAGAGAACATGGCACAAATAATGAATAGCTAGTGAAAAGGTACAGAGGTAAGCCGCAGTGTCATATGTGCAGAACAGGAAGAACGCTAGTATAACTAGACCTCAGAGTATGTGGGTAGGAATATGATTAAAATAATAATGAAACTAGTAGGTCAGGAAAGAGTCAGGTGGTAAAGCACCTGAAATACCAGACAAAGGAGTTTCTATTTGACCCTAGAGGTAAAGGGGATCCCTTGGAATTTAGGGAGCAGTAGAGGTGCTAGCAGAGCCCGATCTGCACTTTAGGATACTTGTTTGCATGGAAGACCAAATAGAAAGCTACTGCAATAATTCAGGCAAAAGATGATTCTGGCTTTAACTATAATACCTTCCATAAGCTCTCTGTCACAAAATGGTGTTTTTGTTGGCCATCCTTGAGTGTAACAAGTTGAGTGGTTGAAGCCCTTTACTGCAATTGCTTAAAACTATGCATCATGAATATTAGAAAATCTTTCAAAGGTCTTCCCGATCTACCTCCAAATACAATATTATGTTTTTGAAAGGGAAACCCTCCCATCCCTCCACCACCAGTTGGATGTCATTATATCATTAATGAGCTTATACTCATATAGCTAATTCCATGTTCATTTCAAGACCTTTGTTCTGTTTTATTTTCTGTGTGTAGTACAGTACTAAGAAAATGGAAAATAATAATAATAATAATAATAATAATAATAATAATAATACTGTGGAGATAAAAACCACAAGATAGGTCATATTGTCCAGAGTCAACTGTAAGCTTCATTAGGGTAAAAGCTAACTTTACTTTCTTATGTGCACATCTGCTTGGAACTTAACACAGCTTCAGAGTATATTGCTCAATAATAAAAGTTTAGGGATAAATGAGTGAGCAAAAATCAATCACCATTACTTGAGGAAATTAACATGCAAGTTTCCCCCTCTATATAAGGACAGCATTTTATTCTCATATACAAACCAAACTCTGCTAATATAAATTAATTTGTGAACTTAGTTTCTATTTTATGCACATTTCATGCAATTAAGATATATGTATTTATTTCACAAACCAGAAAAAAATAATTTGCATTAATCAGCACATGTCATTGGGGCTACACAAGTACTCTATGATAAAGATGTCATTGATTTTCTTACAATAGCTCTTTTAACAAACAGAACTGATATAGTGATATTAGTATAACAAAGAAGACATAGCCTACAAAGCTTATTAAGCCTAAGTTTGAAAGTAAGTATCTAAAACAAAGCTTTTATCTCAAAGAACAGAAGCCTGGTTATTCCATTTTTGTGTCTTTGGAGATAACTTAATTCTACTGAAGAGTTTAGGGACTTAAAAATAAAAGTGAAAGATGGATAAGTTAGAAACCTGTTACAGGCACACTTAGACCACTGTAAAGAAAATCTGAATAGTAAATAAAATCAATACTTGAGTTAAAATGCCCACTATGTTTTTATTTCAGCATATATATTTAAGATACCTTATTTCAGAATTTTTACATTGTTAAAATAGTCCATTCAGTGAGAAAGCAAGCTGCACTCTCGATGGAAATCTGGGGAAGTGTTTATTAACATCTGTTTAATCTGTTGTCTAATGTCTATGGAGGTATAGGAGCCATCACTGGGAATTCTGAAAAGACTTTCCTACTTTTGTTTTTATAATTACCTTACCTGTATGCACATTAAAATATAATTAAAATTGAAATGAAGCACACGGTTACACAGAAGCTATAGTGAAACATCAACCAGGGACTGACTGTACATCAACAAAATAAACACCAACAAACAATTTTGCTTGGACAGAAAGCTAACTAAAATCACCATCACATCAATAAACTAAGTTCAATAATCAGGAAACAAATGAAAAACGGTAACAGTAACATACTGTTAGTGAAGCTATAGACAATCCCATCTGTCTCATTCAAAAGGCTTTGTTTATTCAGAAATGTTGAGATTATGCTGACTTGTATTAAATAAGCACAACCTACTGCTTGATGAAATGAGATTTGTGTTTGTTTGTTTCAGTTCAATTAGTTTGTTGTGTAGTGCATAATCCTTCTGGTACCACTTTCAGATGGCTACTTGTAGCCAAGTAGGAATATTGAAAAACAGAAATTACTTCAGTCTTTGAAATATTGCTGGGTTTTTCTTAAATGATTATTAACCATGTTTTAAAATATTAACTTTTCAATATCTGCATTACTTGAGGGATTTTTATTTGTTTTTTGTTTTTGCTTTTTTAGCTCACCAAATCTGATTTGTCTTTATCATAAATATTTCTCAATCCAATAGTACAAGAATAGCAACTTTAACACAGACAATGTATTTCCATTGAGGGGAATGTAAGCAAAATAATTTAAAATAACTATTATCAACTGAACCATCATTCTATCAAAAATGCAGAATAACTAGAATTATTGAACTATCATTTTACATAGACACATAATCAAAAGGATGGCTGGACATGTTATACGTAGCATTGACAGCAAAACTTTCCTTTCGTTTCTTTGCAATTATGATGTCTCGCTACAGAGTGGGAAAAACAAAGTTAATGAACTGAAGTAACACATAAAGTAAACTCTACAACTGCATTTGTACTTCTTAAATCAGAATTTTACAAAAATCTTTTTGAGGTATTTAATCATCAGGTTACATTAATGAACTCTTCCATAAAAACTTTCAGAAGCTGATATTTATAGATGGAACTAAATATTATTATTAAACTTAAGAGTTGTTTCAAGTACATAAATATTTTGAGTATTTTTTTCCTTTTTGAAGAGGCATTTAATAAAAAGACATCACATCTGCATCAAAGGATGGAAAATCCATATTGATGAGATCACATAAGAATGAAAATACAATCAAATGTATTAGCTTATATGGTAAGCAAATATATTTTCTAACAAAATATATTGTCATTTAAATGCAGGAAATATGCATAAAATTTTCATTTTATTTCTTTTCAGGCAAGGTTTTAATTATTTTAAAATTTTTTTTAATTTTTAATTTTTTAATTTTTTGCTTTTTGGAGGGCAATTGGGGTTAAGTGACTTGCCCAAGGTGACACAGCTAGTAAGTATTATGTGTCTGAGGCCAGATCTGAACTCAGGTCTGTCTGATTCCAGGGCCAGCACTCTCTTCACTGTGCCACCTAGCTGCCCCAACAATTAACATTTTTAAAGAAAAAATGGGAGAAGAAACCAAAAAACAACAAAAGAGATTAACACATAGAACAACTTGAAAACATATGCAATGTATCATATCCATGGGACCACCCATATCTATCTGTACATGCACAAGGAACTCATTAGCCAACTTAGATTTTATTTTAAAAAAAAATTTTTTTCAACTAACAAAATTTTCTTTCTCCTATCTCCTTTTCCATAGAGGGGAAAATAACTATAATAAATATGTATTATTATATATTTTATCATATTAATATTAGTTAATATATCATAATATGCTCATTATATATATATATATATACACGTAAAGCTAATTCCATACTAACTGCATCTAAAAAAATATGTCAGCATGTTTTCTGTCCATCATCTCCTTTCCAGGAGGCTTCATGATGGCTTTTTCTAAAATTGCGGTTAACTATTATATTTATATATAAATCTTAAATCTTTCAAAGTTCTAAGATGTTTAAAAGACATGTCCAGATGCTATAAGCATAGAACCCAATATGGAGTCATTTCCCAAACTTTTACTCACATTGGTAGGCTAGCTGTCACATGGCAACTTTAACTATTGTTCCATGGCTCATCAGTAGAACTTGGAGGCCGTAGGCTAGGATTTCTAGCAATGTCACACAAGAGCCCCTACTAGTTCACTCAACATTTTCATTGAACTCCACTGGCTTTTTTATTTTAACTAGGCACTTATATATTAAGAAAAAATGGTAATGAAATATTCAACTTCCCAAAACAGTAGTGCATTCTATCCAGCACACATGAAGGGGCTGTGAAAGGCAGGCTCAAATCCTTTGATTACATGTATGATACTGATCTCTGAACTAAATGGACAGAAATGAAAAGGGCACAAAATAGTAGGGAGATTGTAAAATCTAATTGTCCAGAATGAATTCAAATCACCAAGCTCAAATGAACTATGAAACAGCAAATGTAATAGCTGAGACAGCCTTAGTAAACTTTGAAAGACTATGTAACATAGTATATAGTTATCTCAGAATTTTAGTAAAATGATTTTGTCCTGATTTTTTTAAAAAAGGAAAGAGAATAGTCATCAAACCACAGATCAAAGAAATAGACAATGCAGAATTCTAGAATGAGAGTATTAAAGGGATTGTTTCTAAACATTCGAGAGAAGACAATGTGACCACAATGAGCCAGAATGACTCCATCAAGCATTCTTAAGCAATGATATCTTATAAAAAGTCAATGTAATGATCAATCGTGACTCCAAAGCACTGATAGTGAACTATGCTATCCATTCCATGGCACAGAAGTGATGGACATAAGGTGCAGAATGAGAACTGGAATTTTTGCAGATGACCATTTTGAGAATGTGTTTTAATGGACTATGTATATTGTTTGTCTTTTAAATATGCAGCTTGGCTAGAAAAAGATGGGGGCTAGGAAAAGGGTTTCTCCCTCCACAAAATGACAAGAGAAGAGAAGGCCAAAAGAAATCAGAGACAGTAGAATACTCTGAAAATTAAATGCTAAATTTATTTTTCCCTTAAAGAGAAAATAAGCTCTAAATAATAAAGATAGGAGATTTTATGTATAATCCTTTCACGTTTTATAGCATATGAGAAAATGCTCATTTTATTTTGTGTTTGCCAAAATTAAAACTAAAAAAAATACAATGAAAACTGGGAGAATCTATACAGGCTGGTTAGGAGATATGATTTGTAAGAAATATTGATTTATTATAATTATTTATGAAATGCTATAAATTAACTTGAGATTATTTAATTTACTTTCAGTGAACTTCAACTTTGTGCAGTTCCTTTCAAAAGTACTATGACAAATAAGTTTCTGAATTTCACATAAAATGACCTATTGAGGGTGGAGCCAAGATGCCATAGGAGAGAAAGAACTCAGTAGAGCTCTCCCAACATTCCCCTCCTAACAATTTTAAAATGCTTTTTCAAATCAATTCTGGAGTGGCAGAGCCAAAAAAAAGGTCACAATGAGACAGTCTTTCAACCTAAGACAATTAAGGACTTGGTCAGTAGAAAATATTTGTGGCATGGGGTAGAGGCTAACCTAGAGCCCACGCAGAACAAATAAACAACAGTGGTAGGACTAGGTCATGGCAATAGAAAGAAACAACAACAGCTTTGGTAACTCTCAAGCCAGATTTAGTAAAGGGACCTGGCAGCTGGTCAGAAAGAGATTACGGAGGATCCTGGGATTAGCACTAGACACAGAAAGAGACATTATTTGGCAAATCCATTGCTTATACTCATTTCTGGGTCATAGTTCAAGGAAGGAGAAGATAAATTTCACTCAAAAGGGAGGTGGAGCCCCCAGATTCAGCATCATATGTAGTCAGAAAGGATGAGGGACCCTAAAAAACACAATCCTTTCTGATCCCAAGGAATCAGAGCTCCTGAGGACCAGTATTAATAGAGTGTCAAGGGATCAGGAGGTATAAGAAATAGTATTGTTTCCAGTCCCAAGGGAGAAAGAGCCCTGAGGAGCAGTATGGATTACTACCTCAAGGGATCAGAGGGAGTCTTTCTGGGGAAAACTTAAATATGATTGACCTGTGGAGAAAACTTGAGAATAGAAAAGAGTATACCTTTTTTTCAGCTGTATGTTGTGCCTTTACAGAAACTATGTATTAGGGAACTAAAAACCTCACAAGCAAATGAAGTAAAGAAAAATATTAAATGCACTGTTTTCAGTACATAATGCAATAAAAATTACATTCAATAAAGGGCAATGGAAGCACAGACCACAAATTTATTAGAAAGCAAATAATGCAATCCAAAAGAATGAATGGGTCAAAGGACAAATCACAGAAACAATAAATAATTTAATTCAAGAGAATGATAACAATGAGGCAACATACCAAAATTTGTGGGATGCAGTCAAAGTAGCTGATAGGGGAAAAATTTATATCTCTAATATATATATCAAAAAAGTGGGGGTGGAGAAAGAACAGATCAACTCGTTGGACATGCAACAACAACAAAACAAGAAAAGAAAGTAAATAAAAATTTACAACAAAATATCAAAATGGAAATCCTTAAAATCAAAGGAGAGATTAATAAAATTGAAAGTAAAAAAATCTATTAAACTAAAAAAAAATAAAACTAGGAAGGAACTGGTTTTATGAGAAAAAAACAATAAAATAGATAACCAGTCAATTTGATTTTACAAAAAGAAAAAAAGAAAGCCAAATTACCAGTATGTAAATAAAAAAAGGGTAAATGCACCACCAATGAAGATGAAAGCAATTATTAGGAGTTATTTTGCCTAACTGTATTCCAGCTGAACTAATAACCCAAGTGAAATGGATGAATATTTAGGAGAATATAACTGGTCCAAAGTAACAGAAGAAGAAATCAAATACATAAGTAGTCCTAACTTAGTTTGAAAAAATTAAGCAAACTTAATAAATAAATAAGCAATAAATAATAAATATATTACTATTATTTATAAATAAAATAATAAATAAATAAGTTCCCTAAGGGGAAAATTCCCCAGGAATTCTACCAAATATTTAAGGAATAATTAATTCCAATAACATATAAAATATTTGGGAAAATATGCAAAAAAATGAATCCTACCAAATTCCTTTTATGAGACAAGTATGATTCTGATACCTACAGAGGGTAGAGAAAAACAGAAAAAGAAAACTATGTGCCAATTTCCTAAATGAATTACTATGCATTATGCAAAAATAAATAAACAAAATAATAACAAGGAGAGTACAGCAATATATCACTAAGATTATACACGTCAAGCAAGAGAGATTTTAATAGGAATGCAAGACTGATTCCTTATTAGGAATTCTATAAGAATAATTGACTATATAAATAACAATACAACAAAAATCACATGATTATCTGAATATCTGCAGGAAACATTCATATTTTTAAAAAACCACTAGAAAGCAATAGAACAAATAGAGCCTTTATTTTTTAAAAATGGTAAATAATAGAAGTAACATCTGTCTAAGACCAAAAGCAAGCATTATCTTTAATGGGGATAAATTTGAAACCTCTCCAGTACGTTTAGGATAAAGTAAAGATGTCCATTATCACTGCTATTATTCAATATTGCATTAAAATATTAGCTATAGGAATAAAAGAAGAAAAAAATTGAAGGAATAAAAATACATAATGAGGAAGCAAAACTATCATTCTCTGCAGATGATATGATGGTATACTTAAAGAACACCACAGAGTAAACTAAAAAACTAGTTGAAACAATTAGTAACTTAAGCAAAGTTGCAGGATATAAAATAAACCCACAAAAATCATAAGCATTTATATATGTTAACAACAAAGCATAGCAAGAAGAAGTGGGAAGTGAAATTCCATTTAAAATAACTGCTGACAACATAAAATATTTGGGCATTTTTCTGCCAAAACAAACCCAGGGAATTAAATGAAAACAATTACAAAACACTTTTCAGACAAAGTCAGATCTAAACGCTGAAAAAAATATCAATGGCTCATGTTTAGGCTATTATAATAAAAATGACAATTCTACCTAAGTTAATTTGCTTTTTCAGTGCCATACCAATAAAATTACCAATAAATATTCTCTAGAGCTCAAAAAACAAAATTCATTTGGAAGAACAGTTGCTACACAATTATCAAGGGAATCAGTGAAAAAATACGTGATGGAAGGTGGTCTATCATTACCAGATCTCAAACAATATTAAAAAACAAAAATCACCAAAACAGTCTAGTACTAGGTAAGAAACAGAATGGTGGATTGGTGAAATAGATTTAGGGCATTATATGCAATAATAAATACTACAGTAACCTAGAGTTTGAAAAACCCAAAGATTCAAGTTTTGGGGACAAGGAATTGCAATTTGACAAAAATTGCAGAGAAAACTGGAAATCAGTTTGGCATAAACTAGAGAAAGGTCAACATCTCAAACAACATACCAAGATAAGGTAAATATAGATAAATGATTTAAACATGAAGGGTGGTATCATAAATAAATAAGGGAGCACTGAAAAATTAATCTGTCAGATCTATGGACAAGGAAAGACTTTATGACCAAACAAGAGATAGTGAACATTATAAGATGTAAAATGAATAATTGTGATTATATGAAATTATTGTAGTCAAAATTAAAAGGAAAGCAGGAAAATGGGTGCAGGGAGGTGGATTTTATGGCAAATTTCTTTACTAAAAGTCTCATTTCTCAAATACGTAGGAAACTAAGCCAAATTTATAAAAATAAAAGCCATGTCCCAATTGATAAATGGTCAAAGAATATGATTAGGCAATTTTCAGAAGAAATCAAACCTATCAATAATCATATAAAATGCTTTAAATCATCATTAATTACAGAAATGCAAATTGAAACAACTCTGGGATACCACCTCCCACCTTTCAGCTTAGCTAACATGAGATAAAAGGCAAATGGCAAATGTTGTGATACTAATGCACTGTTGGAGTACTGAAATGGTCCAACCATTTGGGAGAACAATTTGGAGCTATGCTCAAAAGTTAGTAACACTTGTGTTTACCCTTTGACCTAGTAATACTATTAGTATGTCTGTATACCAAAGAGATCAAAGAAAAGAAAGGACCTACTTGTACTTAAACATTTATAACATCTCTTTTCGTGGTGGCTAAGAATTTTTAATTAGAAGGATACTCATCAGTTGGGGAATGACTAAAAAAGCTGTGGTATATGGTTGTGGTAGAATGTTATTATGGTGTATGAAATGACAAGCAGGATAATTTCAGGGAAAAAAAACCTGGAAAGACTTACATGAACTGATTCTAAGTGAAGTGAACAGAACCAGAACATTGTACATAGTAAGAGCAATATTGCAAAATGAATAACTGTAAATGACTCATATATTCTCACCAATTCAATGATTCAAGATAATTCTAAAGGACTTGTGATGAACATGCTATCTGATTCCAGAGAAAGAAAGAGGCTGTCTGAATATAAACTGAAGCATAATATTTTTCAACCTTTCTTTCATAAAAAAGCTGTCCAGAAGAAGTAGGTATCTCAGGAGCGGTGGGGAATAGAGGACTGGTTCCCCTCTAAGTCTTCTCTTTTCCATGCTGAACGTCCTTTACTTCTTCAACCAGTCTTTTCATGCTTCATGACAAAGAGTTCTTACTGGTTGCCTTCCTTTGGAAGTTCTCTGGTTTACCAATAGTCTTCCTAAAATGTTAGCATCTTTTTGAAACCAATACTCCACATATGATGTGAGTAGAACAGATTTAAATTCATCTCTTAGTTCTGTCATGCTGCCTCAAATCATTTGTAAAATTTAGGATGAAAATTCTAACCATGTATCACTGAAACACATGTTATGGCATGTTTGTCAATTGGGATGTAAGAACATTTGATTTTAAAAGTTATTAAAAGTTACCTAATCATGTATTGCTGTATGAAAACATGTGCTTAGTATGCTTTTAAAAGCAGATTATAATGAATATTCTTATTCAGGGAAAATCATTAAAAATGTCTTATAAAATATTACAAACTCTGAAAAGAGATAAGGATTCCTGTATGCCCCCTACGCTGAACTGAGAATGTTGTCATCACTATAAAACACAGATACTTGTCTAAGCTCTAGTGTTAAATTTTACAACTGATCTGGTAAAACATTTCTTGGTGCCCAATTTCAATTTTTCATTTCAGAGATCTAATCTTTTATTCCTAGTTGAAGTCTTTTTGATCTATTAGTTTTGAAGCTTCATAAATGAACTAAAGTGACCATTTTTGGTATGGTGATTAATTTAGGAATTACACGAATTTTGAGGGGAAATTTAAAACACCTTGTCTTGCTACTAATAACAAAAAACAGTTGAGAGAAAATTGTTTTAAAGTGTAACAACCTCTGCTATTAGAAATTAACATTATGTTCTTAGAGTCTCTAATGTTTCTATAATTATATCAAATAAGAAAAACTGAATTTATGTATGTTGTGATATGTAACCAGATTTAACTTGCCTGGAATAATCATCTTTGACACAAGCAAAGCATTACAAACAGTACATTTTAAATCTGTATCATATTTTAAGTGCACAATGCTGAAAATGATTTTAAACTAAGAAAAATCATAGAGTTCCCGTGATTATAACTGACATTTTTACAGTACTTCAATATGTTATTTCATTTGGGCCTCACAACAACCTTATGAAGCAGTTACTATAGGAATTATAAATCCCATTATACAGATGAGAAAACTGAAGCTGTTTTCATTGGCATCACAGTAAGTGTCAGAGGAAGGATTAAAACCCAGGTCTTTATGATTCTAAGTCCGACTCTTTATCCATTGTACTGTGCTAAATCTCTGAAGTAATTTTTGGTTCCTGTCATTTTGTAGGTTTTTAGCACTTCAATTTCCAATCTGTACTTTTTATTATGCTATAAGACAATGGAAAAAATGGAAAGTTCTTAACAGAATGTTTAAACAAACAAATTGGATGGGATGAGTTAAAGTAAGTAATTAATTCCTGACATCTAATTTTACTGACTACAGTGCATCAGTCTTTGTTTTTTGAAGATGACACAATGGAGAATATTATCTGTAAAAAAGAAGGGGAAGATACAATGCACTAATCAAACTAAGATGGAAAAGATCCGGCTTCTTGTGGACTCATGCCATACCCATACCATGGAAACTTATCTGGCAAATGTACCATTTGCTAAAGACAAGAGACAAAGAAGTATGGATGCACATGCATCGATCTAAACTGTTAGAGCAATCATTCAAAGGGCATGACCACTGAATGAAGATCAAAATCATCATCCATAACCCAATTAGAATTTTTGCCTGTAAAAGCTGTCTTACTGATTTTATCAGTGATTCATAGACAATGATGAAATTAATCAACAGACAACTGAAATGTGTCCCAATCTCAAGCAATCAAGAAATCTTTATTGGATCTTCAAATTGTACTGAAGGACTAGCTGATCCAGCTGAGAAGTTCCCCAAAATAGTTTTTTTTTTAAATAGATACAGCTTTCTTTTCAATTGTTTATTGTAACTACTATGGAGACAAAGTGAGTATTGCACAGCAATACAAAAATGAAACTAATTATACTTTAAAGATACAAAATTACATATATAGTATATATATTTATGTATATGTATGTCAGAAGATATATTATAATCAACATCACTTTACAAAACAAAGAAAATATAATTGAGAACAAATGAGCATATACAGCAGAGGTTCCCAAACTTATTTGGCCTACTGCCTCCTTTAAAAAAAAATTACTCAGCATCACCCAGGAAATCCACTTTCTTTAACCCTTTACCTTTTTTTGAAATTTGCATCATTTAATATTTTAAATTATACATCTTAAATTTAATAATTTACTGTAAATTTGTAGGGTTTTCTCCTGCATTGAAATCCTGATAATGTAATATTGTATCATGTAACTACATAGTATCATATTTTAAGCAAGTCATTTCACCCACATACTCCTACTGATGCATGCTGGATTTCCCAACAATGTACAACACACTAGTCTGCCAACACCTGCTTTTTAAGACCTGTTGGCAGACTAGATGACTGATCAGTTATAACTTATATTTTGTGTGCTTATCTGGAAAATAATGTAATCACTACAAGTTTAACTCTGCTACAACAGATGAAAATGAATGAACAATTTTTCAAAATTTTCTTCTCTTCTTTCCTTATGCGTTCTTCACCCCTTATTTTTATTCAATGCCCCCTAATTGTACCCCAGGCTACTACCACCCCACTGGAACATTCCAGCAACCCCCAAGGGGTGGTATCATATACTTCAGGAAGATCTATTAAGACCTTCACACGAAGCCAAATACTTCTGAGAACTACAACACATGAAACTGGAACACAAATAATAAATAAACATGAAACAGAGCAGGGGATACAGATATGTAGTCAGCTTTAGTCAGTAATGATGGTGGAACTATAACATTTGAATTCTAACAGTTTGTACTTACCTCTTTAACAAACTTTTATAAAAAGGACATGTATGCTTTGAAGGTACCTATAACTCCAAGTACTTCTTATTAACTTTGAGATTAAATACAATATATGTATAGCCTTTTACAAGCAAAGCAGTTCACTGACAAGAAAAAAAACACCTTTTTATTAAATACCTCTTATAAAGGTGTGATTCCAAGATACATAAACAATTAATGAAAATATTTAAGACCAAATGTAATTTCCCAACCAATTTCCCAATAGATAAGTCACCAAAGAATAGGAACAATTCACCAAAAATTGCAAACTATTAATAATGAATTAAAAAAGAATGCTCCAAATCACTAATAATAGATGAAACTCATACCACAATTAGTCATATATCATAAATGACAAAAGATGGGAAAAGTTAACATTAGAGAATATGTGCATAGACAGGCACTCCAAAGTCATATTTGTGGCACTGTGAACTGGTCCAATCTTTCTGAAAAGTCATTTGCTATCATGCGAATAAGAGACTAAAATGTTTTAGAATCAAAGATTTCACTGCAAATAATATACCTCAAGGAGGTTACTAGTAGAGATCCTCCATTACAACAAAATATTTATGAGTATCACTTTTATAGTAGCAAAGACCTGGAAACAAAGTAGATATGCAATGATTGTGGAATGGCTAAACAAACAATGGCATGTGAATATAATGCAATATTACTGTGTTATAGGAAAGACATGATGAATAAAGAAAGGCATGATGAGATTGATGTGAACTGATATAAAGCAAAGCAAGGAAAATAATATATACATGACTATAGAAAAGTAAAGAACTGTCATGGAAACTGAGTGTTGAGAAATTGTTGATTCCAAAAAAGAGACATGAGAAGATACCTCCTCCTTCTACCTATTCCTTTGCATATAATGTCAAATTTTTCCAGGGTGTTGATTAGTTTTGCTGGAGATTTTTTCCTGTTTTTCCTTTTTAAAGAATCATTAATTTATTTATTTATGTTTGTTTGTTTATTTATTTAACTTTTAATTTGTTCATTTTTAGTTTTCAATATTCATTTCCACAAGATTTTGAGTTGCAAATTTTCTCCCTTTCTTTCCCCTACCTCTACCCCAAAACAGCGCTCTTACTGAATATCCCTTCCCCCAATCTGATCTCTCTTATATCCTCTCCTATTCCCTGCCTCTGACTTTCTAGTAGGGCAAGATGGATTTCTATATCCAGTGTCTGTATAATTTACTTCCCAGTTGCATGTAAAAAGAAAAAAAATTATCATTTGTTTTTAAAACTTTGATCTGCATATTCTTTCCCTTCTTCCCTTGTCATCCACAGCTACTGAGAAGATAAGAGATTCAATATAGGTTTTATAACTGTACTTACACAAAATATTTCTATAGTAGGTATATTGTGAAAGACTAACAATATTTCCCTCCATCCTATTCCATCCCCCACTTATTCTGTTTTCTACTTTGACCTTGCCCCTTTTCAAAAATGTGTGCTTCTAACTACCTTCCCCATTCCCAATCTGCCCTCCCTTCTATCATCCCCACTCTTATTCCCTTCCCCCCTATTTTGTAGGGTAAGATACCCAATTCAGTGTGTATGTTATTCCCTCCTTTAGCCAGATTCAATAAGAGTAAGGTTTATACATTCCCTTTTGCCTTCCTGTTCTTCCCCTCCATTGTAACAGTTTTCTCTTGCCTCTTTTGTATGAGATAATTTACCGTATTCTATCTCTCCTGTAACACCATGCACAAGCAGCTTCCCAAAAGCATGCTACTGTGAACAGCTTTTAAGGTTTGGATTACACAGTATAGTAAATACTCCATTTATTCCATACAAATCAAGGCAAACATTCACAACAAATCACAATGCAGGAAATCACAATATAGTGTTACAGTGTTCACAACAGCATATCATTAAAATGGCCACATAGTTTTCACCAAAGTGGTCACAGTATTTAGAACAAAGAGGAAAAGAACAATCATCTGGTATACCTAAAGAAGTCTGCCTCCCTACTTAATCAATCAAACATTTCAAAATACAATAGTCAGTCTTCCATTTATGGGGCAATCATAGATTAAATTAATCAGTTACTTATCTAGCAATCAGTCACTAAATATGATTAATCACTAAATACAATCATTAGAAAATTACAGCTAGGTCTCAAGCAAACTTCAATTTCATCACCAAATTCAATATCCAAGGAGAGGCTTTTTCTTCATCTTGACTCTGGGTGGTCTCTCAGATTCCCTGGATCCCCTCCCATGGTCCCAGTTCCTACATGAATCCACCAAACAGTCACCTGGATTCAGAGGCAGACAGCTCCCAGGTCCTTGTCCAGTCCTCCATGCTATTACACTGAAGTTCACAGGGCCAAGCATATCTCAAAACCTTCACCACTTCTGCTGCAGAGAACTCAAGGATCAACCAAGCCACAAACAAACAAAGTAGTAGCATCCTGGCCATGCTTTTTCAGTCCTCCTGCAGTTCGGCTGATCCTAGGACCCAGAAGAAATCTGGCAGCAACGACTTTGGCCTTCCAGGCAGCCTTCTTGGCAGCAACTTCAGCCTTTGCCAGATTCTGGTCTCAATAAAACTCCAACTCAGCTGGGTTCAGTCTCCATGATTCTTCCACCAGGATCTTGTCACATACACACACACACACACACACACACACACACACACACACACACACACACACACACACACACACACACACACACACAGCATTGGCTTCCTGTTTCAGCCAAACCCCTCCTGTTATGTCAGCCACAGGAGACAGAGTTCACACCCTCTGCCTCTTTCACAGAGGTTTGCCTAAGGGCTTACTTGACATAACAAAAAGGGGGTCTTCAAATTTAATTACCATTATATTCCACCCCTCCAGGATCCTGGGCCTTACAATTTCAATTTAAATAAACTAATTACCATTACATTTGTAGGGGGAGCTCATGGAATTTGCTACTTCAACTCCGACATTTTGGCTCCACCCTAAAAAATCATTTGTTGTAAGAAGCAACTCCTGAAGAAGAACAATTCAGGGAGGAATTTAGGTGATGGAAATTATATAATACTTCCTGCCACACACTCTAGGACCCAGAGAATCTGGCCTTCCTGATGTTTATCCCATATATTTCAATAACTTTGCATAGGCTTTGACTCCTGGCTGGAATGCACATCCTCAACTGTAGCACTTATAATCTCTAGGTTCTATTAATGTTCATCTGCTTACATTTATGGTAATCTAACATATTTTCTAATATGAGCTGTTTCCTCATCCCTCAGATGCTAGAGCCACTTCCAAAATTTTCTTGGTATTTATTGTGTTTGTTTCATATTTGTGTTTGTGTGTGTGTGTGTGTGTGTGTGTGTGTGTAGTATATGCCTTTACAAATTATACTATTTCATATATATTACATTATTTACATATACACATATCATATATAATTATTATTTAATATTATATATTAATTTAATATATATTAAATAAATCATTTATTTTTTAAATTATGTTTTTAATTCTATTTTATTATTTATTTAAATGATTTATTATTGAAGTAATTAAATATCAAATAATATTAATAATTAATATAAATAATATGTTGTATTATTTACATATATACTTATATAGCATATATATGTAAAGGCATATGATTTCTACCTCTAGATTTCTCATAGCATACTTCATAAAGTGTGCTATATTACTGATATTTTTTTCTAATTTTAATTTATTTTCTTGGTTACATCATTCATTTCTACAAGGTTTTGAGTTACAAATTTTCTCCCCTTTATGCCCCTACCCCCTAGCCCAGAACATTAATCCCACTGTAAGGCCCCTCCCACAATCTGTTCCCTTTTATGCACTCCTCCAACACCCCTCTAGCTTTCTAGCAGGGCAGGGAGGGGCTCCCTGCCTCCGTCCTTGTATGTATTATTTCCCAGTTGCATTTTGATTGTATAGCTTTAAATACTAGATTCTTGCAATTCCTCCCCTATTACCCACTCGACTGGGAGCAGCAGCAATTCAATACAGGCTGTACCTGTGTAATTACACGGGACATCTCCATGGTGGGCAAATTGTGCGAGGCTAATTGCATGTCCCTCCTTCCTATCCTGCACCCTCCCCCCTTGTTTTGTTCTCTACCCTGTCCCTGTCCCTTTACTGAGATGTGTGCTTCCCACACCCCACCCCCACCCCGCCCTTC
>CM053600.1:150615627-150641216 GCA_028646575.1 Pseudocheirus occidentalis | reverse complement strand
ATTAAGATATACAGGAGCTGGGGTAGGGAGACGCTCCCTGCCCTACCAGAAAGTTAGAGAACAGACCAGGGGAGTTGCTCTACAGTGTGATCAGTGTTTTGGGGTTGGGGTAGGGGAAAGACGGGAAGAAAATTTGTAATTCAAAAATCTCATGAAAATGAATGATGTAAACAAGAAAACAAATAAAATGTAGTACAAAAAAACTTACTGAACCATATTCTGAGATAAAAAGAGACCTATTTTGTTTACACAGTAAAATCTCATGTGTGAATACATCAACAATGATTACATCAGCTGAGCTAGGTGATTATATTGAACCCACCTACCTTCACAGCTTCTTAAAACCAGGCAAGGGTTTATTTCCTATACTGGCCTCAAATAACCCTTTCAGGTATCATGATCCAATGAAAGCCTTCCTTTAGGGTACTCAAAAATAACAGTTATGGTTCAAATCATTTAACAAACCCAAACTGTTAAGAATTGCTTTGTATTTTTCACTACTATGCTGCTCAGAGTTTTTCCTGACCCTCCACTGCACACTGGAATTTGTTTCAGTTGAAAAGTAAAAAAGAAATGGTGAATTGCATTGGCAAAGCACTTTGTACTTATTATTCCCTTTAATTATGAAAAAAATGAAAAGTAAGATTTGTTGAGGGTAGTCCAACTGCTCCAGATCAAAATCTTCCTCTCTTGTTTTCTATTACCTCCAGTCTAGCTCTGTCCTGCTCAGATTTCTAGTGTCAGCTGTTTGTGTAATGAATGAATTACTACTTCATGAGGTAAGTAGTAGGAGGCAATTTGAATGAAAAGGAATAATTTATAAGTCATTGAGATAAGTCATTAGTTATTCATTTAGATCACTGATTATAGTGTAGTGAGATAAACAGATCACTTCTGTACTACAGTAAGATGAACAGTCCATTTCTCTATTTGAAAATAAAGGTGTTTGGGTTTTTTAAAAGAATTTCGCTGATTTAAAATTATTTTGACATTAGTGCAGGAGGAAAATCTGGTAGTTCAGAATACAACAGAGTCCGCCTATAATACTACTCACCAAAGCAGTAGAGTATAAATGGGTACAGTTTAAATCCCACCCGCAGAGTTATTTCCTGTCAGGACAATTACAAAATATGTGCACAGAGCTGTGAGAAGAGTATAAGGAAAAATTAATGCCCGGAATGAACTAGAGGCTTTGAAAATCTGACTGTCCCACTCTTCACAGCAGCTCTTCCAATACTTCTCATCCTTCCTCCAGCCTCTCATGGCTTCCTTCCCCTCAGCCTCTCAGATGAGAACCTTTCCTCATATTTTTTTTAAATGAGGCCATTCATTGTGAGCTCCCTCTTCTCTCTGTTTTCCATTCTCCCATTACTCAGTTGCCCTCTGCCACTATGTCCTCCATTCCTGTCACACATGATAAGCTGGCCTTATTCCTTACCAAATCTAACACCTTTACCCACTCAAATGATCTCATTCCATCGGATTTCCTCTAATGGATTGCCCCCTCTGACATTCCATTCTTTGGTTTCTTTTCAATCTCTTCCTGTTGACTGGTTCATGCCGACTGACTACAGACATGCTTATGTCTCCCCTGTCCTGAGAAAACCCTCACTTGATCCTTCCTTCCCCACTATCATCCCATATCTCTTCTGCTCTTTGTCCTCAGAAAAGGCTGCCCACCATAGGTGCCTCCACTTTCTCTCCTCTCACTCTCTCCTTAACTCCTGACAATCTGGCATCTGCCCTAATCATTCCACTAAAACCGTTCTCTCCAAAGTCACCAATGATTTCTTAGTGACCAAGTCCAAAGGTCTTTTCTCAGTCATCATTCTTCCTTGATCTCTCTGCAGCCTCTGACACTACTGATCACCTCCTCTCTTCTGATACTGTCACAACCCTGGTAGAGGCACTGCAATGGCCTGTTGATTAGTTTACCTGCCACAAGTCTTTACCTATCCATTCTCAATTCAACTACCAAAGAGATTTTCCACATATTGCCTCATATTAATAAACTCCAGTAGCTCCCTATACCTCCAAAATCAAATGGAAAATCCTGTTTTGGCATTCAAAGTCCTTCAACCTCCACACTCCCAGCCTTCTTACACCTTATGCCCCCTGCCCCAACTCTTTCACTAGTGATATTGATCTTCTTGCTGTTCTACAAACAAGACCCTACAACTCGATTCCAAGAATTTTCTCTAGCTGTCTCCCATGCCTGGAATATTTTCCTGCCTCATCTCTACCTCCTGGCTTTTCTGGCTTCCTTCAAGTTCCATTTAAAATCTCAAGCTTTCCCTATATACCTTGTTTGTCCATTTTTCTTTTTTCTTTTTTTTTTTGGCTTGTTCCTTCCTCAATTAGTTTGTGAGCTCCTCAAGGGCTGTCTTTTGCCACTTTTTATATTCTAAGTGCTTAACACTTAATAAATACTTATTTAGGACTGCCAAGTTTCCAGGATTAGATGAATTATACCCTACGTTGCTATGGCCTAACAAGCTATGATCACTAGAATGCTATTGGTTATTTTCAAGGATTTGTGGAAAAGGAAAGAAGTTCTAGAAGTTTCAGGGCATAATAAAGCTGTCCTTATTCTTACGAGAAGGTATGTTGCACAAGTTCAAGTAGTTGGTCTTAACTAAGTTCACAGAATCTTGGAGTTAGAAGAAACCTCAAGAGGCATTTGCTTAACTCATGCATAAACAGAAATCCACTAAAACCCAAGTGGTTGTGAAGCATTTCTTGCACACCACCAATGAGGCTGCTTTCTAAAGCAGTTCATTCCATTTTTATGTGGTTCTAAACTATTATAAAGTTGTTGGCTTTTTTTCTCATATATCATGATAAAATCTTTCTCCATATTCTTAGTCCTTCCTCAGGCAAAATGGATTCTTAAACAGATAATTTGTGAGCAGTGATCATTAGACACTAATATGGGTTCACTACAAAAACAAAAAGAAACTCATTTTCTCTGTTGACAGATCTATTGGAAACAAGGGAATTTTGTAGCTGTAGTATAGCTAGATTCCTATAATTATTTAATAAACTTATTTGTGCTATCCTTGTGGAAAAGACAAAAAAATCCTTATTGATTGATAGTACCCTTAGATTTAGAATTTTTTTAAGTGTGTTCTAACTAAAGATCCATGGAGTAACTCAAAGCTTTATTCTTGGACCTGATTTGTTCAATTTAAAAAAATAATTGATATGAAGACATACTTGGCATGCTCAACCAATTGGCAAATGAGATAAACTTGGGAGGAAATATGTTAAATGAACCTGAACTATCAGATGAGCCTAGTCTTTCCTGGCCTGCTATAAATGAATTTGTGAGATAATGAGATGTCTGTGTTCAAGTGAAGGCTGGATGACCACTAAGTAATTTCATAATTCATGTGAGTTGCACTAAATGTCTCTAAGATCCCTCTCAAGTATAATATTCTCTAATACTATGATTCTACAGAATTACATGTTTTTATATCACTAATGTGGTTCTAGAAAATGAACTCCAAAGGAAATGTTTTTTAAATTTATTTATTTATACAGATATAGATATATAGATATAGATATATATAGATATATAGATATAGATTAGATATAGATATAGATATAGATTAGATATAGATATAGATATAGATATAGATATAGATATAGATATAGATATAGATATAAAGACTAGGCCTGCCCATCTTGGCCAAGCTAAAAGTACAGGGGCTACTCGTGGGTCCAATCTCACTGATGCTTCTTTTCTGACCTGTATCATTCAACCCTTTTTGGGCAACCTCTTTCATTCCCCACCCCCAGGGATTCACCTCATTGATACCAATCAGTGTAAATACCCAATCAGCAGAGCCCAGTGAAACTTAGAACTCCAGAGCTCAAGGATCTGCCGGCTTCAACTCCCCAGGTAGCTGAGACTATATCCACATATCACCTTCTAGTGCAATGTGTAATATAAGTTATTTCAATATACCTACCATCTAGCTATAACCAAAATGTAGTTGATATTGATGTATTCATTCTGCCTGAAATACTGTGCTTCAATAATAGACCTACTTTGTTTCAGCAGCAGCAGCAGTCTAAGTGATTTCAATAAGGGACTGACTGATTTTAAAAAATTTTAAATTCTCTAACCTGTCCTGGCATCTCAGAATAGAGGCCACTAAAGAAACATCTAACATCTTTGTTGTTATCTATCCCTCATATATATATATATATAGTTACATTTCATTACACAATGTAATGATAGGCTGTGTGTAAATGACCAAAAATAAAATCTTCCTTAGTGAAAATTTAAATTTCTTCTGGGAAATAAACTATTAGTTTACATAGCAAACCTCCCTTTTTTAAATAATGGAACAGTTAATGAGGTAACTATCTGTGAAGTATGGGAAATAAGAAACAAACCAGATACAATCCAAAGTATGATTAAATAAATAATCCATTTAAGTCAAAACAAAACCATAAAAATGCACTGAAATAAACTTTTCAACGACTCCCTTCCACTCTCTCCAGCATAGCATATCAAAGTGACTTTTGCTTTTTCCAGTACGTAGCCCACTAGATTGTCTTTCAGCACATTTTCTGGATTCTCAGAGATAAAATATTTAGCAATAAGTATATTCATTTGGATGTGTACTGCTTCTACCTCTATTTCAATTTTATTGAAAGCATTACACTAATAAAAAAATAAAATAATAAAGATATAATAAAAGATCAGGATAGTAAAAAAGGAAAAAGCTAGTGCATTCTGACTGGTACAGAACATGTATAGATGCTATCTACCTTCTTCTAGTTCACCATATGAGAGCTTTTGGGGGCCTACTTTCTGGCAATGTGTAGATCAGGAGCTTGCAGTGGGAGATGGTGAAGTGTCCCTTGACTGTTGAACAAGAAAAGCTGATGGTTCAGAAGGTGTACAAGATGAGCTCCCAGACTTTGCTGCTTCTTGTCCCTCTCCAGATGTGATGTATGAGGACTGAGAAGGATTCACTGCCATCTAAATTCAGCCTCCATAGCATGCAAGCACATGGCTTCCTCTGACTCTTATGTATTTGTTCTTCCCTGATATTTGTTATTTTCCTTAGGCAAACCACTATCCCATGGTGGACATATCCAGAACCATTTTTCTCTGTCCTTCTGAAGCAAAAATAACCAGTTACTTTTCATTCACCTTTGACTATTTGATTGACTAAACTACAGAGCCAATATTCAACCTTCTACCCCACACAGTGAACAGACTGTAAACAGACCGTGGCAGGGAGTAGTCTGTGGTTTCATAGGTGACTGAAGTACAGTACCATAGATTGTTAGAGAACACCTGGTTCAAACTCATCATTTTACAGAAAATTAAAGTGAGGCCCAAGGCGATTAGGAAAGTTGACCAAGTCACACAAACAGTAAGCCTCAAAGGCAGAATGTGAAAATACAAACAGGAACTAATTTCCTTCCTTCCTCCCTCCCTCTGTCACTCCCTCCCTCCCTTCCTTTCTTCCTTCTTCCTTCCTCCCTCTCTCCCTCCTTTCCATCCTTCCTTCCTTCCTTCCTTCTTTAATTCCTCCCTCCTTCCCTTCCTTCCTTCCTTTCTATTCCTTTCTTTCTTTTCTTCTTTCTATATTTATTTATCATTTAGAAAATAAATTTTAGAGTTACTTGAATCTCTGAGAGATTACATGATTTACCCATGGTTATAACTACATTAAAGGTTAGATTTGAACTCAGGTGTTTCTAATACCAAGTAAGGCACTCTGTTTACTATACCACAGTATCTCTAATGTAGATGTATAGATAATGGAATTTCCACATAAAACCAGCAGTCAAATGTAAAAGGAAGACTTGAAAAATGGATAATTCAGAACAAAAATATAATGTCAGATTTAGAAACCACAGAAAAGCCTTTGGTAGTCTTAGTGATCCAGATTGGCTATGCCTACCACTACACTTTTCAGATGATTATTCAATCACTTGGTATATATGGATTATGAGGATCTGGCTTCTTTGGGATCTGCACAAGAACACTGTATATAGTTGACATCAATTTTTTAAAAATTTTAATACTTAGTCAAAATTTTCCCTTATGACCTCCTTTAACAAGACACAAAATGGGTAGAAAAGAAAAATAAATAATCTTCTTCATTATTTTTTCTGTAACTAACCTTTTTATACAAATGCTACTTGAATAAAGATTCATTTAAACTTAACTAACTGTATGACCCTGGACAAGTGTGGCACCAGTGCAATATCTACAGCACCCAAGATCACTAGAAATATACCTGAATGGTGTTCAATCACAAAATAAAACAGACTCTCCATATAGAACACAGAAGCAAAACATTTATTCTGATACCAGAAAATTAAACCCCAAAGCCAGTAAGCCAATTTCATCATTGTAGCAAAGAAGTTAATAAGCCATAACAGCACAGAGAGTCACACCATCCTTTAGCCTTCCTATAAACACCAACATAAGACCAATATTTATTCACAGGCCTATCTGTCTCCCTCAGAAGCAAATTCTCCTCCCAATCATTTAGCTTGCTCTGAGTCCCAGCTTCCTGTGGACTTTGCTGTACCCCTCAGCAAACTCCTCCCACCACAGGATCCATGTGATTACATCCAGTCCATTGAGGGCAGAATATATTTTCAAAGCAGGAAAAGTCTTCAAATTCCCTTAGGCTTATTAAAGGGTTAACCCTGTCTGCCTCAGTTTCTTCCTCTATAAAATGAGTTAAAGAAGGAAATGGCAAACCACCCCAGAGTCTCTGCCAAGAAAAGACCAAATAGGGTCATGAATTGATTGAAAACTAAACAATAAAAAATTATGTTGATGTTAATGACAATATATTTGGAATGCCATTAAAAAGATTTCTACTTGCTCAAAGGCACAATGTATTCACTAAAACTGGCAAAGAGAGACAGTATTTCTCAAACTGCACTCTATATATCCCACATGTCCCTTAATATTGTTAATATATCTGTCAAATTCAGTTACAAGCTGTTAACTTCATCCCAAAAGATGTTTTCTGACTTTTTACCATAGGTCATCTTCATTTCGTAAACATTTTAGATCTTCTTTGGCTCATATATCTTATAACATTCTATGAAAAAGTAAGACTATTAGTAATTTTTCCCTCTAATATATTAAAAATGAAAATATAAGAAATTGTTATGACAACCTATTGCATAGGAAGCTGGTTTCAGTCTCTGCCCAGATCCCACTTCTAACACTGGCCTACTTGTGTAAGTAATTAGAACTCTGGGTGTCTTAGGAAAATTTTTAAGATTTATAAGATGAAGAAAAATTGCTGATCTACATTGGTTAATAGAGTTCTTGCACCAGAAATCATGTACCCAGATCAAAGAATAAAGAAAAAAAAGTGAAAAGTTATGTCCATAGTAAAAGAAGTGGAAAAGAAGTTGTTTGTCCCCTGTACTATATAAGAGTCTCCTCAGGGCCCTGGCAGGCCTTACCCCACAGGTACTGACTATAGTTAGGAAAGCATAAGGCCAATCCTGAAGACCAGCCTTGCTCTACCTGAAGCAGGGGCAATAAGCTGAGGACAAGGTAACAGCTGGTATCACTCAAGGCTGGATTCCAGGCTTTCCTCCATCCTCCCTTCTTACTCACTCCTGGAGGAAGTCATTCACCTTTCTCAATTCCACCATCCAACCAGTTCTTAGGCTGTGCCAATTCTATGACACTTAAAACATTTCAGTTATTTCTAAAGTTTGCTTTCCTTCACTCCCAAGCCCATTAATTATCTGACATTTCTTCCAGTTCTTTTTCCATGACTTTTTGCCTTTCTAGGATAATCCCAGCTTTTGTCTCTTGTATCATTCTCAATGATCTTTTGATTTCTCTAGTCCTCAGCCTGTCAGTCAGTCAATAAACATTAAGCACCTACTATGTGCCAGTCACGGGGCTAAATGCTGATGATACAAAGAAAGGCAAAAGAATCTCTGCTATCAAGGAGCTCACAGTCTAAAAGGAGAGATGACACAAAACCAGCTATGTACCAGCATGATTCATACAGAATACGTTGGAGATAATAAAAAAGGGAAGCCAGCAGCTGTAAGAGGAATCAGGAAAGCCTTCTCGCTGCAGGTAGGACTTTCGCTGGAACTTGAAGGAAGTCAGGAAATCCAGAGGAAGAGACAAGGAGAGAGAGATTTCTAGGCAAGGGATAGAGTGAGTGAAATGACTGAAGGCAAGAGATGGAGTATCCTGCGCAAGCAACAGAGAGGAGGCCGTGAACAATGGATCTCACAGGACATGAGGGATGGGGTGATGCGGGGGAGGGCATGGCGGGAGTAAGTAAGGTAGAGTAAGACTGGAAAGGTAGTAGAGGTCCAGGTTGTGAAGGGTTTGAATGTAAAACAGGTTTGTAAATTTGATCCTGGGGGTGATTGGCAAGGTGATCCCTACCTGGTGATCATAAATCTACCTGTCTCTAGATGGAGGTTGGTATCCAAGTGGATAAGCTATGTGATGCCCTCTCCCCACTACACTGTACGTTCCTTAAGGTCAAAGTCATGTCTTCCTTTCTTTTGTATTCCTCCAAGCTTCTTCTCTCAAAGCACCTACTATGTGTTTCCAAAGTGTGTAATTATCCAAAGTTGACTAACTAGAGATAAAGAAAAGGTTACCCTTGGCATGTGGAAAGTCCCTAGAACATGAATTCCAACAGGCAGGAAGGTATAAATGATCAACTGCAGGTTTTTGGTTTTGTTCTTCTAACTGCTAAAGGAAATAGAATACCACCTGGCTAATTTATAAGAAATCATAACACCACTAACAGCTTGTCACTGATGTGACTGATAAATATACCCTTCATACTAAGAAGGAATTGTTATACGATATAAGCTCAAGCACTTTGGCCACATAATGAGAAGACAGGATTCAACGGAAAAGATTCTAATGTAGAGAAAGATTGTAGGCTAAAGGCAAGGGGATGGCAGAGGATGAGATGGATAAATAGGAAACAATGAAGATGGACTTCAAGAGAGAGTTGCGGGATAGAAAGACCTGGCATACTATGGTCCATGGGGTCACAAATGGTTGAACATGACGGAACCACTGAACAATAAAACGAGTTCATCAAGACCAAAAAGCAATTAAAGAACAATATAAGACACTGAATCATATCTATAGGCTATAGATGCACTGCAATCAAATATCTGCTAAAAATGTTTCTCAAAATATTACAAAGAGAATGCAGTTGCTTTGAAAACATAGCTTTTAGCACAATATTCATTTCACTACTTGAACTTCTGGATTTTGGACATTTCTTCTGCATCTATTTCCTGCCTTCTGGTGTGGGGGGTGGGGAGAGAAAACAGAAGAGGGAGAGAACAAGAACAAAAGGAGGAAGAGGAAGAAGAGGAAAGATAAATCAGGAAGATGAGTCTTGAGTCTCCAGGTCCAGCACTCTATCTGTCTCTCTATCTATCTAACACACACATATCTATATCTCTCTATATATCTATATCTAATTAATATATCATATATACAAAAATATATACAGAGCTACATATATAAATATGTGTGTATATACATACATACATACATACACACAGAGATATGTATTTTTAAGTGAAAAGGTCTGTTTACTGGGTCAATAACACTGAAACATAGTTCTTGATTTTCCTCCAAAAAACAGAGGTATTTCTAATTTAGCAATATAGTTTTGGTTTCAAATAGTGTTTACTTCCTAAATCTTTAAGGCTTTTTTAAAAGCCCTTTTTCTTACATCCCTTCCTATTGACATGAATGTGATATGAATTTAAGCAATATGGATAATGAAAATATGTGTAGTAAACTTATTAAGTTCCCTACAGAAAGATAAAACAACTTTTAAAAGTTTGAAACAAATGTGAACAGAACAAAAAAGTATTATCACAAAAATATGCTGTTAAAATATGTTTATCAGTTGAAAAAATTCTAGGCAGAAACTTTCCTAGTCTCCTAGGATAAAATCAGATTCTTTGATAACAAACACTAATTGCCCATGTGATGCAGCATAATTAATGTTCTAAACTGTGCTGCATATTTGTAAGGCAGAGGAATTATCATTTCAAATAGTGCACATTTTTATTTCAGCCATTTTAATGTGATCCACTTTTAATTATTTTCATTAAAACAGAAGTACATAGAAAAAAAAACACAGATCCCCAAATCACGTAGAGAGTCAACTCACAATAATATACCTTAAAGGAGGAGAATAGCTAAGAGAGATAATTAAGAGCATTTTTAAAAAGGAATGTAAAAATAATATTTCTAGAAATTCACAACTTTGATAATAACAATGAAGTCACACTGTAAGATGACACAAGAAGTTAAAAATATGTCCAAGTTTCCCAATCTGTTCTCTGCTCAACTACCTTGAAATGTAATCATTGTCATTCATTGATCCAAAAGTCACACATTAAGGATAAATAAATCAATATTGAAGGCATTGTACAAGGAAGTGTAAGAGAATAAGATGTGGAAAGGTTAGAGCTCAGCTGCTACATCTTTCCTCTGATTCTAGAAATAGCCTTAAGAGGTTGGGGTATAGCTTTTTAATATCTATCATTCACAAGCCCCCACCAGTGGACTCCCTCCCTCCATGTTTATGCATTTTTAACAGAGAAGCCAGTCAGGTTTGATTAGTTTCTAGAAATAGATTTATGGTAGTGGTAGAGTTTGTATGAAACATCTCCCTTCCCATTTATTTGAATGTATAACATGTTCATTTATCAGAACATACAGATTCCAAGGGATGAGACTCAAATTTAGCAAACATAAATGACAAATGGGTAACACAGCTCCTGGCAATCCTTTTCCTGGAGTCCTCAAAATGTTCCCCTTAGGTACAGTGTTGCTTGTCTGCTGGACTTCTTGTAGAACCATGAATTTTCATCCAGTCTTTCTTAGCTTCCTGACAAGGATACAGCCATCAACTGTTATAAGCATTTTGGTATAGGGTGCCAATGAAAAGTTCAAATCCTCAGGCCTTGTAAAGTTTCACAAAGTCTTCCTGTAGCCAAGGTGGGTGTGAGGACCAAGACATTTTTGAGACAGGAATCCTGCCCTCCCTTCACCAAAGCAATTCTTTCTTAGTAGTTTTCTCCTCTCTACTACAACTGGTCTGTGAATATAAAACCCACAGGAAATTGCCAATTACCTTCAATCCATCTAAATATGAATCCTGCGTGCCAACACTCTAGTTCACGTAAAGGTTTTCAAAAACTGATAAGCTGATCAAAGACATTTCTCAATTATTTTAAATCCTATGTTGATTGCTTGTTCTTGCCTGACAATTTATTAGGGAGTAGCATCTTGTCACCTACTTTAAATGAGGTGGAATAATTGATTGATTGACTCAATAGACTTCTGCCCTTAAACATATATGCATATATATGAAATTCAGATTATGAGTTAGGTCCCCTAAGAGGGGCTCCTAAATGGAGTTCTAAAGAGCTCTGTGAGTCCATGCTTCTACCACTATAGCTCATGAGGTTACAACAATATGCATTTCCTTAACGCAATACAGAAGTGACTCAAAGAAAAGGCATTTACTAAAATAGCATAGCATAAATAGCAGGTATAAAACATTACCCCCACAAATGCAAGGCACATTCTCTTTCAAATATATGCTGCATCCATTGGGAAAGTAGGAGCAAACTCAGACCATCAAGGAAATCAATTTTCAAAAAACCATGAAGGAAGGTGGCCTTACTGCACCAGGCCTCAAACTGTATTACAAAGTGATGATCTTCAAAATAATCTGATACTAGCTAAGAAATAGAGTGGTAGACCAGTAAAAATGGATTAGGTAAAATACACAATATTAAATGACTATAGTAATGTAGTGTTTATAAATACAAGAAGGCAAGATTTTGGGACAAGAACTCAGTATACGGCAAAAATTGCTAAGAAAACTCAAAAGCAGTTTGGCAGAAACTAGGCAGAAACCAACACCTCACAGTGTGCCAAGATAAGTGCAAGACATGTGCATGATTCAGACATAATGGGTGCTATCATAAGCAAATTAGGGGAACATGGAATATTTTTCCTGTTAGGTCGATCATTAAGGGAAGAATTTATAACAAACTAAGTGATAGAGAGCATTATGGGAACTAAAATGAATAATTTTGATGACATTAAATTTAAGAGGATCAGCATGGTCAAGACTAGAAAGGAACACTGTATGTGGGGGAAAGAATTTTAAAGCAAGTTTCCCTAATAAAGGCATAATTTCTCAAATATATAGAGGACTGAGTCAAATCTATAAGAATATCAGTCATTCCCCAACTGATAAATAGTGAAAGAATATGAGCAGGCAGTTTTCAGGAGAATCAAAGCTATCTATAGTCATACCAAAAAAAAATACTCTAAATCACTATTTATTAGAGAAATGCAAATTAAAATAACACTAAACTACCACCTCCCACATATCAGATTGGCTAACATGACAGAAAAGGAACACGACAAATGTTAGAGGGCCAGTGGCAACACTAATACACTGTCTGTGCAGTTATGAATTGATCTAATCATTCTAGAGAGCAATTTGGAACTATACCCAAAGGGCTATAAAACAGTACATACCCTTTGAGCCAGCAATACCAGTACAAGGTCTATAGCCCAAAGAGATCAAAGAGAAGGGAAAGGATCTACTTCTATAAAATTATTTTGAGCAGCTCTTTTTGTGGCAGCAAAGATTTAGAAACTAAGGGGATGCCTGTCAAATTGGCAATGGCTGACCAAGTTATGGTATATGAATGTGATGGAATATTATTGTGCTATAAGAAAAGATGATGAAGATGCTTTCAGAAAAAAAAAACTAGAAATACTTACATGAGCTGATATAAAGTAAAGTGAGCAGATCCAGGAGAACATTGTACAGAGTAATAGGACCACTGTATGATGATCAGCTGTGAATAACTTAACTATTTTCAGCAATACAATAATCCACTGACAATTATGAAAGACATGATGAAAAATGCTATCCATTGACAGAGAAAGAATTGATGAAGCCTAATGCAGACTGAGGCATAGTTTGTTTTTTTTTTCATGGGGGTGGGGTGTTTTTGTGGAGGGAAGGCCTGTGTTTCCTTTCTTTGCTTTTTTTTTTGAGGGCAACTGGAGTTAAGCTACTTGCCCAAGGTCACATGGCTAGTTAAGTGTTAAGTGTCTGAGGCTGGATTTGAACTCAGGTCCTCCTGACTCCAGGGCCACTGCCCTATTCACTGCACCACCTAGCTGCAGCAAGGCCTGTGTTTTCTTTTGCAATATGGCTAATACGAAAATATATTTTACATGACTATACATGTATAATCTATATCAAATTGCTTGTCTTCTCAAGGAGGGAGGGGAAAGAGGAAGGCAGAGAATTAGGAACCCAGATTTTTTAAATTAATGTTAAAATGTGTTTTATATGCAATTAGGGAAAATAAAATATAATTTTAAAGAAGAAATAAAGGGAGCAGAGGGTTCATATTCCATCCATGAACAATGTGGTATTAACATTTCAGCACATTAACAACACCATATTAATTGTTATTATCAATTTTATCCTAGGTTTATATCAACTGATCTGGGAGAAAGAACTAAATCTTTGTTTCTCTACGTATAGATATAGATATAGATATAGATACAGATACAGATACAGATACAGATACAGATACAGATACAGATACAGGTATAGGTATAGGTATAGGTATATACATATATCCTCATGTGTGTATATATGTACACATATGCATATACTTACACACAAATACATATACACATGCAAATTCATACATATCTATGTATACTGTATATTTGTGCATATGTTTGTACGGAAGTGAAAAAAAAACAATTGCTTTTGGGGTCCAAGGAGGATGGAGAAAAGGGTGTTAGAGAAATTAAAGGACAGACAAGCTGATCAATGGAAGGCCGGGCTGGCAACAGTTTCAATACTAGTTACAGTATATAGGAATAAATATAGATAAAGATTTAGCTTTAGATTTAGTCAGTAATAATTATTTTCATTTGTATCCATCCACAATTAGAACATATGACTATAATTCCGGAAATAATTTATTTTGTTTTAGAAATTATGCATCTTGAAAGACAAATAATGGCACTGAGCTCTGTTCTTGGACTTAGAGATAAATCTAATCTTTGTTTTCATTGCTAGTTCAAAGTTTGACATTTTTACCAGATAATTTTTCTTTTTACACAGCAATTACTTTTTCATACCTACCTTAGATTCTGGGCTCTCTTAGGTTTGAATGGGATAAAGATTATTCATTTGCATTTTTATTTATAAAGAAAAATATGCTATTATTCCAAAGCAAAAAGAGAAAAATCATTTAGTTTTAAGTCTCTCCTGTAGTTGTCTTTTAAAAGGTTCATATGAATAGCAAAACAATTTAGCCCTTGCTTAGGGCAACCTCTAGAAATACTTTCATAAGAATATCTCTTCTTCTTTTTAATCAATATGTTTTTTAACTCTTAAAAACATCATAATTCTAGGAAGAGTTTTCTGAGCCTCTGGTAACTAAATCCTTAGTAAAGCATTCTAGCTGTGAGGAAGTTCTTGTTAATAAAAGTATAACAAATAAACAGATAATAAGCATTTGATAAAATCATAGAATGACACTGCAAAGACATAACCTTTACTGATACACATTTGCTCAATTTAGATGACATAAAGCTAATGCTTTCTAAAGGTCAACCTTCTGAATCAAATATTTCACATTCAAAAGCACCTGGTAAAGTATATAATCTTTAAAGATCACTTTCCTAATAAAGTTTATGTTAGTTGGATGGTGACTTCTCTCTAAGCCCAAATATTGCTCTTTTATTCCCAAGATGGGTTAAGGAAATGTGACAGTAAACAATACTATAGGCTTCCATTTTGAATTATCTGCATTAAATACTTAGTCCCATCATTATAATTCTTTTTTTTAACAAGCAATAAAGAAGGAATACATAAGAAACATCTGTGTCAATCATGTATCTAGTTCAGGTCATCCTTCTAAACTTCTTCCTTGCCATTCAATTCCAACAGGTTCATCCTTCTCAGTTATTTGGCATTCCTCCCAGTCTGCATCAATCCCAAGCATTCTCTATTTTATACTTCAATGAGACTGACATCTGGCAATCTCTTTTGTTTCTCATTTAATCACTTAAGACTTGACACACTGTTAATACAGATTAATTGTATCACTCCTAATATCTGAAAACCAGTCTCTGTGTAAAAATAAAATATTATCATATTATTGTTCTGCTCTTTTAAAATAGTTGATGGATAACATTTGCATGATATTGAACAAAAATATCCCTAAGTTTGTTGGGAAAAAATGTAATTCTACTTGCCAAGGTTTCCCTAAGACAAGGCATCATGTATTATAATTACTGTGTTTTTTATTCAGCCAAAACAGAGTTGAGGAAAAACAACGTATGTGGCAAAAACACAAGGAAATGTCAAAGCATCATTTTTAAGAGTAAAATGACCATAAGTGCTGCTTTTCTTGGAAATTAATTTTAAGTTTCTAACAGAAGTAGAATTTATATCTACTGACCATAGAATGCAGGAATATTAAGTACTTACATATGACCAGAAGGATTATGAATCAATCCCCTATTTCAAAAGGGAAACAAAGACAAATTAACAAATGAATTAGACTATGAGATGATAGTCTGTGAGGACAGTCCGCTTCTCATTTTCCAGTCACTTGGTCAACTAACATTTATCAAATGCCTACTATGTTCCAGGAATTTCCCAAGCCCTAAGAGTACAAAGAAAGGTGAGGGGGAAAAAAAAGTCCTTGCTGACCAAGAGCTCCCAGTGTACTGGTGTATCTTTTAGGAAAGGTAGCCTTATTAATAATAAGCTCACAAGGGCTAAGTCCAGCAGTCTAATCGACCATACAATACCATTCCTTCCAAGGGACTATAGTGAGATCAGTAGAATTCTATTCCCTGTGCCAAGAAACTAGAGCAGAGATCTTGCTACCCAATACACTGAAGCAGAGGGGAGGAAGGAGATGATCGGGAAGAACTACAGTAGTTGCTGAACATATATTGCCATTCATCTTTTTCTGTGCATGTCCACTCCCTAAATGAACTACAAATACCCTTTGTAATAATAAGTGATTGATTTACCCAAGCCATTATTCACACATACTACAGGTGTCTGGTGTTACAAATTCCAATACTAAAGTGAGACAATCCTAGCACAGTCCTACACATATGGTCATCAGGTCCTTTAGAAATACATATCTATGGACTATCCACCTTGTGCAGGGCATATACTTCTTAAGTTATATATTTAAAACCCAACCATAAAGCCAGTGGAAGGTAAACTATAGAGAACAAACCTCCAGGAAAGCTTTAATAACACATTGGAAGAAACAGTGACAAACAAACAAACAAACAAAAAACCCTAAGAGGAATAGCCCTAAGTTCTTTCCTCCAATCCAGAACAATGCAAAAAGCCTGCTGGAGTGGAGCAAAAACCAGCCAGGATAAGAGGGAGCAGAAGTTCAACTTTGATGCTGACGACCCAGACCAGCAGAAACAGGTCAGAGGGCCTTCCCCTGAGCCTGCAAGGAGGCAAGGTCAGTTTGCCTGAACTCCAGGAGGAGACAAGGCCAGATCAGTCCTGGGGAAGCCCAGATTCCACACAGTCCAGGCCTGAGTCAAAGCAGAGGCCACAATGAGAGAAGGGGCCAGCATAACTGGGAAGCAAATTCCATCTTTGTAGGAAGTCTTCCTTTAGGGGTAACAGAAAGTGCAAACACCATTGACCCCCAAGTCACAGTAAGTTACAGTACCATCAGTCAGCACTGAGTACCCAAGTAAAGGCCTCTTTCATCTTAACTCAAGGTTGACTTTCAAACTCCATGGCTCCTCTTCCAGTTGCCAGCTCTTGCCTGGATTCACTCACAGGCAGCTCTCTGCTAAGGTTCTAGATCTCAGCCCAAAATATTACACTCCAAGCTCTTCATGGTTTCTGCTTCCAGTAAAACAAAGTTTAACACGGCTACAACAATATTTACACACACTGCCAGCATTATCATCTCAATTCACTTTCTGAGAAATCAACACAGATCAACAGATAGACAAGAGGACTAACATCACAAACATTCCTCCTCTCTCTTCTGCTTCTTCCCAGCTGGTACTCAAGTTTTTTCTGCTCTGCTCCTTCCTGTTCCAGCTCCTCCTACCATGGGCTCCATGTGATGACATTAGCCAGTGGTTCTCAACCTTCCTAGTGCCTCCACCCTTTAATACTCATATATAGGAGTCTCTGCTTGTGCGTGGACCCACCTGGAGATGGAGAGAGGTGTGGTGTCTCAGCTCCTAAGACCATCAGAAATATGTGTTTTCCCATGGTCTTAGGTAACCCCTGTAACCCCTGTGAAAGGGTTGTTTGACCCCCAAAGGGGTCGCAACCGATGCATTAGGCTTATTAAGGGCAAAGAAAGTCTCCAAACTTCCTTAGGCCTATTAAGGGCAACACATTATATACTGTTTCCAACAAAGACTTGAGACAATCAAAGGTGAAACTCAAAGGCACTTGAATAGCTGAAACAAGCAGCAAAGTACCACTTACTGTGCTTGCCATTACACTCCTGGGGTAAAGGCCCTCTATTAGTCAAGAACTGCCGGCAGAACAGGAAAATAGTCTAGCAGGAGGCAAATAGAGGTCCACATATCGCATCATATATGGAGGTAAGCTCCAAACAGATAGACATGGCTTAGGTAGAAAAAGTTACATCATCATAAGCCAGTTGGAGGAAGAAGGAAAAAATGCATTTTATAATAATGAGTAGGGGAAGAGTATATAACCAAACAAGGAGTAGAGGGGAATCACATTCTTTGTAATGGGCATAAATAAAATACTTGCTGATTAATTAACTAATTGATTCAACATAGGAAACCAGTTTTATCATCTAAGCCCATATTCAGTGAGGAGAAAAAAAAATGAAGTTGTACTGATTTTGCTGGTTGTAACCATATGAAAGTTTTAACTCTCTCCCCCAACTTTCTTCCTGGTGACAATATATGTTCCTATAAGAAGGGTAGAAGGCCCTATTGTGTGCCAGAAACTGTGCTAAGTGCTTTTCCAAATAATATCTCATCCTCACAACCCTGCATGATAGATACTATTATCAGCTCCATTTTCTACTGGAGGAAACCAAAGCAAATAGAGGCAAAGTTAGAAAGAAGGCCCTATATGTTAAAAAAAAAGTTAGCATCTTTTCGTTATCTTACAAACTGGAAATTAAGGGTGTAGATAAACTAGAGAATGGCTAAACAAATTATAAGATATGAATGTTATCATATATCATTCATCTTTGAGGAGAAACAAAAGGGATTATTTTGAAGAAACTCATTAAGACTTCATGAACCGATTCATCCTGAAGTCAGAAGAATAAGTAGAATAATTTGTTGTTTTTTTTAACGTAAAGACAAATAACTTTGAAAGACTTAAGAACGCTGAGTAATACAATGAGCAACACAGATTCTAGCATTTAGCTCACTGACAACAAATTCTTGATTCATTGATGAAACATGCTTGTGATCTCATAACCCAATGGTAATATGTTCAAGTGTAACATGAAATAGGCATTTTCTGACAGTCACCATAGAAATTTGTTTTGCTTAAGTATGTATATTTATTTATTAGAAGTCTTGTTTTTGTTTTCCATTTGGGGTAGATGGTAGGGATAGGATCGACAAGGAAAAATACAAAGACAAGAGGATCACAGATGCATTGCTTTAAAATCACACAAAAAAGACAGAGGGAAGGCCAGAAGAAATCACAGACCAGTGTGACAGCTTTGAAAAGTTATGTGTTGAATTATTTTTGTTATTCAGTTGTGTCAGTTGTGTCTGACTCTCTGAGACCCCATTTGAGGTTTTTAGTTTGCTATTTCCTTCTCCAGCTCATTTTACAAATGAGGAACTGAAGCAAGCACAGTTAAATAACTTGTCCAGGGTGACACAGCTAAGAACTGTGTGAGGTCAGATATGAACTCAGAAAAAGAGAACTCAGGCACTCTATTCACTGTGCCACTTAAGTGCCCCATGAATTTATTATATATTTCATTTTTAAAAATAAGTTATATAGGAGATATTTACAGTTTCATGTACACTTCTCTTTTTCTGCCCAACATATATGGAAGCGCCTATTTTAGTTACTGTTTGTTGACACCATAAAAATGACAAAAAGAAAGAAAGATAAAGTCAAAATAAGGAAGATTAAATTAGGTTATGTATGCTTTTCATGTACTTTAATATTTTAAAAGTTAATATTTCCTTGAGCACTTTTTTGGAGATTTCTACTTTTCTCTTGTTCTAATTTGTATCACAATTATATGAACGGTTGGTTGATCACAATACAGAAGACAGAAAGCTCCATGAGAATAGGCATTATATTCTTTTTCATCTTAGAATTATCAATACCTAGCACAGTGCTTTGATCACAATAAATTCCTCAGTAAATGTTCACTGAATTTATGTAGTAGTTAATTTCAATCTTTTAAAATTCAAATTCAAATTTAATTCAATTTCAAGTTCAAATTCAAACTTCAGTCTGACCAGAGGTGTTACATCATGATACTAAAATGTGTTTCAGCTTTTCTTCTTGATATCACATATAGGGACTTGGTAGTTCAAATATTCATAAAATAGGCCTGTATTTTAGTAAGCACCTAGACTGAAAACAAAACAGGTTTCAAAAAAAAAATGTTTTGAGAAGTACCAGAAGAACACAATAAAAAAATCTGCTAATATCCTTCCCCAAACCAACATTCAGGCTTAACTTATGAATATTTCAAAGTGTGATATACAAATATTCATTTATTAATGTACTTATTAGAGAATATACCCCACACATTTAATTCTCAACTGTCCCCATGACTTCCCTTAATCACTATCCAACTTGGCTTCAAGCACCCTCTAAGCATTTACTAACAATGTATCCAATGACCAATTACTTATGACAGTGGAGGCAGGGCTATTATGAATAAATGAAATCTGGGGATCACTTCCAACCCTTATTTAAATCATAAGCCATTAACTTATTCTGGACTTGTTTAGTCATTTCAGTTGTGTTTGACTCTTTGTGACCCCATCTCGTATATTCTTGGCAGAATTACTGAAGTAGTTTGGCATTTCCTTCTCCAGTTCATTTTATAGATGAGATGCTGAAATAAACAGAGTTAAATGACTTGCCCAGGGTCACACAGCTAGTGAGTGTCTGAGACCAGAACTGAACTCAGGAAGATGAGTGTTTCTAACTCCAGGCCCAAAACTCTATCCACTGCACCATATAGTTGCCCTTTATTCCGGAACCTACAGTGCCATTTAGTTAACTACATTTGAACCTTATTATACAAAAGCCATCAATCAATCTATACACATTTATTAAGCTCTTAACCATCTGTGCCACACTCTGCTAAGCACTGGCAATACAAAGAAGGTAAAAGGCAGTCTTTGTCTTCAAGTAGCTCACAATCTACTGGTGTAGACAACATGGAAATAATTACATACAAACAAGCTGTATTCAAGATAAATCAGAAAGAATCAATGGAGGGAAGGTACTAAAATTAAGAAGGATGGATTCAATACTTTTTGTAGAAAGTGGCGCCTTAGCTGGGAATTGAAGGGAAGCTGGGAAGTGGAGATGAGAAAGAATATTCCATGAATGAGACAGGCAGTAAAGATGCCTGGAGCTGTGAGACAGAATATCTTCTTTGAGGAATAGCAAGAAAGTTAGCAGCACCAGATGGCAGAATAACAGTGGGGAATATGGTCTAATAAGTGCACAGAGGAAGGGAGAAGCCAGGACAAACTGAGGGTTTGATCATTGAAGGAGTCACCGGGTTTTGAGTGGGGGGCAGGGGTTATGTGGTTAGACCTGAACTTTAGGAAGATCATTTTGACAATGGAGTAGAGGATGGATGGGATGGAGAGAAATCTGTGGCAAAGAGACCAAACATCTGGCTATTGCAATAAACCAGCCGTCATATGATGATAACCCGTACCGAAACGGTAGCAGCATCAGAGGAAAGTAGAGGCCTTATAGGAGTGATGTTACAAAGGTAATTAAGATACTAAATGACATATTGGTGGCATGAATGAGTTCATAGAACTTTGTGTTATCCCTAATTTAATATAGAGATAAGGGAGTAAAAGGTTTGTACTGAGGAAAATTAGCTCATATTCTGAAAAATGATTCCCTGAAGCATTTGCTCTGTTATATGGGACAGAAAAAGAATCTTCTATTTTGTTTGCTCAAGATCTTTCAACACCTACAGATTTTCAGATTGTAACATGTCCAAATGACCACTAAATAAAAATCACCAAAAGGGTGATAAACATAAATCACATTATATAGGGAAGATCAATCTTATTCAGTTCCCCAGGACCAAGAATTTGTGAAGGATCACCACCTTGCACCAAAGCCAAATTCCTTCCTTCTGCTTTTAGCACACACTCCATTTAATTCTAAAAGTAGGCATGCTTCTTGCCTATTGCTAATGCAATTAAAATATATCTTTTTATTATTCTGATGTGCTACATCTTGATCTATAAATTTGGTCTAATAAAAAATTAAACAAAGAAACAATCCAGGCGATTTATAATCATTTTGTGATTTGGCAATTAATAGCAAAATGATCTATCTTACAGAGATTGACACTCGATGAACATTAACTTTCAGTCAAATACTAATTAACAAAGCACAAAAAAATTTGATAAACCACACAATGGTAATCAGTGTACATTTTAATATAGTATTGAATAATGAAGGTAATAACTTGCAGCAAAAATAAATAGAACTTTTTGATAAAATGCCATGTAATTTGCACAAGAGCAAGTGATTCCTTTCATTGACTAGCCTCGTGATAAATGCCAGGATTGCATGATTAATACTACTAAGGGCTCAAGTAAAATAAAACTCAGCATGTTTAATTGCTCCCATCCTCCAAGCCCCTCGTTATCTGAATCAGAACTAAAAGCTCAACAAGAATAATTTGAAGAAGAAAAAAAAAGAATTGAAATTCTGTTTAATAAATTAATACAAGTTTTAATTTCTAGTCATCCTGAACTTGAAAGATGTTCAAAAGACACTTAAATAATAAGAAATCCCAGAACCATTAACTTTTACAACTATTGTCCTCAAGAATTACTTTTAAAAAAAACATTGTTAGTCAAATGCTTGACAACCTCCACATACAAAGTTCTTTAAGTAATCCTAGAAAGCCCATAAAATGTCAACTTTGATGTATCTGAAAAGAAAGGCTACATTTCTTCTTCAGTTAATTGACAGTAAACAGACTTGCCTGTCTATCTATCTTTGTCTAACTTTTTCCAGCTGGATAAACCCAATTGCCATTAAACTTGACAAAAGACAATGATATTATTAATAAAAGCAGCTACATGATAGACTTTTCACTGCAGGATCACAATGAGATTCCATTAATCGCGCAATAGTTAGACTAAAGATAAGAGAAAATGTTCAATGTAGTAAACGGTTCTTTCTTAATTCCATCTGATGGACTGGTAGCTCAGCAGGACTACAGAGCTAGAGAAGCAGGATGTTCTCTCCCTCCACCTTAGCCTTCCTTCACTGTTCAATTACCACCAGGCATGCTGAACTCTCCTATGATGCCACTGATTAGAGCGTTAGCTCCTTGAGATCTGGGATTGTCTCATTTTTCTCTTTATAGTCCCAGTGCTTGCCACAGAGCTTGATAAAAAGGCAAACACTAAATAAATGATTTTTCATTCATGCATTTTCTGAGTCTCTCTTATTTTAATGCAATATTCAAACTGTATATTATCTAGAAGATACCTGAAAATTTTTGTCATAGCTCTACAAATTTATGTAAAATATAATTAAGCATATTTTCTTAGACATATTTTCCACTATATTTACTTAATAATACATTACATTATGAGTATTGATGTTAATGAGGTGTACCAAATAATAATCATTATTTTAATGATTTGGAGAGACCCAAACCAAATATAAACTTGTGAAGAATACCATATTTTCTGATACTCTGTAACAGTGGTTCTCAACCTTCCTATTGCTGTGACCCTTTAATACAGTTCTTCATGTGGTGGTGATCCCAAACCATAAAATTATTTTTGTTGCTACTTCATCACTGTAATTTTGCTACTGTTATGAATCATAATGTAAATACGTGATATGCAGGATGTATTTTCTTTTTTTTTTTTTTTTTGCTTTTTGGAGGGCAGTTGGGGTTAAGTGACTTGCCCAAGGTCACACAGCTAGTTTTTTGTGTTAAGTGTCTGAGGCCGGATTTGAACTCAGGTACTCCTGACTCCACGGCTGGTGCTCTATTCACTGTGCCACCTAGCCGCCCCCCCCCCAGGATATATTTTCATTGGTACAAACTGAACATAACCCATTGGAAAACCCAGGTTGAGAACTGCTGCTCTATAATCTGTACACTGCAAATAGTTCATCTAAACTGTTTCTACACCCAAAAAAAGAGAAGCACAGTAATTCTAAGAACATATCTAAGGTTGATGTTTGATTTTATTTACTAAGTACTATGAAACAAAATATTGGAATTACTCCAGAAAACATGTTAACGTCTACATTGGTACTCAGGATAGTTTGTCAAAACACTGGCATTTCCTTGTGAGGTTTGGAAAATCATTCCCAGTGTGTTTATAAAAAACAGATATAGATACATGGACATATATGTACTGTGTATGTATTAATATATTCTTTCTATAACATGTTCCATTTTATACCACGAGAAATGGGCTAAGAAAAGGGTATGTTTGGCTTAAAAACAGTTAATATAGAAGATGTATAAAAATATTAATACCCAAAAAAAGTAGAGGAAGAAAGAAGAGGAAGGAAACTACTACAAAGACATTAGGTATTTTATTATTTTGGATGGTGTAAACATATATTCTGGTCATAGTTCAATTTGAATACATAAAACCAGGTCCCATGCTATTTTCCTCCTGGGCAAGCCTGTTTGAGATAATGAGCACTTTCTTCTCAGGTATGACGAATAATTTACAAAAGTCCTATAGACCCAGTCAATCAGGCAGTAGGCATTTATTAAGCATGTACCTCCTAAGTGATAGGCCCAGTGCCAATCCTTGGGGATACAAAGAGAAAGACAAACGCCAGGCCTGCCCCCAAGGAGCTCCCAATCTAAAGAATTAAGAACAAAAAAGCAAGAAAGAAAGAGGAGAGAAGATGGCAGCGTAGAAGCAGCAAGGTCCCGCAGCTCCCACACCACCACCCTAAACACCCATAAATTATGAGCCCAGACAAAGTCTAGGACTCTCAGACTCACAAAAATACAAAAAACACATCTCTCGCTGAAGGCAGCTCGGCAGCAGGGGCTCATCGTGGCGGCCGGGAGCAGAGGCTGGCCCAGCCTAAAGCCAAGACTGTGGCCAGGCCTGGGGTGGTGGGAAGGAGCCAGGCTGAGCTGAGCCAAGCCGCACCACAGCCAGTCTTCAAAGGAGAGGATCTACAGCCTCCAGCACCTCCACATCTGCCAAGGCATGAGGAACAGGGATGGGAGAGGGGCAGCTCACGCCGGGGCAGAGACCAGCCCAGCCCAAAACTACAACTGAGGCCAGGCCAGGCCCCAGGGCAGTCAGGAGAGCTGAGCCTCTCAAGCCACAGTGTGAGTCTACTTCAGAGAAGATCTAAAGCACCTGCCTGAGGGAATCTTCACATCCAGCAAACCAGGATTAAGAGGGTCAGTGAAAGTGAAAGTTTGAAAATTAATTTGGGGGAAGAAAAGCAGTTTGGCCAATCTGCCCCTGGGGCAAGGAAGCAGTGCGGGAAGGGAACTGCTGGAACCAACACCAATCCCCACTAGGCTGTTTCAGAGCCCCTGGGCTGCAGACTCCACAGGCGAGCTGAATCAAAGGGCCAAGTACTCTTGCGTTGATCAGCCTGGATCCATATGGTAGTCTTGGGTGGTGGTCCTGGGGTGTGCTTTCAGCAAGCCAAAGCTGGGGGGACTTGCAACACCCACCTAATACCTCCAGCGGCTGGGAAAACCCCAGCAATTTGGAACAGAGTTTTCCCCCCTGGAAACAGACTTTCACAGAGCTAAAAAAAAAAAAAAACAATTAACTGACTGGCCAACATGAGGAAAAGGAAGCAAAATTAAAACAGCAATAAAACTCTAGAATCCTTTTTTGTGGACAACAAGGATCAAAGCATGGAACGGGAGGAAGACAACCCAGTCAGAAATGGCACACCAAACACTTCCAAGACATTTGAAGACTGCCTTAGAAGCTGTACATCAACTGAAAAAGGACTTTGAAAACCAAATAAGAGAAGTGGAGGAAAAACTGGGAAGAGAAATGAGAATGATGTGAGAAAACCATGAAAATAGAGTCAACAACTTGACTGAAGAAAACAACACTTTAAAGAATAGATTATCTCAAATGGCAAAAGAGGCCCAGAAAAACAATGAGGAAAAGAATGTCTTAAGAATTTCCCAGATGGAAAAAGAATCTCAAAAGCATTATGAAGAGAATAATTCCTTCAGAATTAGAATGGAGCAAGTAGAAGCTAATGACTTTATGAGAA
>CM053600.1:150575074-150615127 GCA_028646575.1 Pseudocheirus occidentalis | reverse complement strand
GTCCACCATGGAGATGTTCTGTGTAATTACACAGGTACAGCCTGTATTGAATTGCTGCTCTTCCCAGTGGGAGTGGGTGACAGGGGAGGAATTGCAAGAATCTAGTATTTAAAGCTATACAATTAAATGCAACTGGGAAATAATACATACAGGGCTGGGGGCAGGGAGGAGCTCCCTGCCCTGCTAGAAAGCTAGAGAGGGGTTGGAGGAGGGCATAAAAGGGAATAGATTGTGGGAAGGGTCTTACAGGGGGATCAATGTTCTGGGCTGGGGGGTAGGGACAAAAAGGGGAGAAAATTTGTAACTCAAAACCTTGTGGAAATGAATGATGTAACCAAGAAAATCAATTTTAAAAAAAGAAAAAAAAGAGACATGGAGGAAAAATTGAGAAGAGAAATTAGAATGATGCAAGAAAATCCTGAAAAGCAAGTCTACAACCAGTGAAAGGAGACCCAAAAATACACAGAAGAAAATAACACCTTAAAAAATTGACTAACTCAAATGGCAAAAGAGGCTCAAAAAGCCAGTGAGGAGAATAATACCTTAAAAAAACCTTTAAAAATGCCAGATGGAAAAGGAATTTTAAAAAATCATTGGAGCAACTGGAGCTAATGACTTTATGAGAAATCAAGATACTATAAAACAGATCCAAACAAATGACAAAAATAGAAGGCAATGTGAATCATCTTATTGGAAAAACCACTGACCTAGAAAATAGATCCAGCAGAGGTAATTTAAAAATTATTGGACAAATGTATGTCAAAAACTGAAAGCCATGATCAAAAAAAGAGCCTAAACACCATCTTGCAAGAAATTATCAAGGAAAATTGCCCTGATATTCTAGAATCAAAGGGCAATATAGAAATTGAAAGAATTCACCAACCACATCTTGAAAAAGATCCCAAAAAGAAAACTCCTGGGAACATTATAGCCACATTCCGAAGTTCCAAGGTCAAGGAGAAAATACTGCAAGCAGTCAAGAAGAAACAATTTGAGTATTATGGGAATACAATCAGGATAACACAAGATCTAGCAGCTTCTACATTAAGGGATCAAAGAGCTTGGAATATAATATTCCAGAGGTCAAAGAAGCAAGAGTTAAAACCAAGAATCACCTACCCAGCAAAACTGAGTATAATGCTATAGGGAAAAATGTGGTCATTCAATGAAATAGAGTATTTTCAAGCATCAAGAAAGGAAGCATGAGAAGGTAAACAGGTAAAAGAAATCATAAGGAACTTATTAAATTTGAACTATTTACATTCCTACATGGAAAAATGATCATTGTAACTCATAACACTTTTCTCAGTATGAGAATAGTTGAAGGGAATATATATGTATATATATATATGTATGTATAAATACACATGTATAATATATATGTATAGGAGGGTATATGTGTATATAAAAATATATGAGAGTGTGGGCATGTGTATGTTCATGTATATAAAGACAGAGGGCACAGGATGAGTTGAATATGAAGGGATGATATTTAAAAATAAAGAGGTGAGAGAGGAATTTATTGGGGAAGGAAAAAGGGAAAGATAGATTACGGTAAATTATCTCATATAAAAGAGGCAAGAGAACACTGTTACAATGGAGGGGAAGAGCAGGAAGGTGAAAGGGAATGGGTCAACCTTATTCTCACTGAATTTGGCTTAAGGTGGGAGGAATAACATACACACTCAATTGGGTATCTTCCCTTACAGGAAAATAAGGGGATAGGGGATAAGAAGGGAAATGATAGAAGGGAGGGCAGGTTGGGGGAGAGGGTAGTTAGAAGCAAACACTTTTGAAAAGGGACAGGGTCAAAGGAGAAAATAGAATAAGTGGGGGACGAGATAGGATGGATGGAAATATAGTTAGTCTTCCACAATTTAACAACTATGGAAATGATTTGGGTAAATACACATGTACATCCTATATTGAATTGCTTATCTTCCCAGTAGAGGCAGGTAATGAGGGAAGAAGGGGAAAAATCTAGAACCCAAAGTTTTAAAAACAAATGCTTAAAAAAATAGGGTTTTTTTACATGCAACTGGGAAATAAGGTACACAGACACTGGGGCATAGAAATCTATCTTGGCCTACTAGAAAGTTAGGGGAGGGATTGGAGAGGATATTAAAGAGAAAAGACTCAGGGAAGGGGTATGCAGTAGGCTTACTATTCTGGGGTGGGGGGGGGGAAGATGGAAAGAAAATAATGTAACTCAAAATCTTGTGGAAATGTATGTCAAAAACTGAAAATAAATAAATAAATTTATTTTTCAAAATATCTGATAATTATAGGACAATATGGATTCATCAAATTACTTCATGTCAGACTAACCTGATTTACTTTTCAATGGACTTGAAGATCAGGTGAGAGAGAGAGAAGAGAGGAGAGATGAGAGAAAGAAAGGGAGATGGAGAGGTAAGGAGAGAGATGAAGAGAGAGGTGAGTGCATACAAATATGCATATACATGTATATAGACACATATGTGAATAGATATACATGTATATACACATCTAACTGTATGTGTATATAATCTCATGTGCATATACATATGCATGTATACATATGCATATGCATGCATACAAATATGTACGCACACGTGTGTGTCAAGTTCTTTTACAAATCCTCTTGTACTATCAGGTTTCATACATTTCAATTTTAGAAAGAATGTGGTGAGCTAGAAATATCTGTGTGAAAACATGGGAGTTTTATCAAACTGTAAATTCAATTTGCCTTAATAGGATTACATATTGAGGCAGATTATGCTTTAATCAGACCACATCTCAAAATGTTCAGTTTTTAGGTGCCATATTTGAAGAACTTTGGAGAACATCCAGTATTTGACAGCCATGTCCAAGCATTTGAAAGGAAATCCTATAGATGAGAAATTAGACATGTTATGATTCTATTGCATGAGCAGAATAGGGAGGCAGATTTTAGATCATTTAAGGCAAAACTCTTAACAATTAGAGCTACCCAAAAGTGGAATGGAATTGGGAAGTAATAAGTTATCTATCAATGGTGATCTAAATGTCTAGGCAACTTTTGTCATAGAAAAATGTCATAAAGGAGATTCCTGCTATGTAGAAGTGGACTAAATCAGGCCACATGGATTGTATCCTCTTAAAATGTAATAGCAAAATATTTAACAAAATAAATTAGAATACAATAGAAGACCGACAATGTGAACATATGGTTTTCTAAGTTAATATGCAGCCTGTGGGGATCCTTACATATGAGTTTGTGGCCCCTTTTTTGAAAATATTTGAGTTTGACCTACCTGATTTATATGCTCTCTGGGGCCCCTTCCGACTCAAGACAATATATCCATACACTGGAATAACACTGGCTCTGGAGTCAAATGACCTGGATTTATATCCTTCCTCTGTCACCTCCTACTTGGCCTTGAATTAGTTGTTTTTCTTATTTCCTCATCTGTACCATGAAAAGGTTAACTTAGATGGACTCTGCAGTCTTTTTCAACTCAACAACCTATGATATTTAATAAATCTTATTGACTGATGGATCAGTCCTATGACCTTGTAGTCTGCAATTACAAGTATGTAAGAATAACTGACATTTGCATAACATTTTAAAATATAATAGAATTACAGGGTCTTAGACTGGGAAAAGAACTTAAGTGGCCATCAAGTCCAGGCAGAACCTGAAAGAAATCACTTCTATAGTATTCTTGATATACTCAGGTATATACTATTTCTTCATGTCCCCAGCACTTTGCACAGTGCTTGGCATCAGAGAAGATGTTTAATAAATGCTTCTTGACTGACTGCTCATCTAGCATGAAAACCAGTAACAATAAGAAACCCACAATAACTCTTTCCTGTTCAATTTGTGTATAGGACTTAGTCTATTTCCAAAACTGTTATTTCAGAAACCAAAAACCCATCCCAGATGTTAGCTATAGATGCTAACCAAAGCAACTCTTCACTGGAAAATAAAGGTTAGGAGAACTGGGACCACAGGCATTTAAATCTCCAAAAACATTGTCTATAAAGAAGAGCCCTAAAAGACCCTTTTTAAGAAGACATTCTATATTGACAGAAAAGGGGCTAGAATTACATGTGGATCTGACTTGTAGCTTATTGACCCCAATGGCAAAGCCATTAAGTCTTTGAGATTGTCATCTCTCCTAACTAATCCCCAATGTTCCATGGATATATTGGACTTGCCTAACTCTTCTCCCTTCTGTTGTCCTTGGAAAGTAACAATAGGGAATTATAAATAATTACAAATAAATAAGAACAAGAGCCATTCTCCACTAAATAAGTAGTTAAGCAATAAGAACAATTATTATTCTCTTCTTCTCATTATCCAGGCATTTTCCTGGGTATGATTTTTCTTAAAAATCCACATATGATTTATAATTGATATCAAATTGCTTGCCTTCTCAAGGGAGGGAGGAAGAGGGAGCAAGAGAATCTAAACTCAAATTTTAAAAAGATGCTTAAAATTTTAAATGATGTAATTGTAAAATACTTAACAAAAATAAATAAAAATATATCCCTAAAATTCCATATATGACAGAGAGTTAAAGTTGGGTATGGGACAGTTAATGGGGTGACTGAGGAAGTGGAGTACACTGTTGTTGATAAGTGGCTAGGATGATAATCTTTGGTAGGTTGTACCAGAGCACATACACTGGCAAGGAAGTGCTCACCCTGACTGTTCAGTTCATGACCTAACACCAGGCGGCACTTTAGGTGATGTACCACAGCTTACAGGGCCTTTCAAGTTCTGCAGGTTGTGTTTTAACTTAGAGCTTTGCCTCTGCCATTAGACATGGTGGAACAGATTCTTTAAATGATTAATCACAAACATGTTTAAAGTTTTTAGGGCACTATGCATGGTGGTAGGTATACAACAACAAAAGTGAATTGGTCTCTGTCCTCCAGGCCCTTCCATTCTAATGTCTGCAGACAAAAGAAGTTAAGGTTTTGCTGTACTCTTCTACAGTGATTATTATTACTGGGAATGATATTATGGGAAGATCACTGATAAGCTGGTGTAGAGTGACCAAGATGGTGAAGATACTGGAAATCATATCATAGGAGAAGTGAATATATTTAGCTTGGAGACAAAAAGTGTTAGAAGGAAAGGAAATAATAGTTGTTTTCACTTATTTGAAGGGCTAACATAAAGGAGGATTAGGCTTGTGCTTGGCTCCAGAAGAAAACTAAGAACTTGGCAAGATTCATTTCCATAAAAATAAAAATTTCCTAAAATTTAGAGGCCCACAAAAATAGATTGGGAGATGGGGTGTTCCTAATAAGTAAAGATCTACAAGTGGAGGTTCAAGTGGAAGTTCAAATGACCACCTGCAAAAGTGTCACAGAAAGGATTCTAAGTCAAGTATAGGAAGAACTATCTGATTCCCAGGGTATATTACAGCTATGAAAGTCTATTCCTTTTTGACAGGAGAGAGGCAAATGACGTTCCAGTTCCTGGCAAATAGTAGCCACTTAACAAATGTTTATTTGTTGTTGGTTTTTTTTTAATTCAAAAAAAGAAAGCAGATTTTTCAGATTTCAGTCCAAGGATCTAAGAAGTTTTTCCTGGTAAAATCACAGATGGTAATAGAAAGCAGTGGTTCGTGAGCCATTAAAGAAGGAAAACAGTGGGTACTAAGTATGGATTCATAAAAAATAAATCATGACACATACTGATTCTTTTTTTATGTGGTTATGGGATTGATAAATTAATAGTAAGCCTTAGACATCACCAAGGTATCTGAAAAAGTTGCTCATGACATTCTTGTCAATAAGTTGAAGAGACCATGGACTTGAAGAAAATTAGATAGCTTTGGGTTTGGCTGAATAACTGGATCTAAACACTGATGATTAATTTGTCAATGTTAGGTTTTGGTACGGTCCTTATTGAAGAGACCCAAGACTTCTTCCTGATCCCTATTTCACCAAACATTTTTTACGAATGACCTGGACAAAGATATAGCCTACTAAAGAAACCATACCGACTTGATCTTGTGACTCAATTCCAAAGCTAGCTCAGCTCCCTGTTTATTCCATTATTGGTCTAGTCCAATTTTTGTCTTGTGTGAAAACTTTATTTCTTTGTTTAAACCTAGTCTCACTTGGCTAGGAAACTGGACTGCCTCCACTTGTTGCTTAGAGATACTCAGGACCTAGGTTATATAGACCAGAAACCCAGTCAGATCTGAAGACTGATGCAAGGAGTTTTCTCAAGCAATCCACATATCTTATCACAAGCATGCACATATCTTATCTGAAAACCAGTGCCATATTAGTTAATCAGTTACTGCTTCCTTATTGCTTTGACTGAATACAGACTCTAGGAGGTGAGAGTGAAACACCTCTTTTTTCTGATTTCAAGGAATTGTATCTCCTCCCTCTCCCCCCTCCCAACTCTCAAAACTCACTTATCCTCCTCCTCCCAACTCAGAAAGCCCCTAACATTTCCTCCAATTTAGAAATCAGATTGCCTAATGTTGTATCCTGGTTTATATCCTGTTATTTTCTTTTAATGCATAAAAGTCCTCCTGAATTGGGGGTCCACTGCTAAGCTGATAATGTCTGGTCCCAATTTTCACACAATTGGCATGCGTTGTTTAATGAGAGGAGAGCTTGTCTCAGTTAACAATAATCAATATACTCCAATTTTTAAGCAGTTAAAAGGATATAGGAACATTAACTTCTAATTATACTGATTTCTATATGGGAAGTCTATGAAGGAAACTCCTAAGAAGAAATATTCATATCTCTTGAGACTCAAAAAAAAAATAACTTCAAAGAATTGATTTACTTTATAATTTCTTAAAGTCACAATCACCCTCCTTAGACAGTTTCATTCTTTGCTATAAATCTAATTCATGACCTTTATCATTAGGCTCACTGGATCTCAGGATTTAGAGCCAGAAAGAACCTTAGAGATCATCAGCTGAAACTCTTTCATTTAGAAGATGAGTCCTTAATTGCCACAATAAATTGTATCCATCAAACAGAATCACTAAATCAGAAAAGATATGTCAAATATTTCTATGTTTTAAAATTTAGAAAGGAGCATATTTGTCAGGCCATTAATGCATCATTGGACACCATCACCAGAAAGACCGTTTAATTTTGGTCTATCTGAGATGGTTATTCAGAGGTTACACAAACATAATTCTAAATTCTAATTGATTTTTAGTCCACAAAGTCGATAACAGATGTTCTACAGCAAACTGAGGTCATTATTCTATTGTCAAAATATACTATAAAAGTTAGTAATTTACTCTTTGTGGTAATAAATGAAGTTGTGACATTTAATTTAATATTGTAGCTATTAAATAGTTGGCTGAATTTTTGCCATATAAACTTATTTCTTAACTATAAATTGTCTTTTCTACCTAAATCAGTTATTTAGATATAAAGAAGAGGAAATGCCACCATTGTACTAGTGTGCACTTGTCCAGAAAGATGGGATATTTTCTTTTTCTGATTACATAACAGGAAACCTATGATGAGCAACTCTGCCTTTAGAGCAATAATAAATTGTGTAAATTACTTTAATATTCCTTGTTATACATAAAGATGCCACTGAGAGAGCCTTAAATAAAATAACTATAAGGTAGAACCAGGATTTCTAGCATAAAGATACAATTACTCATATGAATGCACAAAATGTACAAGAGGATTCCTCAGAGATAAAAACCCACACCTTTTAGCTAGTCATTTAATGCGCTTACAATCTGCTTCACCAAAAAAGTCCAAACTGGGCTGCTGTGTCATTTGGTCCCACCCACTCTGGTGGTGAGGGGAAGCACCTGAGAGAGAAGGGAGAAGATCAACTGAGTCAATCAATCAAATCATCCCAAACCACCTAAAGGAATGCTACATGCTTATGCCCCATGTCCCTTAACCCCAGTGAAACTGCTTCTAGAGTGGATCAAACAAATTAATCAAAGGCATTCCAACTAAGTGGGAAAAACTTGATCAGATAAGCCACTGGTATACTGGATGGTACACTGTACCAGAAGAGTATTCAGACAAGCTGGGAAAACTTGGTCATGACTTAAATAGGGATCAGTTATCTTTAAAAGCCAGTTTGGAACCCAGAGACAGTCAGTTAGCCACTGGTAGGGGAGACGAGAGAGAGCAGTCTTTGAGAACACATTGTCTCAATGTCTTTGAGAAGAAAAAGAGTTCCTGAGGCTTCAGCCTCAGTCCCCACCGTGCCACACCTCCATCTTGCAAACTTCTGAAGTCTGAAGCGCTTCCCATCTTCTTTCAGACTGGACACAGATTCACAGCTACAAAATGAGTCCAGCAAAGAAGTTATTCCATACTAAAGGAGAGTTTCTTGAGCACCCCATGGAGGAGTAAAGAACTTCCAGTAATTGGGAGCCAGGAGTAACCCCTTTGCCACAGACTCTAATAAGCCCACTTTCCCCTGGACTTGATATGTATTTGTGGGAAAATGTGTAACAGAGTCTTTTCTTTGGGTGGGAGGGGTTTTGAAGCAATTATTCTTACTATATGTTGAAGCAACTGTTTCTACTACACCACCTTAGCAAATATATTTTTTAAAATGTGGAAGTAGGAGGTGACAGAAGAGAGCAGTCTTTTTCTTTTAAGTTCTAACCTGATGGAAGAGTATAGCTCTGAACTTTAGCCATGGGGACTTCTTGGAAATATAATCAGCAATAAATCTTTCTATACTTAGAGGGATCAAAACAACCCCACTAGAGGTGAGATTCAAAAACCTGGGAGTTAGGCAGCAAGATGGTATGGGACAGAAAGATGTTCCAGTAGGTGTTTTGCAATATAAGTCCTGGGACTGGACTGATACAGGTGTGCTGGAGCCAGCTCTAACCAGCTTGCCAGAATTGTTAAAATATTATTGGTAACCTTGATAAACTGGACTCTTCTCCGTAATACACAGTTAAAAGACAACTCTACAAGTCTCAGAATGGAAGGAAATATCTACATTCAGAGAAAGATCTAGAAAGACCAGAGTTTAAATGGAGACTGAAGCAATACATGCTATTTTTCTTGTCTATATTTGCTTTTATTTCTTTTTTCCCATTGTTCACTCCATTTGTTACAACACTTCTATACAACCAGACTATTGTACAATGTGAAAGAGTTTGCAGATCCTATATATGACTGTATGCCACCATTGGAGGGGGGTGTAGGGAGAAGGGGAGAAAATCTGAAACTTAAGTGATTCTAGAACTGAATCTTGTAAATTAAAAGTATGCGAACAAGTCAATAAATTTTTTTAATGTTATTGGTACATTATTTTGTTGATTGCCTAGGCTTAATAAAGTGTTAATCAAGGATATTAAGCTTAGAAGGGTTTGTGCATACATCCCATTATTAAATATTTAGTAGCTTACTATGTTATTGCTCTCTAAACTTCCTTGAGCTCAGCAAAAGATCAGTAGAAGACCCAAGAAATGGAGTCCACTAGACTGGGGACCTCTTGACTGTAGGCTAACAACAACAACAACAACAACAAGAAGAATAGTAGTAACAAATAATAATAATAACTGGCATTTATATATCACTTTAAGGTTTGCCAAGTGATTTACATCTATTCTCTCATTTGAGTCTGACAATACTGTTGGATGGTGAGCTTCCCTGTGGTCTTCTCTGCTGAGAAAGGTGTTGCCAGACTGATGGGAGTCTAGTTCAGTGAAAACTGAATGCTCTAGCACAGTCCCTTTGCCTACAGTCAGCACAAGATTACTCCAAGACTGTTCTTTCTTTTTTAAAGTACTCATGATTCCTGAAGTACAGTGTCTTTAGAAGTTAGTTTACCGCTGATAGAACTCCAGGATGGGTCCTAACTGCTTTGTGAATTGTGCTTGTTCTTAATGAGAACAGCTGTACAGAAGGAACACTCTGGTTTTGATTTTTATTAATAACTCTTAGAAGCAAGTGCCTCAGCAGTAAAGGTAATTCACTATGTAACTACAAGGGAGTCAAGAGTAAAGAAGTTTGAGTGGTAGAAGTCCATTGGGTAAAAGCAAGACTTTGGGGTGTTTTCTTTTGCTTTGTTTTAGTAGCAAAGTGGCCTCAGACAGAATTCAGTCCCCTCTGGTTCCAATGGAGAGCTTGGGTGCCTGTGCTTGAACCCTACTTCCAAGATCACATTTCTCCCTTGTCTCAAAACACTATCCCTGGCATCTTCTTTCCAGCCCAAGGACACTATGCCTGGCAATTACTCATGAGTGGGCAATAGCAAATCACTTCTCTCTCTCCCTGGTATAATAACAAACCACATCTGCAGGAATTATTACTTTGAACTGGCTTTGTACTGACTCATAAAGATATTCTGTAGTCACTGGACTATCAATACCAACTCTCTACCTCATTATATGCATTCTGTACTTCTTATTATGTGTATCCTGGAGTTTAGACATATGTATACCCCCTCCATCTATCTTGTCAAACAAGATTTTGACTGATAGTAGACCGGGCAGTCCTCAGCTGGTCCTGACCACCAACTGACTTAGTGACACAGCAGGCCTAAAACCACACCTCCCTGTGACCCATACTGGGCTTTACCTAGTAAACTCTGGGTTAAACGCCTGCACAGTAGATGCAAAAAAGTGCATGTTCCTTTAGGAACTGACCACTCCTTAACCATTCCCTAATCATGCTGCACGTCACCTAGACAGCATATTTGATACGTGTTTTACTATAGTTTATCCTATATAAACTTTAATTATAGTCCTTTAAGGTTGCAGGTTCCTTAAGAATGTTTGCCCGATGAAAAGCGTAAAAATGAATCTTTGCCATGTTGACTTAAAAACCGCTTGAGTCCATGAATTCATTGAAAACCACCCTTTCTAGTACTCCGGTCCTGGAGGGGTCCCTGAAACCCCTCTCATACAGCATCATTTCCTTTTCTTTTCAAACTAGTTTGTCCCAGGTAAAGAGCCCAGTGGACATTTTGACTAAGTGAATTACCCACAGCTACATAAATGAGGAGGTGAACCAAAATAAATTCTTACAAATTTCAGAATGGCGGATAAAGGTCATGAAGAATGAGTATTCTGTCCCTTTTTTTTCTTTCTACTTCCTATCATGGGCAACTCTGCCTTTAGAGCAATAAAAAATTGTGTAAATTACTTTAATATTCATTGAATATGCCACTGAGAGGCTCCTAAATAACATAAGTATAAGGCAGAAACCAGGACTTCCAGCATAAAGACTTAATTACTGATATGAATGCTTAAAATGTGCAAAGGAATCCAGTACCTATATGAACACAACTACAAAACGCTTTTCACACAAATAAGATCAGATCTAACTAATTGGGAAAACATCAATTGCTCATGGCTGGGTCAAGCGAATATAATAAAAGTGGCAATTTTACCTAAATTAAATTACATATTTAGTGCCATATCAATCAATGTACCAAAAAATTACTTTAGAGAACTAGAAAAAAATAGTGACAAAATTCATTTGGAAGAACAAAAGGTCCAGAATATCAAGGCAATTAATGAAAAGAAATGCTAGGGAAGGTGGCCTAGCTGAACCAGATTTTAATCTCTCTTATAAAGTAGCAGTCATCAAAACTGCCTGGTACTGGCTAAGAAATAGAGTAGTGGATCAATGGAATAGGTTGGGTACAAAAGAGTCAGTAGTCAACGATGATAGTAATACATTGTTTGATAAGCCCAAAGACCCCAGTTTTGGGGATAAGAACTCACTATTTGTCAAAAACTGATGGGAAAATTGGAATATAGTATGGCAGAAACTGGACACAGACTACCATCTAATAACGTACACCAAAGTCAGGTCTAAATGGGTGCACGATCTGGGGAAATAGGGAATAGTTTATCTGTCAAATTTATGGAGTAGGGAAGACTTTATGACCAAAGAAGAGTTGGAGAGCATTATAAAATGCAAAATGGATGATCTTGATTACATTAAATTGAGAACTTTCTGTATAAACAAAGCCAATGTAACAAAGATTAAAAGGGAAGTGGGAAACTGGGAAAGAATTTTTACAACCAGTGTCTCTGATAAAGGCCTCATTTCTAAAATATACAGGGAATTGAGTCAAATCAATAAGAATACAAGTCATTCCCCAATTGATAAATGGTCAAAGGATATGAACAGGCAATTTTCAGAGGTAGAAATTAAAGATATGTATAAGCATATGAAAAATGCTCTAAATCACTATTGATTTGTGAAATGCAAATCAAAACAACGCTGAGGTACCACATCTCACCAGTCAGGTTGGCTAAGATGATAAAACAGGAAAATGACAAAGCTGGAGAGGATGTTGAAAAATTGGAACACTAATGCATTGTTGGTGGAGCTGTGAACTGATACAACCATTCTGGAGCACAATCTAGAGCTATGCCCAAAGGACTATAAATAATTGCATACACTTTGACCCAGTAATACCACTTCTGGGGTTGTATCCCAAAGAAATCATAGAGGAAAAGAGGAAGATCTATATGTACAAAAATATTTATGTAGCTCTCTTTGTGGTGGCATAAAACTTGAAATTAAGGGGATTCCTATCAACTGGGGAATGGCTAAACAAGTTGCTGTATATAAATGTAATGGAATACTACTGTGCTATAAGAAATGAGAAGGAGATGGACTTCATATTTACCTGGAGAGATCTATACAAACTGATGCTAAGTGAGAAGAGCAGAACTAGGAGAAATTTGTATGCAATCACAGATACATAGTATGTGTGACGACCAACTTTGATAAACTGGACCTCTTCTCAGCAACGTACAATTATAAGACAGCTCTAAAAGTCTTAGGATTGAAGATGTCTACATTCAGAGAAAGATATAGAAAGAACAGAGTTTAAATGGAGACTGAAGCAATACATGCTATCGTTCTTTTCTATGTTTGGTTTTGTTTCTTCTTTTCTATTGTTCACTTCATTGTTACAACCCTTCTGTACAACCAGACTAATGTTCAATGTGAAAGTATTTACAGATCCTATACTTGATTGCAAGTCACCATGGGGGAAGAAGGGGAAGGAGGAGAGAAACTTTGAAACTCAAGAGATTGTGGAAGAACTGAATCTTGTAAACTAAAAGTAAATAAACAAATCAATTTAAAATTTAAAAAAATAATGCTGTTATAGGTGAAGATTATACTTTTAGTTTCTATTAAAATCTGTTTCTTAGTTTTGGGTTTTTTTTTTATCCTGAGTTTCTGCCGTGACAATCTCAATGCTGATCAGCATGGAAGTTTAAGCTGATCTGTTTTTCAAACCTAAGCACTTCCACTCCTCCTCAGGCAGCCTGATGAGCTCCCCAGGACTCATTATATTTGTACCAGACTTCCTGTAGACATCTGAGTGGCTTTAGCTCTTCTGCAAGTCGGGACACAAAAACTCAAAAGACCCATCGGCCTCACACTCCCCTGCAGCAGGGGGCACCAGAATGCACCATCACAACCTAATTAGTGAAGTCTTAAGATACTGGGGAAAAAAAAGCAAAGAGAGAACCTAGTAATACTAAGAGACATTGAGTCACCTAATAAAGGATTCAGATAAATGGCTGTTTCCTAATCTATTAAAATTGAGTATTATTTTCAAAAGAAAGCTTAGATTTGAAATGAAAAATAAAAGTTTTAGAAATGATATGGTTAAAAAAAGTCATTAAAGTTTATCTCAATCTACCAATTTGCTTTTAAGAGCATATAAAACAGAAGTCAGGAGTGGGGAACCTGTGACCTCAAGGTCACATATGGCATCTTAGTTCTTCAAGTGTGGCCCTTTGAATACAAACTTGACTGAACAAATTCCCTTAATAAGACGATTTATTCTGTTAAACTTGGACTCAGTCCAAAGGCATCACCCAAGGAACTAGAGGGCCACATGTAGGCTCAAGGCTGCAGGTTCTACACCTCTGATCTAAGTGGTAGACTTTTTTTTGCATGTGGAAGGAAAAAAAAGCCATACTACATCTGTTGATATGTGTATAACTTTCTTTAGAATATAAACACTTTAAAGATACATGCCATTTAAAATTAATTTGATTGCAACTTTTATTATTCATCTTCACCCTAATATCCTAGTTCTCCACTTCCTATTTACATGGTAAGTTGCAGGAGCTATAAAGCTTTCAAAACAATCTACTATACTTCTAAATAGCTCCTATTAGCCCCTGACATGTAATTATATCCTAACCCATTAGGAAGCAAAATGCCATGTTTTTGAGAGGTTTACAACCTTGTAAACCTTTCAAAATCCTTATAAAAATATGACATCTATATAAATAGTCATGGACTAGAAGGTAGAAATGGGGAAGCAATTCTTCAGTGCCACCATCTTCTTCCCCACTACTTTGTACTCATTATTGGTCCTCTTTCCTAACTCTACTGGTGTCTTCTGACTGGAAGCAGAAGCTACATAGGGCCAGAAAAACTTCACGTAAGAAATGTTTATTTCAATTAATGACTTAAATAGATGCTAGTAAATGGGGCTTCAAAATACACTATATATTTTATTTCACTATAATTATATCCTAAGGAAATACTGCCATAGAGGTCATAAATTTCTAAATTTTATAACCCAATAACCAAGGACTATAAATGAACGGTAAATTATTTGGGTATTTAAGGTATGATCACTAAGAAATGAGAAACTTGATAGTCAATGAAAAATAAATTATGATCTCCTAGGAAAAAATGAAGACTATTCTCTTAATATGAACATTGATGGTTATATGTATATAGGCATGTAGGTGTCTAAGTGGGTTGGTAGGTATTTGTTTTTGCTGCACTTTCAACAGTGGAGAAATTGGTTGTGGGAAAAGTAAGAAAGTCTGCAGCAGGCAATAATGAAATAGTGGCAAAAGCATAATATCTAAGAGGCTTCAGGGTAAGGTGTCAGGGTAAAACTTTGGGAATCCTTACAAGTAGAAAGAAGGAATGTGGTACATAAAGAGGCAAAGACAGTGAGGAGTTAACTGTAACGATGAGCTTTATTTTGTTTTAAAGGACTTGTGAAATAGTAGAATCACAATGAGAAGAAATGGGGGTATGGGGAGGGAGAAATTGTCTTTTGCTGTTCTGTTTGAGATATTTAATTTGGGAATTACACTGAGGGTAAGGCTTCAGATGCATCCAAGTGGCAACAAAATTGACTCTGGGCATCTCTAGAATTACTCTGGGCATAACTATAGATAAAAATATAGGATACTTTAATGCATTTACTATCATAAAATCACAGAATAATACATTATCCTTTTCTAATACATAGGATATCATAATTTCATATAGGACATATTCAATATTGTAAAATAATTAAATGTTAATTTGGGAAAAGGTTTGTCATTTAATTGCTTTTTAAATATTTTATTATATAAGTAAATGAAACATGAATGAATATTTAAATGAAATGGCTAAATGAAAATCACTTGCATCTTGAGGGCTGTCTTCTATATGGGGGAGGGAAGTTTGTCTCAAAGAGAGTCAGAATAGACATCTCTATTCTGTTTTCCCCCACTCTTCTCAAAGGAAGACTTCCGGCCTAGGAGTTTGACTCTAGAGGCTTTTCTACTTGGGAGGTGTGGAGGAGGGGGAATATGTTTTTTCAGGTTCAAGTTAACTTTAGATCACGATTTCATTAATTGAGGGGTGGTAGGACCCACAACTTTGTCTAAGATTTGACCCTTTTCCCACTAAGTACCAGTTCCACAATGAAAAAAATACATAGCAATCATCAAAGAAACCTATTTATCTAAATCATAACAAAACAGAAATAGAGAAGGCCTACACAGAAGAATGTAGACCAAACAATATAGAGTTTAGGAGTGAGGTAATTCAGCTGGATCAAAAGAGAGAGTCCTAGATCTCACCAAAGAGGAAAGTACCCACAGTTTTTAGTGTAGCAATCTGGAGATACAGACACGATGGAGACTTCCAGCTTTTCTCATACCAGCTTCTTTCCAGGATTTTCCTTCAACAATCTGAAGTGTGGTTTGTCATCAGGAAAGGGGCATTGATCTCCACCAATAAAGAAAGCATCCCATACTAACAGGCTGTGAAACTGGAGTTATATTCCTATGCTTAAACAAAGCAGTTTTACTTGAATCGCATTATTAAGTTGTACGATCTCACATTTTTAAAAAATTCTTTAATTTTCTTAAGTACCTCTTTTAGTGCTTCATTTATTTTAGGGCTACAAAGGGTTTCCAGGGGCTATATCTTCTATATCACACACGACACCTATGTGTCATTTTCAACTCCTTCCTCTCCCTCACCACCTTTATCCAATGTCTTGCCAAGTCCTATCCATTTTACCTTCACAGTGTCTCTAGTACATGCTCCTTTCTCTCTCCTGATGCTGCCGTTGCCTTCCTTATCTCATGCCTGAACTATTTCAGTAGCCTTCTGCTTAGACTCCTTGCCTCAAATTTCATCCCAATTCATTCCATCCTCTACTCGGTTGTCAAATTAATCTTTGTAAAGTGAAAATCTGATCATGTCATGCCCCTATTAAATAAATTTCAATGGCTCCCTGTCACCTCCAGGATCAAATGCATAATAAATCTTCTCCTAGTAGAATATGAGTTGCTTAAGGGCAGAAACTGGTTTTTCCCTTTGTATCCCCATATCCAAGCCCAGGAACAACACTTAAATGTTTAATGAATGAATAAGTAAATGCATACATGCTTTTTACCACAAGCCTGTTTCTACCACATAGTGGAGGTGCCAGGACTTGCCACTAACATTACATTAAAAAAAAATTGCATACAGAAGGAGCCACCCTTCTATGCTTCCTTCTTTTCTTTTCCCCTTAACTTTCTTCTCTTTAAAGTTTGGGGATTCATTCCAGTTTAGATTGGAAAATCCCTGAAATCAGATGTTCAGAATTTCCTATAAATGATTAGCAAATAGGACACTATGTCTCCATTTTCTTTTAAGAAAGAAGAAAAGGAATAAAGTTACAGGAACTAATGGGGTCACTTTATATTTATAAGCTGGGAAAGATAAAGAATTTTGTTGTTAAACTATAAAGAACAAATTACTGACTTTATCTTGTGTGCTGCTCTGTTTGCAAATAAAGAGTAACCCTTTTTGTACTAGGCCCTGGGGATACAAATGCAAATATACCTGCCCACAAGGAGCTCAGATTCTACTAGTGTGGTACAACATATTAGTGCAATGGTACCAGGGAAAGATGTTTTGATGAAAGTTTGGAGAGAAGGGTCATAACACAAGAAGGGGAGGAAACAATGGCTTCCACCCAGGCTAAGGACTGGGTCCTGGTGTCTGGGTATATTTGGGTACTGGTGGAAATTGTTCTGAATGTCTAAGTCCAGCTAGACATAGGGCACTGAAGTCCAGTCCAGGTCACGCCATCTGGCGATAGATGTCCAAAATCACTGAACTGACCACTCACTCAAGCTGGAGGTGGGCAGCAGCAGAAGTTAAAATGGGAAAATAAATAAATAGATATTCTAACCCTAAAAGAGTAGGAAGGTTGCTTGAAGGCTAGAGGAGTGATAGGTAAGCACCCATTTAATTTTAGCAAAGAGAATTTCATAGTTTGCATATTTTTTGAACTTGGAAGGAGCAGAGTAAATGCAATAATTCTATATAAAACATAAGGAAGACACAATAAGGCATTATATGAGTTGATATTAATGAATTTAAATTGTTTCTACACATACCACAACAAAAGTCCAAACAACTTTCAGTACAAACATAGCATTACAGAAAAGTCATCAGTGAATACAACCAAAGTACAGGAAGGCTTACTTTCCAAGACCAGTACCCAATTCCCTGCAACATAATGATCCCTCTGGATTAAGTGACTGTTTAAAAGTCAGTACTGATATCTTTCCTGATAGCATATTAAAATTATCCACCAGAAATACATTAGCACAGATGACATGATCATCTCATCAGAAGAATGCTAGCCCCTGAGGGAATGGAACAGCAAGCAAATACATTTTTTGGAAGTGAAAAAGTTCAGTTGGCCCAGAGTACAGGATAAAAACAACAACAATAACAATGTAGGCAGGCAGCATGGATGCCACAGATGCCTAAGGTTGGGAAGAACTAAAAAGGGAGGTGAAGAATTAGCTAGTTACATAATTAATAGTTTTACACAGAGAGAGCTAAAATACTCATTTCAAGTGGTACAATCAGCAGGAATCAGAAGAATAGGTTACTGCCATAGTGCTGTAATTCAATTCAAGACCCTGGTGATTCTTCTCCACCTTCCTGTCATTCCACACACATTAAAGTTGCTCTACCCTCAGAGACCCTAGCCTAGAGGAGCTAAGCCAAGACTTAGTTCTGGAATTCCCCATCAGTCATGTTGTCTTGATTGGTGAGAGCTCACTAGACCTAGCCACTCCCATGTCTCCAGCTAAGTTTTACCCCATCATCTTTCTGTCATATTGCTACATTCATTTCTTCTCCTTTCTACCCACTCTAGGAACAGTAATCAAATCAGCACTACCTTCTTTAGCTTCTAGAGTAGTGGTTCTCAACCTTCCTAATGCCGCGACCCTTTAATACTTGTATGTGGGAATATTAGCATGTGGGTAGACCTGCCTGGAGACCAGTAGAGGAGCTATGTCTCCGTTCCTAAGACCATCAGAAATATGTGTTTTCCGATGGTCTTAGGAAACCTCTGTGACCCCTGTGAAAGGGTCGTTCGACCCCCAAAGGGGTCGCAACCCACAGGTTGAGAACTGCTGTTCTAGCAAAAGCATGACAATCAGCTACCCTATGCCTCAACTCACCATACCTGTGAGTTACCAAAAGACAATATCTTTCCATAGCCTTTATTCCCCTACATATGTTTTCTCACTATTAGAAGTCTATTGGAATGTAAGTTCCATGAGGGCAGGAACTATCAGTCTTTAATCATTTTATTTAAGAGCTTATTAGCACATTGTCTGGCCCATAGTAAACGCTTAATAAATGTCTTTTCCTCCATTCAACAAACTAAAGATTAAAATAAAATAATAATAATAATAATAATAATAATAATAATAATAATAATAATAATAATGAAAAACCCTAAGACACCTTTGGCTTGCTAACAGGGGTAACATATAAATGAATGAGTATATACATACAAGATACCCATGGTGTTGTCTTTTTCTAAACTATTTAAACCCACTTCCTTCAGGTAAACCTGGTATGTTACGGCTTTTAGTCCTCACACACAGTTATCCTTCTCTGGACTTGCTCTAATTTGTCAGTGATTTCCTTAGCATTTCCCTAGTATCCAGAACTGAACACAATACACTAGATGTGGCTTCATCAAAAAGGAGATCAGTAGAACAACCATCTCATTGTAAATACAACTGATGTATTTCTAAGGCCATCCTTGTACAGTTGGGAAGTTTTCTATTCTCATCTCTTCAATTCCTCATCCAGAAATATCACTGCCAAAATCAGGTGGTTCCAACGTATTCTGGAGATATCCTTGGAAATGTTAGCCCCAAGTAAAGGACCCCAAAGATACCCCAAATTTCTTTCTTTTCTTTTTCTTTTTTTCTTCTTTTGCTTTTTGGAAGGGAGAGGGCAGGGCGATTGGCATTCAGTGACTTGCCAAAGTCACATGGTTAGTAAGTGTGTTAAGTGTCTGAGGCCACATTTAAACTCAGGTCCTCCTGACTCCAGGGCCAGTGCTCCATCTAGTCTCTAAGAAATTCCAAATTTCTGAAGCTACCCTATTAACTATGAGAGTTCTCCCTTAAATAAATTTAGTTAAATGGGCTTCTTTGTTGCCTTTATGCCTATCACGCTCACTCTAATCCCAGTATAAACACCTTAGATCTTTTCTGTTTCAAAGCTGTTTTCCATTTTCAAGTGAAGACTCATAAGAAAAACTGTACAATTATTTACAACCTAAGTCAGTATAATTTAAATGGAAATTTCAAACATATGTACATACGTACACACATACACACATATATACATTTTGTTTGAAATATATAGGAGTCTTCAATTTTCTGAATAAAATTATGTTTGGGTATAGCATGTCCAACTATAATATCTTTTGGCGACATTGTAACAAGCCAAAAAAATCATTTTATTAACATTCTATTTACAACAGTAATATAATCTATAACAGCAATCACGCTATATGGTTGACCTTGCTCTTTGCTGAATGTTCTTAAGCCATTTTACTACTGACATAGTCAATCATCTAACAGTAATGACCCTTAGACCATTATTAATGATTAAAGTCCCTAATTCTAAGGCATATTTCACTGAATGAGTACAGTAGGCTCAGTTTTTTCCTTAAGCATTTCCTTATTTGGTTACTGCAATTACTATCTGAGTTTTAATACTCCATTAAGATTTGGTTCATAGTATTTTATTTAGGTGAGCAAAGCCTCATGGCTTAAACTAAGAACTAAAAGAGAATTTAAAAAACAAAAATATTCCCTGCCTTCAACATGCTAATAGGGGTAACATAAAAATGAATAGATACATACAAGATACACAGAAGTCATCTTTTTTTCTACCAGTGGTTCTCGACCTTCCTAATGCTATGACCCTTTAATACAGTTCCTCATGTTTTGGTGACCCCCCTCAACCGTAAAATTGTTTTTGTTGCTACTTCATAACTGTAATTTTGCTACTGTTATGAATCATAATGTAAATATCTGATACTCAGGATGTATTTTCATTGTTACAAATTGAACATAACCCACAGGTTGAGAACCGGTTTCTAAGCTGTTTATGCCCAGTTCCTTCATCTAAGAAACTTCCACTCAAAAACACAAGCTCCAACCCCTAAATAACCTCAGCAGATGTGATATGGTTATTATTCCTCTAAGCATCTAAGCAAAAAGCACTCTTTTCCTTCTTCATCATTCACCTTTTGCAGAAGCCAAAGTGTGGGCTAACAATTTTAAACTCTGAAAGGATCTATCTTCATAGTAATCACAAATGATAGTACATATTAATATAGAACAGCATGAAGAAAAGAAAGGGATTTTCAGAATCTCTAATATGCCTTTCCCTTTATGCTTACTATTCATCAATAAAGTCATACACAGCTAATCTTAAATTTAAACTTATAAAAATTACTATGCTTTTCTTTCATTTTAAAGAACACATCTACTTTTGCCTATGTCCCCAATACTAAAAGAAGGCAAAGACTGGTAGGCTCAAAAAAAGGGCTGACAGAAACTTGCTTTTGTGCTTTAAAAACAGCTATGCAAAACAACTGCATTACATACGCCTTTTATACGTAATTTAACTCCATAAAAATTGCTTCTGTTACTTAAGTGAATCAAGAACATACTACTAAACCAGTGGTTCTCAACCTGTGGGTCACAAACCCTTTGGGGGAGGTCAAATGACCCTTTCACAGGGGTTACAGGGGTCGCCTAAAACCATCAGAAAACACGTTTCCAATGGTCTTAGGAACCAAAACAACACTCCATCTCCAGGCAGGTCTGCCCACATGCAGATATGCCCACATATGAGTATTAAAGGGTTGTGGCATTAGGAAGGTTGAGAAACACTGTACCAAATAGACAAAGGGGAAAAATAGTTCAAAACCTGAAATAACCAACCTAGAGTCAAATACTATAGACCTAAGGAAGCAAGCTGTGTTGCTTTTCCCTTTATATTTTATACTATATATATATATAATTATCTTATCAAGATAAGGTCAAAATGGGTACATAATTTAGACACAAAGAGTGATACCACAAGCAAATTAAGAGAGAATAGAATAGTTTACCTCTCAGATTTATGGATAAGGGCAGAACTAACCGCCAAACAAGAGATAACATTATGGAATATAAAATGGATTGGATAGATAGATAGATAGACAGACAGACAGACAAATAGAGAGATAGACTGACAGATAGACTGACAGACTGACAGATGAGAGAGAAAGAGATAGAATTAGATTAGATAAATTAGACAGATAAATGGTGAAATGACAGGAACAAGTAGTTTACAGATGAAGAAATCAAAGCTATCTATAGTCAAATTAAAAATACTCTAAATCACTACTGATTAGAGAAATGAAAATTAAAATAAGTCTGAGGTACTACCTCACACCTGTCAGATTGGTTAATATGACAGAAAAGAAAAGTGACAAATGTTGGAGGGGATGTAGAAAAACAAGGACACAAATGCATTGTTTTTGGGGGTTTTTTTTTTGCTTTTTTTTTTTGGAGGGCAGTTGGGGTTAAGTGACTTGCCCAAGGTCACACGGCTAGTTTTTGTGTTAAGTGTCTGAGGCCGGATTTGAACTCAGGTACTCCTGACTCCAGGGCCGGTGCTCTACTCACTGCACCACCTAGCCGCCCCACAAATGCATTGTTTATGGAGTTGTGAACTGATTCAACCATTCTGGAGAGTAATTTGTTACTATGCCCAAAAGGCTATAAAACTCTGCATACCCATTGATCCAGCAATACCAATAGTAGGTCTGTATCCAAAAGGAGATTTTTAAAAACTTTTTAAAAATCAAAAAGATCTATTTGTACAGCTCTTTTTGTCATACTAAAGAATTAGAAATTAAGGAAATGCCCATCAATTGAGGAATGGCTGAACAAGTCGTGGGATATAACTGTAATGGAATAATATTGTGCAATAAGAAATGAGAAGGAGAATGCTTTCAGAAAAACCTAGGAAGACTTACACAAACTGATGCAATGTAAAGTAAGCAGAACCAGGAGAACACTGCACATAGAAAGAGCAATATTATACAGTAATCAACTGTGAATGACTTAGCTATTTTCAGCAATACAATGATCCAAGATAATTCCAATGGACTTAGGAAAATGCTATCTTCCTACAGAGAAAGAAGTGACAGAGTCTGAATGCTGATCAGAACATACTATTTTTCACTTTCCTTCGCTTTTCTTTTTTTCTCTCTTTTCTTCCACACCAAGGAGTATAAGATTGTGATAGAATACTATTGTGCTACAAGAAATGACAAAAGGGATTGTTTCAGAAAAATTTGGGAAGTATCATAAGAATTGTTGCGAAGTGAAATGAGCAGAACTAGAAGAACACTGTATACCGTGATAGGAATATTATGACAATGATCAACTGTGTGAAAGACTTATCTACTCTGATCAAGACAATGATCCAAGATAATTACGAATTACTATCTATCTCCAGAGAGAGAATGGATAAACTCTTCTGGGGAGATTTGTGTACGTAGTTTCTTTTTGCAACATGATTAAAATAGAAATATGTTTTTCATGATTTCACATGTATAACAGATATTGCATTGCTTGCTTCCTCAAGGCATGGGGGACAGTCAAGAGAGAGAAATAGAATTTGGAACTCAAAATTTTTTTAAATGAATGTTAAAAAATTTTAATGTAATTTGGAAATGCATAATAAAATATATATTTTTAAAAATAAAATCTAATTATGTAGTTGTCTAGTTGATATAAACTGATAATTGTTTGGAAAAATACATTGTTGGAAGACTGTGAACTACAGTAGTAGTGAAAACTCCCTAAATCTTCATTTTACCTCCAGAGCTCTAGAGGGGATGAAGTAGCTGACCTCTGAGAACCCAAGCTGCCGAGAATTTTGGAGAGTGACCCCAGAGCTTCTAGAGGGTAAGGATTATTTTGTTTTGTTCTTCTATCCATATGGTCGGGGCCATAATAGATGCCAAATAACTGACTGCCAAATGAATGAATGAATGAATGACTCATATACTAATTAGATGGTATAGTGAATGGAGCACTTATCCTCAAGTCAGAAAGTTGTTGTTTGTTTTTCAGTCATTTTTCAGTATCCAACTTTTTATCAACCCATTTGAAATTTTCTTGGCTAGGTATTAGAGTGGGTTGCCTTTTTCTTCTCCAGCTCATTTTACAAATGAGGAAACTGGAACAAACAGGGTTAAGTGACTTGCCCAGGGTTATATATCTTGTGTGTATTTGAGGCCAGATTTGAACTCAGGAAGATGAGTCTTCCTGACTCCCTATCTGGTGCTCTGTCCACTGGGCCACTTAGCTGCCCTCCAGTCAGAAGAAAGACCTGAGTTCAAATCTGTCCTTCCTGTATTACCTTCCTCAACACACTTAAACTCTTGAATTGCTAAAGCAAGATAATTACATAAAAGGATTGTTTTCAGAAAATACAATACAAAAAAATTAAATCATTAACAACAGATGAATTAGCGATTGATTTTTTAATTAAAAGATTTTCCCAAAAACAAATATTCCGTAGCACATTTAGATTTGTTTGCTAATCATTAACATATTCACAAATTAACTAAAAGCTAAAGTGTTAGGAGTCTGCCAATTGAATACACAACAAAAATGATTATGATGTAACCTAAAATTATACCATATCAAAATGAGAAATGCTATTTTATTTAATAAAAATGATTTATATACAAATTTTCAGGAACACTTATTACACAAATGATATCATAGATACTAAAGAATCATTTCTATATCTGTTTCCAGGAACAGAAGGTACAGGCTTAGTCAATGAGCTGTCTGCTCATAAACAAGGTTCAGTTGAGTTGGAACCATAACATTATTTTAATGTAAATTTGTTTTTTTTTTAAATGCAATATCCGTTGGCTGCTTTGGACTTGTGATTGCAACTCCATTAATGACCTCATCTCCTTCTGTTTTCAGCAAACTGAACTATCACTGTGCTAATGGGAAAGTTCTATTTACTGCACTTCTTTTGTGTTTTTATGCTGACTAAGGTGATTATGAGAGACAGAAAATGTCAGTGAGTTAAAATAATGATAAGTAAAGATGAAAAACACAGAAAAAGGCAGACTGTTCCATAATTAGTAATTCAACCTCTCTCTTCAGAGAGTCACATAACATCTTTAATTTGAGATTATCACAGCAATAATCTAAAGATTTTTCATTAATGGTTTACTTAATTATAATTTGCTTAATCAAGCTTCCAGGCAAATTACTATATTCAGAATGGATTTTGGCCAAGCACATAAATAGGTAATACATACTTTTTATCAGATTACAACTCAATGACCTAAGACGTGATTCTTGCTTTAAGGAGCAAAGTTCTAAGGTCAAAATCAATTAATACCCTGATAGCATTTTTTTGTGATAGCAAAGGACTGGAAACAAAGAGAGTTCCCATTTGTTATGGAATAGTATACAAATGGTGGCATATGAATGTAATCGATTTCTACCGTAGCATAAGAAACAACAAATATGAATAATTAAGAAAAACATGGAAATAGCCATAAGTGATACCGAGTGAGGCAAATGAAACCAAGGAAAACAACATTCACAGTGACACCAGAAATGAAAAGAGCAATAACTAATATTCAGTAGGGAGATAGGGAGCATGGATGTGGAGTGTTGCATACACCATCAAACACTGTCAATTTGTTGACTGATTTTCATTAGACAGTTTTTTTTTTGGTACAAGGAAAACTCACTGGTTTGATGAGGGAAGGACATGATTAGAAATGACTGATGAAGAGAAAACATGTCAATAGGTGAAAAAAACATATATCCCCAATATTTTAATTTAATTGGACCTGTGATTTCATGGGTATAAAGAGCTCCTGGTAAGGAATTCCCTCTATTTTTTTTTCTTCAATGGAACCCGATTGTTAACTTACCATCTTAGAGAGTCCCTAAAGGCCCAGAGAAGCCAAGAGACTTCCTCAGGGTCACATGGTCAATATGTGTAAGAGGTGGGACTGGAACCCAGGCCTTCCTAAATCTGAAACCGCTCTACCTACTTCATTATACTATCTGCCTGTCTCTCTCTTTCTGTCACTCACACACACAGACACTCTGCTCTTCTCTTCTCCTCACTTTTCCCTCTCTTAATGCATAGGATTTAAATTATTTTTGGAAAAGCCATTAATTAAGACAACTTGTACAGTGGCCATATCATCATTTATACACACACACTTTCTTCCCCATATATGGCAGGATTTTTAATTATCTGACCATGAGCTTTAAAACAAATCAATATACATGTAAAATTATATATGTATATATCCACATATATGTACATATACACACATATATATGTAGGTATACATGTGTGTATTCAAATAAAATCTTTCCCCCCAAGAACTGGACACTATTCCCTCATACCACTTCAGTCCCTGGAGAAACAGGTTCAGACTTTAAGTAGATTCTACCAAGCATTCCCCCCACTAATGCCACTTTCAAATGTGGCACAGGTGATCTAAAGAGGAGTCTGTATGCCTGCTACCACTGGGATCAGTCAAGCAGATCCCTCTTTAAAGGCTGTTGCTTCCCCCATGCACAGCCCCCAGTAAATCTCAGTATTGCCTTCCAACTCCTGGACTTGGTGCTCACAATTCTGATATTTCAAAGCTCCATCATCAGAACCACCTCCAATAGCCTTTTTCCTAAAAGCAGTCAGAATTGATATAACAGAGCAGAAGCAAGTCTTGTACTCAAAGGCTACACAGTGGTGGCCTCAAGGAGAGATAAAGGGCACATGTCTCTCTCCCCAACAAGGGCTGTCATTGATCCCACAGGAAATGGCAAAAGTGCCTTTTGGCTAGTCACCATTTTCTGATGTGCCAAGAGTCTGGCTCAGCAGTCAATCAACAATCCATCTCAAAACCAATTCCAGAATATCTATGCATGATCCAAATTGGGGAAAAGAACCTGTCTATTACATGCCTTTCTAGAAAAAAAAGCCCTCTGGACTCTTCTAAGTGGGCAGGCAGAAAGGAGAGATGCCTGCACATGCTTTGGGGATAAAGCTCCATTGTCCAGGTGCCATTTGCTGCCCTCCTAACTCTTCTCACTTTCCTGATTCTGACACCATGCCTCACTTACAGTTTTATTCTGGACTATGTCTCCAGTATTCTAGCTATCTCCTCCCATGGGTGGGTTCTTCCCTCAGCCTCCACTTTTGGGAGGAGTCCAAGCAAGCCAAACTCTTCAGTCCTCTCTGGGCTTTGCTTCTGACTTTTTGGACTTCAGCATCGTGTTACCAAGTGAGTACTGCTCCCTGCCCCACAATCTTTTTCAGCTGCTTTTTGTGCCTTGTCTTCCCATGTTAGAATCTAAGTCCCTTGAAAGCAGAGACTATTTGCTTAGATTTGTATACTTGGGGCTTAGCACAGAGTTTGGCACATAGTAAATGCTTATTACCTTGGGGCGGCTAGGTGGTGCAGTGAATAGAGCACTGGCCTGGGAGTGAGGAGGACCTGAGTTCGTATCTGGCCTCAGACACTTAACACAAAAACTAGCCATGTGACCTTGGGCAAGTCACTTAACCCCAACCGCCCTCCAAAAAGTAAAAAAAAAAAAAAAAAAGCTTGTGTGTTTATGGGTACATGTATATATGTGTACACATATGTGTATATACACACATATGCGTGTGTGTATTATATGCATAATATATGATGTGTGAGATATATATTTTTATTCTATATAACATATACATACAAACATGTGTACATATATAGGTATATATCTATGCTATTTGTGAGAAAGAGAGAAAGAATGGCATATTGCAATGTCAGAATGTTATCTATATTTCCACATGTGGTCACTGTATTGATTGTTTTTTATTAATGGTTTGTATTCGTTACAAGGAAAGGTTCAATTCCTGTGATGGAGTAAGGAAGGAGACTGATATACCCACAAATGACTGTAAAAAGGTGAACTGTCCCCCCACCCCCAAAGCTATATATTTTTTTCTTTTGGGTTCCTATGCCAAAGTTCTAGAAGTTAATTAGTCAAATATCTAAAATCTTTTGTATCAAGCCAAACTTTATTTCAGACTTGTGTGATCTATGGCCAAACCACTTTATAAATATTTCAATGCTAGTACAGCAGGGCATTATTCAGGCCAGTGGATAACAGAATACATTAGACGGTTCAGGTAAAGTAGATACAAACTCACAGCGTCACACCAAATTTTCTTTGTAGACCCCTTCACATTCCTGACCAAAGAATCCCTCCCGACTCTCTAGCCACCCATCTTCTCCTTGCTCTGGGCTGGCACGTCCTGGTTGCTGACTGTCACTCCAGGACCACTATTTCAGGAGAGCACCAGATGCGCTTCACATCACTACCTGCTCTCCTACAATGGGCTCAGGTGCAACCATCCAGGAACTCCTTTCTCCTCCCCCCCACCCCACCCTAGAAGCACAAACCAAGGTCACATCGGTGTTATCACTGCTCCAGGATAGGGTGTGGGATCCGATCCATTCCTTCAGAACTCAGCTTTCTGTGGTTGTTGTTGATACTGCTGTTCACTTGTTCAGTCTCAGTCCAGACTCTTCCTAATTCCATGCACTGCAGCACTCTGCGCCCTTCTAAATTCAACTTAACCATTCTTTCACTCTCCACACCAGAGTGACTTTCCCTGGCCTTTTTGTATGGTTGTCTCCATTAGTATGCAAGTTCCTTAGGAGCTAAGTTTGTTTGTTTGTTTTTTGTTGTCATTGTTTTTGTAATAACCTCAGAACTTACTACAGTGTCTGGCATATATTTTAAGCCTTCAATAAAATTCATGGAATTTCAAAATGCAAGGAAATCTCAGAGACCAGTATTCTAAACATTCGTTTTCTGGATGAGTAGCAATTCTGGGAATAGAACCAGGTCTTTGAATAAGCATCCACTTCCTTTAAGGAGTATATTTTCTCAATTCATTTCATTGCTAATGCCATGAGTAACATTACAATAGCCTTCTACATTCTAACATAAAAGAAATTCTGAAACAGTGATTTCCCCTGGGAGCAGAATCTATGTGGCTGAGTAGAAGAACCACCCTCAGAATTGAGATCTGGATTCAAGTCCCACCTCAGCTGTGTACTGCCTGGTTGTATGACCTTGGGCAAGTCACTGCACCTCAAATCTCTGAGACAGAAGCTGCAGAGCAGAGGGTGATCTTCATTGATGAAGGAAGTTCTTTCCTAGGAGAACTCTCTACACATTCAGTTATAGTTTCAAGTTTGTAAAAATGCACTATCTATGAAAACCCACTGGCTAGATTTTGTGGAGAGTGAAAGTATGTCTGTGGGGAAGTATATTTGCACTGCATAACAATCTACCACAGTAAAAGAAATGCTATATCCCAACAAATTGTTGGTCAAATAATTCCAGGTTAATCAACTGGCCCAAGAACACATAAGCATAAGTCACAAGGACAAAATATACATACACACTGTACATGGAACAGTCAACTAGACCTTAGAAATAAAGTGCATTATAAGGAGATATCTGCCGATAAAAAAAAATTAACTAATGCTAAGAAATCATAAATGCTTGTCAAATAAAATCAAATAATATGTAAGATTTTTAATGTTGAGAGGAGGAGCAGAGGGACTTTCACCAGCGCCTTCAATGCAACCAAGTGCCTCTCCAAGTAATATCCATTTTAAGTCAGTAATTTATCAGCAGACCCAGATTCACAAGGCCACTGAAAATGTCAGTAGTATAACCTATTAAAACAAACTCTTATTAGTGAATAAATGACTTCACTTTAAAATATGTAACAAGAAGACTTGGAAACTCTTAACTCTGCTCATAGCTCTACATTTTGTATAAGATTTTCTTTTTTTCATATTTTTTTCTGTTAAGTCTCTGACTTCTGAGAAAACAAATGTATTTCCATTAAATCCAAAAGTAGAAATTACTTAAATGAACTTTTGTCTGCTTCTCAATAAGCTTCCAATGCTACTTTAAGTAAAATTATTTTGCAGATGCAGTAAGTGGTTCCAAATGCTGCCTGGGTCCCATAATAGTGTCTCATGACCCAAGGAAAGTACTCACAAATTTGAATGTTGTCCAGTTTTCATACAAGTTAAGAATATAGAGTTTGAAAACTAGGAGGCAAGTGAATTTACTTGAAACTGAATAAAAGTCAGGTCAACAAGCATTTATTAAACTCTTCCTATGTGCCAGGCATTGTGCTAAATGCCAGAGATACAAACACAAGCAAAAGAAAGACAGCCCCATGCTAAGCACCTCAAGAAGCTTACACTCCATGAGGGAAGATGACATGGAAAAGGGCAGTGTGCACATGGGCATCAAGGGGGGAGAGGGAGAAAGGGTGGCTGGCCTGGGTCCTCCCCTATTATCAAGGAGGTTCACTTGCTCAGAAAAAGAGAGAGAGAAAAAAAAAACAGAGACACAGAAATACAAACGGAGAGGTGGGCCAACAGCCTCTCCATTAGTCTTCCCTTCCCAAATTCATTCACATTTTTTCAAGCTAGGTATTGCTGTCTACATTCTCACACAAATCTTCCAAAGATATTTCAGATGATCCACCAAGGACCCTCTTCAGCACCATTTAAAATTACGAGGATGTCACTACAGCTGACAGCTTACCCATCTGTTGACCTTTACTCTTATTCTATGACCAACACACATCCTTTTCTAATTATACATCTTCTATGACAATAGTTAATGCGGCTTCTTGTATGTACATATATACATATGCCATCATCAGTCCTTATAAGACCCTTGAGGACGTTAAGTCATGTCCCTTTCATATGACTGTCAGACTCTTAGTCTTCCTCCAGTCCTAGTGAGTCAGTCACCTGTTTCATAGGTAAAATTTCCATGACTCTTCCATAACTCCCCACTTTCTTGTTCCTACCAATCTCAGCCCAGTTTCCTTACTCATGTTAACAACTTCTTCCATTCATTTGTGCCCCCTATTACCCCCATCCTATCATGAACAGATTTCCCTTCACCTCACACCTCTTCCTTTTCTATTACTCTCTTTGCATTCAAGGAAATGTAGCTTTTTCCAGAAAATAGTATCCCTTACCACCCTTTCTAATACTTGGTGCATCTCTTTTCTCATGCCCCCTAACATACTGAACCAGGAGGAAGGAGAAGCATATTCTTCACTCTTCACTGTCACTCCCAGACCTCTTCCATATCATGGACCCCTGTGGCAACCTAGTTAAACCTTTAGTTTCTCAAAATAATGTTTTTAAAGAATTAAGATATATAGGATTACAAAGGCAACCAATTATACTGAAATGTAATTTTTAACATATTTTAAAAGCAAGTTAACAGACCCCAGGCTAAGTACCTGCTACTATTACTCAGTAAACTTTTCTTCTTTGAGGATAGCTACATTCTTCCTGTCTCACTTAGTCACTCAATCAATACTTATTAAGTGTCAACTGTGTCTGAAACACTGCTAGAGATAACAAAAAGAATCAACAGACAATCCCTTCCCTTGAGATGCTTATAATCTAACCCAGAAGAAGCAGATAAAGACACTGAAATTAAGAAGGTTGCCAAAGGCTTCCTGCAAAGGTAGGATTTTACTTGGGACCTAAAGGAAACCAGGGTGATAAGTAGTCCAAGCAGAGGAGGGAGAGTGTCCCAGACCTGGGGAAGAGCCAGAGAAGACACCTGGAGGCCAGTGTCACAAGACTGAAGAGGATATATTGGGGAATGAGGTGTAAAAAAGACTCCAGTCTTTTCCAAAGGTGCATGAAGGGCTTGGAATACCTCTGTAGCCTCTGTACCTCACACACAGTATCTGATTTTTCTTTACAATGAAAAATGTCCTAATTTTTCACTAATTTGTTGAACTTAGGTGTTTTTTTTTCATGAAAATACATGAACACCAAAATAGAGAACTGATGTTATAATCTAGACCAAAATAACACTTTTATAATAAGGGGAAAAATTTAGCTTGGATAATTTGGATAATTGCCTCATTTCTTTATTTTCTTCTTGTATGCAAGTTAGGTAAGTCACTGAAGAAAAAGAGTAAGTACACTTAAGTGTATCAGTTTCCAGAATTAACAAGCGTATAGAGTACAAAGACTTTCATTTCATATACTGCTTGCAAGTAAATACAAAACTAGTCACAAAATAGAATATTTTACTTCTAAGGGCCCTCTACATTGGATAGGATCTAAGGCTTGTTTGTGCAAATTTCCTAGCAATATTATAGACACTCAGAGCTTGTCCCTTTGTTTTCCTTTGCTACTGTTAGACAACAACCCAAATCCAGTCCCTGATGATACAACGGAACACTTAATCATCAAAAATATAGGGTTCTGTGCTACAATTTGAGACAATAATAGTAAAAACCTCATTCAGACTGCTTCTTTTCTGTAGATTGAGTCAAGCAGGACAAGATGTTAACAATAGGCACATCTTTAGAGTGAAATGTCCCAACAAAGGTGTCACGACTACTTCTCTTCTTAAACAAGAACTACAGCTTTGAAGACTTTGTCTCCAGGTGGAAGGGTAACATCACAAATAACAAAAAAGGAGGAATCATCTGTCACATCATAATGTCATTTTTGTATTCATATTTTAAAACTCCTCTAGTGATTGACACATTTTACTTTCTGAAATATTGTTTTACTCTTCTTTTAGAGATTTTCCTTCAACATGGGAAAAGAAAGCACCAGTCTTTTTCTGTTGAAATTCAGTAAACACTCCATATATCTTTGAAAATGGATATATACTAAGGAAGTCTAAAAATTCTGAAAATTGAAAAACTTTCTGAAGACTGATGAAATGTTTATTCATAAGACAATTTGGTTTTAGATGGTCAATATCTCCTATATGTTCTATTACTTGCTCACTTTAAACTTTAATTAAAAAATAAAGTATTTAAAAGTTATAACTAAAGTACATTTGTCAGATTCAAGATTCAAAGCCTCAGAATCAGTACAGCTATACAATCGAATACATAATATAAATTCTAAATAATGTTTAAGTCTTTAAGTGGATTACTGTGACTATTGGAAAATTTGACAATAGTACACCTAAGTACTCTTTTGCAAAAGTAGTTAATAGATAATTCAAATTTAAGTGTGTTTTCTTATCAATAACAGAGTCAGGTTAATGAATATAACATGATACCAGTTAATAGTTTCTTAATACAGGGTTCTATAGTTCTTTAGTAGAAACTCCCTAGTAAAACAGCTCATTATTATTTAAATTTGCTATATACCACAATTCTTATTATATCACACCATGCCTTGCACATTTGTTGTTGTCATTTTTCAGTTGTGTCCCACTCTTTGTGACCCCATTTGGGATTTTCTCAGCAAAAATGTTGGAGTAGAGTACAGATGGCTAGGTGATGCAATGAATACAGCACCCACCCTGCAGTGAAGAGGACCTGAATTCAAATCTGACCTCAGACACTTCACACTTACTAGCCCTGTGTCCTTGGGCAAGTCACTTAACCCCAACTGCCCTGCCTTTCCCCTCCAGAAAAAAAGCAAAAAAAAAATATTGGAGTAGTTTGCCATTTCCTTCTTCAACTCATTTTATAGATGAGGAACTGAGGCAAACAGGGTTAAATAATTTGTTTAGGGTCACTCAGCTGGTAAGTGTCTGAGGCCAGATTTAAACTCATGAAGAAGAATATTTATGACTCCACGCCAGGTACTCTACCCACTGAACCACCTAGCTGCCCTGCTGAGTATGACACAAATTCATAATTTCAATCCAGGCCTTAGTATTTAGTCCTGTTCCCCAACACAATATTGGTGTTTTCAAATAAAATAAATGTTTTCCACTGTACTACGGTATACATGAAATATTTTCATACAAAATTCATATTCTCCTGTGTTCATATATTTCTCTCTTACAAACAAAGAACCCTTTGCTTATTTTAAATTGATGTTATTAATTACATAAGATGGAGGAAATTGTCAAGAAAAGAGAAAACCATCATAAATTTTGTTAGTGTGAATGTCTAACAGAAAATATCCTGAGCTTTAGAATAATAAATTCATTTTACATTATGAATAAAGGGATATTCTCTCCATCAATGAAATGATAAGGAAAAAAATTATCAAATAGTAACACTGTCAGAAAAGGGCATTTGAAAATCAATTTAAAACTCTCTGCAAAAATATATCCATTTCAAAGGATACAAAAGAAATTATAAAGATCATATAAAATCCCTTCGTTAAAAAGAAAGGAGAGTGGCTAGTTACTGGTTCAAAAAAATACTATTTGGAGGCAGAGCCCCCTAGCTGCAACTTGAAATTTTCATGAACTGGCCAAACCTTACTGTGGCCTGGGGGACACAGCAAGAAATGGACTCAAACTTTGTAATTCAAAATGCAAAAATGATACAAGTAAATTAAGAAAAATTCAATTGAGCAAGAGGAAAAATTAGTTACTACAGTGGTTTCCACACTGCTGAAAGAATACATCATTAAATTTTTGCATGCTCTGAATTAGGATGTCCTGAATATTGTTCCAGTCACCACTCTCTAATTACACTTCTATTTGAAGTAGTACTTCCTAGAACTACAGTTTGCATAAGAAATGTTGTTCAGCAAACCAAAAGAAAGGCTAAAATAGACTGGGGAGTAAGAGACATTATACCTAATAAACTGCAAACAAAGGAAATTACATTAGGACCAGAAAAGTAAACAAAAATAATTCAAAAAAATTTAAGAGCATGAACAGAGCAGTAACATTTGTCCTCTGTATGCAGTTCATATCAGTGCATGGCCAACCTGATGGCATTCAATTTAATGAGTATTTTATTGAGAGCCGCCTATGGGCACAGTATATTTCAAGATGAAAAAAAAATACAAGCCTGTTTCTATTTTGCTGTCATTTGAATCATGATTTGGTTAAATCTGTTCCCTAGATTGACAAAACATAAAAGTTAAAACCGAAATTTGAAAAGGAGAAAGAAAGTAATTAATTACACAGTGTTTCTTCCTCAAAGTGAGATATCCAGGATTTCCCTGAAATTCTTAGACGTGGTAGATGCTTAATGACAGCCAAAACAAAGGAGAATAGGAGGTAAACAATTTGTCTACCTAAATAAATGTGGTCCAGGTGTCTCTTCTAGTGTTGCACCACAAAAATGAATTGGAACTTAAACACTATTCAATACGGGGATAATAGCTGTAACTATCTCTTTGGAATCCAAGTTTACATCTTGCTTACATAATATTATTTCCAATGGCACTTTTCCAAATCTGTGGTTCTATTAAAAAAAAAAAAGAAAGCATGCACTCAACTGTGGAGGTAAGAAAAAAGGATGAAAGCTATTAAGGCATGTCTGAATTAAAAGAGTATTCATAATGTTACTTTAAAACACTAATTACTTAGCTAACACTAAGTGAGTGGCTTTCAAATTCAGTAAATTACATAATCCCCATCAATAGCTAATTAGTAATTTCTTTTAAACCTCTAACTTTGGTTCTGTTATCCCAGACAAAAACAAATAAACATACAAAATATTTCAGTGGGTTTTTTTAACAGAAACACTGCTTCTCTAGGCTATTTTATAATAAAGATGATTCTCCAATTTACAAAATTCATGGATTGAACAATATTAGCCATAATTTATATTTCTATTAATAAACTATTTTTACATTGACTACAAAATATAAGATATATTCTTACTAGAAAATAACCCTCTAAGAAACTCTAGCAAAGTACTAGGTATCATAGGAAACCAAAAGTTTCCCTATTAAGTTATTCTTCCCTGTTAAGAATCATAGTCCCATCCAACAGCTTGTTTTTTGTGTGTACAATTTTAAAGATATATCCTGGTATACTTACTCTTTCCTTCATTTCAAGATCCATAAGCTTTAGTGTTGAAAAGCACTTGAGAGATCATTTCATCTATGCCCTTTTACATATCAGGAAACTGAGACCCAGAGACAGGAAGCTATATACCTAAGGTAACAATTTCCTTCTCCCACAAGGATTTCCCATACAAAGAATATGACTTGTCTCCTTTTATTTTGGCCAGAGTATTTCTATCTAAGAGAGAGAAGCCATATATAGATTAATTAGAGACATCTTCCTACCTGCACTGTCACTCTCTCCCACACTGTTTGCCTCCCCAACACACACACACACACACACACACACACGTGCACACACACACACACATGCATGCACGCACACACATACATGCATGCACGCACACAGACACAAGCACTCACACTCATCTATCTTCTAGACCTAGATATATTAAAATACAAAGCTTTGGAACTCTTCCATGAACCTGAGTTTGACTGACAAGTAATTAAGTACAAATCCACCTAACTGATTAAAGTTAGCTGACCCATGCTCCACATTCATCCACATAAGACATCTTGAGATATCCTGAAAGAATCGACCAATCAATCAACAAGCATTAGACATTTCCTATTTTCCAGGATGTATGGGATATAAAAACTAAAGTAGAACAGTTCATACCCTCAAGAAGCTTATATTCTAATGACCGACAATACATAATATATGTGTATATATGTATATATATATATATATATATATGTATACATATACACATGCATGAATATATGTGTATATTTATTTGCATGAATATACATGTATATATTGTATACTATATTCCTAATATACATGTGTGTGCATATATGCTCATATATTTAGACTGTGTGTTTACATGTATATATGAATGAAAAGACAACTGTATGATATCTACATACACATATATACAAAAATATACATACATGCAGATATATATATATTTGGAGGGGAAGGCATTAGCAACTGGAAAAAACAGGGAAGACCACATGTAGAAGGTGACATGTGAGTTTATAGTATCGAGGAAAAGAAAGGATTATAATAGGTCAAGTTGTGGAAGGAAAGCACATGAGAGATGGCCAACACAAAAGGAAAGAGATGGAGCATATCGTGTAAGGAAAAATATGAGGCCAACTTGGCTGTGGTCTGAGAGCGAACAGAGAGGTTGATGGTTCTGTTGTGCCTAGAAACCTAATTTGGGAGCAAGTGGTGCAGAACTTTAAATGACTGAGAAAAGAGTTCATATTTGATGTGAAGGTGGCAAGGAATCACTGGAGTTTACTGAGGAGGGAAGAGGGAGGAGGGAATTTGACATAGACATGGCTTTAAGAAAATGATGCTGGGGGTAGGGGAGAGCCAAGATACAGAGAAAAAGCAGGGACTTGATTGAGATCTCTGCCAAACCCCATCAAATACCTGTAAAAAATTAATCTGAATAAATTCTAGAGCAGCAGAGCCCACAAGATGACTGAAGTGAAACAAATTTGCACCCCAAGACAACCGGGAAGGTCCACAGGAAAGGTTTGTTGCAGCAGTGTGAGGAAAGAGCACTGTCCAGCATGGGCTAGGCCAGCACAGGCCAGGCCCCAACAAACCCCAGGCCTCAGGGGACTTAATCACTGGAGGGCTATGGCAGTTTCCAGACTTCTCAACCCCAAAACAACAAAGAAAACTTAGAAGGTCAGTTGGAAAGCTCTGTCAGACTTGGGTGAGAGAGAAGTTAGGCCCGGCAGCAGCCCCAGGGTGACAGTAATGACAGTGGCTGCTCTTGGCCCACAGATAGTGGGGGGATTAAACAGCTGATCAGAGGAGGATATCAGGTGGCACTGAGACAAAATTATTTTGCTTTGCCCGTGCTTGGATCTGGGTCACGATACTAGGTGATGGTCCTGCAGCAAAAAGGAGCACTCATGTGGTGGAGCTCATGGTTAAGATTGAGAGGAAATCTGCCTCAAAGTTTGAAGGCAGAAAGGAGTGCTTGTGGTCACTCACAGACCAGAGCACAAAAGAGTAAACAGCTCTCCTTTCATCATATGACCCTGGAAGAACAGAAAAGTTATAGGTCCCTGGAAGCATCTCTGAAAAGAGCTACACAAAACCCCTGAAGCTTGGGACACTATACCCTTCACACTTGAAGCAGAGATATACCTTAAAAAGAGCTAAGAAGTCAAGTAAATAGCTGAGAAAATGAACAAATACAAGGGAAAAACCAGACTATAGAAACTTACTTTGGTGACAAGGAATATCAAAACATACAAAAAGAAGAGAACAAAGTCAAAACTCTTACATCCAAAAGCCTCAAAGAAAAATGTGAATTCATCACAGAGCTCAAAAAGGATTTTAGAAATCAAGAGAAGTAGAAGAAAGATTAGGAAGAGAAATGAGAGTGATGCAAGAAAATCATGAAAAACGAGTCAAAGGTTTGCCAAAGGAGACCCAAAAAATTACTAACGAAAATAACACCTTAAAAAGTAGACTAACTCAAAATGACAAATGAGGTCCCAAAAGCCAATGAGAAGAATGCCTTAAAAAGCAAAATTGGGTAAATGGAAAAGGAGATCCAAAAGCTCACTGAAGAAAATAATTCCTTCAAAGTTAGAATGGAGCAAATGGAAGCTAATGACTTTATGAGAAATCAAGAATAAAACAAAACTAAAAGAATGAAAAAAATTAGAAGACAATGTGAAATATCTCACTGGTAAAACAATTGACCTGAAAGCCATAATAAAAAAATATCCTAGATACCATCTTTCAAGAAATTATCACAGGGTGCAGCCAAGATGGCGGCATAGAAGTAGCAAAGTTTTGCAGCTCCCACATAGCCACCCTAAATACCCATAAAATACTGCTCTAAACAAATTTTAGGGCTCCCAAACTCCAAAAAATACAGAAAATACATCTCTTCCTGAAGGCAGCTCAGCAGGAGAGGCTCATTGCAACAGGCTGGGGGCCAAGGCCAGCCCAGCCCAAAACTGAAACCACAGGCAGGCCCCAGGCTGGTCAGGAGAAGCCGCGCCTCCCAAACCCCAGTGTGAATCTACCTGAAAGAAGATCTACAGCACCTGGAGCAATCTCCACATCTATCAAGTCAGGAAAAAGAAGGACTAGAGAAAGGTCAGTAAAAGTCAAGCTTTCGGGTCTCGGGGACAGAGCCAAGATGGCAGCGCAGAAGCAGCAAGGTACCGCAGCTCCCACACCGCCACCCTAAACACCCAGAAAATATGAGCCCAGACAAAGTCTAGGAAAGTCTAGGACTCTCAGACTCACAAAAATACAGAGATCACATCTCTTCCTGAAGGCAGCTCGGCAGCAGGGGCTCAGCGCAGCTGCAGGAGCGGAGGCTGGAACAGCCTGAAGCTGAGATCGCAGCCAGGCCTGGGATGGTGGGAAGGAGCTGAGCTGAGCCCTGCAGCCAGCCTGCAGCGGTTCTAAAGCCTCCAGCACCTCCACATCTGCCAAGGCTTGAGGAACGGGACAGGAGAGAGGCAGCTTACACCACAGCTGAGCAGCCACAGCCAGGCAAGGCCCCAGGGTGGCCACGAGGAGGAGCAGAGCCTCCCAAGCCACAACGTGAGTCTACTTCAAAGAAAATCTAAAGCACCTGCCTAAGGGGAGCTTCGGTCAGTGACAGTTAGTGAAAGTGAAACTTTGAAAATTAATTTGGGGGTGATAAAGCAGTTTGGCCAATCTGTCCCCAGGGCAAAGAAGCAGTGGGAGAGGGGAACTACTGGAACCAGCAGCGGTGGCCCCCACCAGGCTGCTTCAGAGCCCCTGGCCTGGGGACTCCGCAGGGGGGCTGAATCAATTGATCAGGGCCAAGTGCTCTTGCATTGAGCGGCCTGGATCCGGATTGTGGTCTTGGGTGGTGGTCCTGGGGTGCACTTTCAGCAAGCCAAAGGTGGGGGGACTTGCAACACCCCCTGAATAGCTCCGGCAGCTGAGAAAACCCCAGCGATTTAGAACAGAGCTTTCCTCCCCTGGAAGCAGAGTTCCACAAAGCTAAAAAAAAAAAAAACAACCAATTGACTGACTGGCCAACATGAGAAAGAGGAAGCAAAATAAAAACACCAATAAAACTCTAGAATCCTTTTTTATGGATAAAAAGGGTCAAAGCATAGAACGGGAGGAAGAGAGTCCAGAAATCAGAACTCTCACACCAAATGCTTTTAAGATAATTGAAGAATGCCTAGAAGCTATACATCAACTGAAAAAGAACTTGAAAACCAAATGAGAGAAGTGGAGGAAGAATTGGGAAGAGAAATAAGAATGATGCGAGAAAATCATGAAAAGAGAGTCAACAACCTGACTGAAGAAAACAACACTTTAAAAAATAGATTAACTCAAATGGCGAAAGAGGCCCAGAAAGCCAATGAGGAGAAGAATGCCTTAAAAAGTCGAATTTCCCAGATGGAAAAAGAATCTCAAAATCATTCTGGAGAGAATAATTTCTTCAGAATTAGAGTGGAGCAAGTAGAAGCTAATGACTTTATGAGAAACCAAGATACTATTAAACAGTTACAAAGAAATGAAGGAATAGAAAGCAATGTGAAATATCTCCTTGAAAAAACCACTGACCTGGAAAATAGATCCAGGAGAG